>OX359275.1:39903397-40498397 GCA_947179155.2 Hedera helix
ATATCATGAGTGATTAATGAATTAGTGGTGCTTGCATCTTTCTCCCTCCTAAGATATTATTATTACTGTGTTTGATGCAAAAGGTTTCATTAATTATATAAAAAAGGCAAAGGAGTAATAGATCAATCGAGTAATCAGAGAGTTAAAAGGGGAACATATATGAAACATGTATGTATAATCCAATGGAGGAGAGGATCGACAAGGGAGCAATGGTGCCCACTACATTTTCACTAGGGAGGCTGATTTTGTTTGTTCCATATCGCATGCATGGCATTTGGCACCCCACGTTAATTGCCTACTAGAACTAGATCCATACATTCTTACATATATATATGGACGATGTATTATGAATCTATATCTATGTATCTAATCCCTTTGCATTGCATGGAGTTTGCCCCCATTGGTTTCAGATTTGCACAACCAGTGGCGACATTTCTGCCTGCACCATTCACTCTTTAGTCCTACAAATCTAATCTCCACATGCATATCTTTCGTCCCTCTTCACCTGTCATATGTGTAATTGTTATGAATTTTTTCTGTTTAGTATCGTATTGAATGAAATTTCGTTTATTACGAGGGTTATTTGTCTTTCTATAGGCATAACGTTACTAAATTGGACATTAATACACAAATGATCAAGATGTACCAAATTTAAATTACACATTTTTATGATTATATCTAGAATATATATATTCACTAATTAATTTGTCAACTTAATTAATTTACAATATAAAGTCCTACAAGCAAGTTTAATCACTCTATCCATCTATCTATCTATCTCATCGTAAGATGTTGAAATTTGGGTATTTTTCAACTCTCAAAGTTAATTCCGGTATCCATGTAGACCGACGACTAGTGTTCAGGTGACTTGGATACAAATAATCAAAGATGTTGCTACTTGCTATATATATATATATGTAAATATGGCCTGGTCTGCAATGTATGATTATAGACATTTTACGGAATAATCACGGTTGAGAAAAAAAATAAAAATAAAATAAAGGTAGCAATCAAGATCCGTTGAGCACGTCTTACGATGGACCAATGATTAAGTATCATCATGCGCCCCTTATTAATTATTCAAGAATCAAGCTTTTCGTGTTAATCATGCATAAAACAAACTTTAAGGTAACTTCACCATGCCACATGCTGCGGCTAGCTTGCCCTTTCCTTTTGGATCAAAGTCAATTAATCAAGAATAGGTTTACTTGTACAAATAATCAAAAACAAATATTAAATATAAATTTTATCTCATTATTAAAATATAAGATTTATAACAAAAATTTGTATTAAATTTTATTTTTTAATATAATTTATATTTAATGTTTGTGTATATAAAATTATTCATTCATCAATCTTCGTGAAATTAACAAACCTTCTGATAAAATTGAAGGTTATACATATATACTGATATATATAACTTAAATATATACTAGTAGGGATTGTCAGAGTTTTCACGTGAAAACTAACCGTTTAAAGTCCCACCATCGCACCTTATAACTAATTTAATTAAGGCCTATTGCCGTGCTCAATGTTGTTGACAACTAGAAATCAATAGAGTTATAAATAAAATTAAAGTATTTTTACGTGTACTAATAATTTTGTGCGTATTTTTACGTGTACTAATAATTTTGTGCAAACTGTCTATTAATAAAGTAGTAGTAGTAGTAATAATAATAATAATAATAATAATAGGACTCGTTTACCTTTTTCTGCATGTGATTAAAAATTTAATATTAAAAACAAACCCACCCCTCTCTTTTCTTTTGATTGCAAGTCTTCAACTTTACATTTAAATTCCAGCTATACAAAACTTTTTTTGATTGTTCTGACCTAAAATTGAAGTCCATCGACATATTAATTTCTGGTTTTGATATATATATATATATAAATATATATATATGAGCATAGGCGAGGGGCCGGCACCATGTTATCCACCCTTTAATTTCTTAGAAAGTACTAAATCTGAATGTCCATGTGAGGCTCATTGAATAGCTAGGGCGGTGCCAAATATGTAAGAAGATAAAATATAGTATATGAAATTACTGAAAAATAAAATTTATAATTTTGTCCGACAATAAATTACAAAATTTCCTTGGGATTTATTAGCTGCTTCTCATAATCTATTATCACCTACTATTAGGGCAGTAAATGGTAATCGAAAAATTCGTATTCATCCGCATCTGTATGCTGAAAAAAACGAATATTATTCGTATTCGGAAAAAAATAGATATATCCGTATTCGATTTAAAGGTATCCGCAAATAAACAGATATGAATACGGATATAGGCGTATTCATTTAACATCTGACCGTAAATATATCCGACGGATAGTAGATATCCGAAATTCGATATTCGAATTCGAATAATATATATATATATATATATATATATATATATATAAGCAAAATAAATTTTTTTAAATGACTTTCCTTATATAATAATTAGTTTTCACTATCATACGAATTTATTTTTTTAAATATATCATTTAACAATTGTTATAATATAACTTTTGGATCAATTAACAAATGTTATAAATGTTATAAATATCATTTAAATGTTATAATTATATATTATAAATATTCATACACACTACAGTATTACTCTAAACACATAAAATGTACATCAACTTATTAATGGACATCTAAACTTTAATAAGTAGAACATTCATTTTGAAATTTAGGATTTCAAAAATACTGAAAACTTATTTGGATTGTAATTTACATTGATTATTGTATTTATTAAAAATAAATAAATTAACATTCATTCATTAATGAACTATACTTTAAAACTTATTATTTTTTTCCTTATTTTAATTATATATAGTATTATAATATATCTAAAATACATTATGTAACAAGTGTTATAAATATCATTTAAATGTTATAATTATAGATTATAAATAGAATAAGTATAAGTACATTATAACCGGACACTACAACCGAACACTATCAGGCTCCACATTTTAATAGTTGAGATCCATGTAGTGTTCGGTTGTAGTGTATGTAATAAGACTCTTATAAATATTCATACACACTACAGTATTACTCTAAATTAACACATAAAATGGACATATACTTATTAATGGATATTTAAACATTAATAAGTAGAGCATTTATTTTGAATTTAGGATTTCAAAAATATTGAAAATTTATTTGAATTATAATTTAGAGTATTGATTATTATATTTATTAAAAATAAATAAATTAATATTAATTCATTAATGAACTATACTTTAAAACTCATTATTTTTTTTCATTATTCTAGTTATATATAGTGCGTGTTACAATATATCTAAAATGTATCATTTAATAAGTGTTATAAATATTATTTAAATATTATAATTATAGATTATAAATATTCATACACACTACATTATTACTCCAAATTAATACATAAAATAGACATCTACTTATTAGTGGACATCTAAACATTAATAAGTAGAGTATTTATTTTGAATTTAGAATTTCAAAAATAATAAAAATTTATTTGAATTGTAATTTAGAGTATTAATTATTGCATTTATTAAAAATAAATAAATTAACATTAATTAATTAATATGTATGGTTTAAACTTTAATTGTGATTGGTTATGAGTAATTATTCAATTTTTTTCTTTATTTTTTGTAAATAATTTGAATGAATTTTATATTAGATGACTGATAAACGAATCCCGATACCTGAATATCCGAATAATCTGTTTATTCGAATAAAATAAACGAAAACGGATATTATCCGTATTCGGATATTATTTCAAATACCGTATACGAATGATACTTTTAAAATTCGCAAAATATCGAATATAAATACCAATAACGAATTAATTTTTTAAATACAAATATTATTATATTTAAATTTATTTATATCCGTTTATATCCCTTTTTACTATAATAAAACCAGTTGAGGAATCACTTGCATTGCATCCTTAAGTTTGAAAACAAATGGTCAAATTGGGACCACCAGGACTATAGGGCTCATCATAATTGATTGACGTCTTTTACACAGTTATTTGGGAAATTATTTGGTGTTTTAAAAATAAATAAATAATTTATGTTTTTTTCTTGCATAACAGTAAATTCATAAATGGTGAACTTCACTATTACGTAAAAATAAAATAAAATATTATTCATTTATTTTTGAAATATTAAATAATTTTTTCAACTACTTGTATTTTGTTATGTATCACCTAATGGACAACATCGTCCAACTTAAAATCTTAATTGATTCTCTCTCTCAACTTAATCAATGAATTTTAACTACATCCACACACAATTAACAATAATTGTCCTATGCAAATCATTACTGTATTGGTTAAAATTGTTAATTACCCAACTTTTTTCGAATTTTAATTAAAAAATTTATCCCACAAATCATTCGTGAATAGAACTATAACACCTATAGAGATATTTTTAGGTGTTCGTCCTAATAGATTCAGCAGTTGGAATATAAAGATTATTCTATAAGGAAAATAGTCCACCGTGAAAATCTCCATGTTGGCCCACACTCCACCACCATCTATAAGTACATAGCACAGTTTTCTTTACAAACCCAAATCCTCCGTTTCAACGTTAGTTTTCTCACCCTCCGCCGGTGGCTGATCTCTACCAATTTTCTCTCTCCATAAAGATTAACCACATAACAACAAACACAAGAACCATTTTCTCTCCGGCAAATCTCTCTATCATCGCAATCTTTAACAACAATGGTTGACGTAGATCGGAGAATGGCCGGGCTCAACCCGGCTCACCTTGCCGGACTACGGCGTCTATCTGCCCGAGCCGCCGCCTCAACACCCTCCACGCCACAACCAGCCCGTAACAGCCTCCTCTCCTTCACTTCCCTCGCTGATAAAGTTACCAACCACCTCAAAAACTCTGGTACCCAAGTGCAAGCCGGCTTATCCCAACCGGAATTCGCCAGAGCAGAAGCCGAGTTCGGATTCGCTTTCCCTCCAGACCTCAAAGCCATCCTCTCCGCCGGGTTACCCGTCGGACCCGGTTTCCCAGACTGGCGTTCGTCTGGCTCCTCTCGGTTTCAACTCCGAGCCTCCCTCGACCTCCCCATTGCCGCCATATCTTTCCACATAGCCCGCAACGCTCTGTGGTCTAAGTCTTGGGGTCCGAGACCTACCGATCCGGAAAAGGCCCTCAAAATAGCAAGAAATGCTCTAAAGAAAGCTCCACTTTTGATCCCCATTTTCAATCGTTGCTACATTCCATGTAATCCTACTTTAGCCGGTAACCCAATATTCTTCGTGGATGAGAATCTGATTTTCTGTTGTGGGTATGATTTATCAGACTTCTTCGATCGAGAGTCTTCCTTGTTTCAGAGCTCCGACCCTTTTTCTCTCTCTAAACAACGCTCCGTGAGTGAAAAATCAGCAGGCACCTCGTCGAATTTATCGCGGAGAAGTTTAGATGCAGCCACCGGGGGACGAACGCCAAGATGGATTGAGTTCTGGAGCGACGCCGCCGTAAATCGGCGCCGCAGGAATTCGAATTCATCGTCGTCTTCATCGTCATCACCCGACCGGTATTTTGAGATACCCAGATCAGGAATACCGAAATGGGTGACACAGTACATTGAACAGGTCGGGTCGGTCTTGAGAGAAGGCGGGTGGGCTGAAGAGGACGTGGATGAGATCGTACACGTGTCGGCATCAGGGTTCTTGGAAGGCGAGATGGTTTGTTTGGATAATCAAGCTGTGTTGGATGCTTTGCTCTTGAAAGCGGACCGGTTTTCGGATTCACTCCAGAAAGCCGGGTGGAGCTCCGAGGAGGTTTCGGATGCATTTGGTTTCGATTTTAGACCGGTGAAGGGGAAAAAACCGTCTAAGAAGCTGTCTTCGGAGCTGGCGGAGAGAATCGGAAAACTGGTTGAAACGGTGTCCAAGCAATCATAGAGGCACCAAACATTTACGGGAAACGGCAAGCATCGAGATGATTCTTTATCTTTTCCATTTTTTTAGATTTACGACGACGTCTTGGGTTTTGCTTCCGTTTCGCGTCGCATGAATGTCAATTATCAAAAAGAATGTAATCACATTTGTTGTACCATTATAGAAGGCATGGCCATATAATATATTATTACATTACACTAGAATACAATGAATAAAAATCACATGAAAATTATATGATGAGTTCAATAATTTCTTTTATATTTAGCAAAAAATAAATAAATAATTTCGCTTATTTATTTGAAATTTTGAATTTTCATGCTAACAGGTCATATTATTTTATAACTCCGTTTCTCAATTTTTTAGTGGAATATATACAGGGGTGAAGTGGCACAGGAATCCATGTCACCGATGCACGTGTGCTTCTTTTCTTGAATAATGTAAGATGTTATCGTTGGGGTGGGTAATGTATAATAATTTAATATAAAAATAATAAAATTCATAATATAAAAATATTTCGTCAAGTTAAAACTCAGAAATTATTGTTTTTTTTTCTTTTTTTTTTGTGCAGTGAAGAAATCATCACTTATTAGTAATTGGCACAATTTTTATTTTTTTAACTGTTTCTTTTTATTTGACATTTAAAAATTATTTAAAAAAAATTAACATATGGCATAATCTCCATACTTATTGAGATGGCAGATAAACATAATTTACGACAGCCGATCTAAAACTCGTTTTTTTTCTTTCCCGGTATGCTCTTTCGTTATTTCCTTCCTTCCCTTTCTCAGGTGGGAGTTTTGGGAGTTTGTGAATGGGGAAACCTCGTGATTCTGAAAGTTGGAAATGGATAAATGTTAGGGGGAGAAAAGGTTTCTTCTTTTTAGACGACTAATGTAGTAGTAGTAGATATGGGATTGAAAGGGATGTTTTGTTTTCCTTGAAATTTGGAAAAACAGATTCGGTTGGATTGAGTTGCTAGTATTTTATTATTAAAAATAATTCTGAAAAGTTCTTTATAGACCTATTAATTTTATATCAAATTTAAATTACGATTAACATATAACGTTAATTAATGAAATATGAATTAATTAATTTTGTATTAAATTTAAATTGTAATAAACGTGTAATTCTAAGTAATAAAATATAAATAATAATAAGATTTTTTTTTTTATATTTACGTACTTTAATATTTAATATCAATGAAAATTTATCAATATATATAGTAACACTCTATTGGGACACAAGAATGTTGACTTTTATTGCATATGCATTTCTTTTTAATTCATAAATCAACTCACTTTATCTCTCTCTTAAAAAAATTAAAATATGTTGATCGCAAATATAATACTCATTTTATTATCAATGGAAAAATAATACAAAGATGGTATTAAAACGAGTAATAATTTTATTTTTTAAGTTCCCACTAAATAATTCTCTGCAGATTGGTAAAGCTGACTATGAGAGACAAAACGAGAAGTTTATTCTGCTATGCGATATATATATATATATATATATATATATATATATATATATATATATATATTAGGAGCTGTGAATGTGAAAGATGTGACTTTTTTCCTATTCTCCAAGTTCAAAATTTCAATACATTGGTGTGATATTGAGAAAGAGAGGGGACAAATTTGGGGAATAATGAGAGTAGGAGCCAACTAACCGGGCCATGTGAGGCCCATTAAAATTGGAAGGGGAGCAAGCGGGCTCCATTACTTTATTCTTATTTTGTTGGTGTGGGTCATTGATGGTGGGGCCACGATGTGGAGTTTTGTACCGTCTCACCGACTAGCACCGGGACTAATATGTATGCAGAATTGCAGATGACCTCTTTTGATTTTCACCTTATTTTAATTCACAAACAAGTCTTATTTCTAAATTATTTTACTTTATATTTTTTATTGTTAATATTATAAAATGACATTATTTTAAGTTTGTCGTTATATTTTAATTATCATACAACCACTACAACAAATTACAAGTTTTAAAGATAAATATTTTATTTTAATATTTATAAATTTAATAAATAAAACTTCTGTCGTGGAAATGAGGAGTATTGCTATAAGTTAGCTTGTTTACTTGTTTTGGGAAATACGCCACTAATAATAATTGGGGGTACAAGTGAATACTCCACTAATTAATTGGGTGGCAGTGGTGCTTCGTACAAAGTTTTGTTTCGTTTCGTTTCATATGTCCTCTATCCATATGTTTCAGTTTTTATCATATGGGTGCGTATGGGAGTCTCCTTCCTCAGAAGGGGCTATGGATTTGAATCTTGGTGATTATATTACAACTACTTAATTAATTTACTTATTTATTAACTATTTGAAACTCCACTAATGCCTCATTGATTTGCTCGCAAGCCTCTATGTGTGGGAATGGGAGTAGTGGGTGGGAGGCTTATTTATTTAATTTATTTTTGCACTCACTATTCCCACCAGTTTTCTTTTAATTTAAATGAATTCAATTCTTATGCTGTAGTTATCAAAATTGAGTTTTAACAACTAAAATAGGCTTAGTTGTTGTTCTTTTTGGTTTTTTATTTAATATTTTTTCGCACATTCACCACCCTAAACCTCTAATTCTATCCATATTTATTATCGACAATAATTTGTCACCATATGTTGTATCAATTTATACAAATTAATTATTATAAAGGAGCTAGGTTGTTTTAAAGTTGATAATGTTAAATTCGGGGCAATTGCCGCCAGGTTAAAAAAAACAAATTGTAATTGGGAGAGAGAAGATCATAGCCTAACTAGCTATCAAGAAATAAATCACTATGAAGCATTTTATGTGATGACATCTTGTGTGGGTGTATAGCTAGTTTGAACATTTTAGAATTTTTCGAATATAATCACCATTAACAATGATTGGTAATAACGAAGCTATGCTCTATGGTATGTATATATTGTGAATGGGATCCAAGGTACGTACGGCTGGCCAGTAATCAGAGACCAAATCGTCCGAAGAAGAATACAAAGCTAGCTCTCAAGTGGGCCACAATTGGAAGAATCCGAGTCCAGAACGGACCATCATCTAACGGATCTCTCTCTAAAGTACCACAGTAACAACAAATCGCAAACTATACTAGTATATATCTTAATTTCTCTATAATCAAATTACATAATGAACTCACCTTTTGTTTTGTCCCACCGAAATTTGACATGATTAATTAGATTTGCATGTAACTTCACTAGCATGCTTCCAAAGTACGTAGAGATTCCGTTAGAAATTAAATTAAAGCATATGCAAGTCCCTATTATGGGATTGAATGCCAAGTCCAGTGGAGCTATATATATATTATTGCAATGAAAAAGGTTAATTTTTTTGTGTTCCTTTTGTGTCATCAGTTTTCATTTGTTGTTTGGTACAATGGAACTATGTTTCATATGTCTATGATCCTTGCTTCTTCAATGTAATTGATGCCTTGGTCTATGTCTATTTTGAATTTTTGGCTCTTCCAGTAATAAAATATTTGCTTTTTATTAAAAAGGTAAGTGAAAAAACAAAAACACACTCCCTATCATCATCAAAGGTAAGTGTCATGAAGTTCATTGTTTAGCTTCAGAAAAATTACCATTTATTTAGGGCTGGCGAAACAAAACAAACTAGACAAGCAGAGGAGTAATGCTATTTAGGACCATTTTTTAAAATTATTTTTTAGTTTTGATAGTCGAGAATTAAAATAAATATTGTTCATTAAAAAATAGAAAATAGGAAAGAAGCAAAAACATATATATGGGAATTCTACCGTGGTGAGATTTTATTATCTTTGTACTTAAATAATTTTAATTTTTTTGCAATATCAAAAACATTTTTCATTATATAGGGGAGGGGGATGAAAGTCCAACTACCAACTATGAGGAGATTAATGCTATAACCAACGGTCACCTGAACCGATCTATCACGTGTGATATCGGTGTCAATGATTCTGATTCACGTGCCACCACCACCTCTCTCACGTGCGATCGAGAATCAGTTTCCTTGTGAATGTGCAGATGATGACACATCTCCAAGGAGAAATAAAAGGTTGGCGGGAGATTAATAGACAAAATTTAATGACGTGACTCATAGCTATTGGCTAAACCCCACCATGCATGCATGTATTCATTTTTTAAAAGTTGTGGGGCTCGGCTCTTCCATAACTATCTTGCTGTAATGTCTGTGGGACTTGTGACGACACAGGTCAAGGATTCATCCTCACGGGGTCCGTGAGGGAGGCGGTGGTGGTGATGGTGGCAGTGGCTCTTTAGTTGTGGAGGGGGTTGTCTAATGTCCCGGGGTTGTTCCCCATTTGTGATATGAAAGGAGACGTGAGTTAGATTTGTGTTGGGATTTGAATAATACTGATAACACACTGGACATTAATGGAAATTTGACTCGGACTATAGACTAGTGGTGTGTGGTATGGTCGCAATTCACTCTACTAGGTGCGTCCAAAACTCAAATGACAATATGTATACTCCTTTTTTTTTATTATATAAATTATTTAAGACATAATTACATATATTAAATTTTTTTATTAATATTAATATAAAATAATTAATATTTATTTAAAATTTTATTACTATTCATGCACTAATTAATTATCTCTTTTTATCTCTTTCTCAATTACTTCATTCTTAAAAATAAAATAAAAAATAATTATAATTTTTTATAAATATACGTAAAACGTATAATATTTTTTACAAAAAAATTAAATTTTAAAATAATTTATATAATAAAAAGAATGAAATATATTACATTTATTTATTAGCTTGATCGATTGAAAGCTATCACCGCAAGTAACTACTAATAAGACGAGGCAATTTAATTAATGTCAATGCACACATATCTATGTTACTTGCTTTGACAATGAGCCATGTCTTTCCTGTTGCTTTCCGGTTAGGAATCAATGCGTGACAAAGACTAGTAGACAGTAACAACAATTTGAATGTGGAAAATGTACATTTAAATTATTTGTTTGCAATTATGTTAAATAAGATTTTATGTTAAATAAGATTTTATTATTTATAATAACACAGTTTAATACTTTTAAAAGTCTTTTCTTTTTCTTTTTATATATAATAATGACAATCTCGTGAATTATTATTTTATTTTTATAACGATCTGATAAGTTGAAAGAAAGAAACATTTAATCTCACATTCCACCTTGAAGTATAGTCTTCTTCATAGGTGATCTCATAGAAACATAAAAAAAGTTATAAAAAAAATCCAGAAGTTTGACATATTTAGATTATTCTAAATATAAAAAAGTGTTATATATATATATATATATATATATATATATATATATAAAAGGAAATTTGTCTAGTGTCCAGACAATTACGCAGATGAAAAAGAAAAAAAATATTATAAATCAACTAAGATATTCTTTTGCTTTAAATCTACGTTTGTATATCCCAGTGTTAATCAAAGAGAAAATTGACACGAATCCTGTCCAATGATTATGCTATAACAGAAACAAAGCTGGGATTGATTCTGGCCATTTTCTTGTGGCATGCTATACTTTGGTTGTGTCCGTCCTACATCGTACAAAACAGCAGCTTCACGCGGATCTGCTGCCCCATAAAAATGCTGTACAATAGCCGTGCAATTATAATTGACCAAAGTTTACTCAACAAATCTCATATTGCTTGGAGAGCTTCACTTCCTTCCTTATTCTCTGCAGTCTTAGACGGAAACTTCATCACCTTTACCCGAAAAGCTACCTGTAATACCATTTTGCCAAGTACAATACTGATATGGTTCAAAAGAAGTGTACACAAATAACTTCCAGTTCATGATTTCACAAGCTAAATATGCATTTGTATTGCTTAAGATATACATTAATAATATAATTGTCTACGTTTCACTCTGTGCCTAACGTGTGGAGGAAGAAGTCCAGATTTGAACAATGTATTGATCATAAAAATAATCTGACGTTTGTTTTTCCCTTTTTGAGCGATGAAATGAGAAACAGATGAGGAAAACTCTGTTCACTGTTCAAGCTTCAAAGGCTTCAGATTAAGAAGCTGCAGGATGGCATCGTTATAATAAACTAGAAAAAAATATGTAATTTTAAGCACTTCTTACTGTTGACATGAACTATGGACTGTTTAAGCTGGCCAAGGAAATGCTTAGATATAGGTGCAGAGCTTAATAATATTTGTCTGATTATCAGTGCAATGCAGAAGAATAAGTTTGATATGATCAACAACTTGCCCTCTCCAATAGTTAGGAGTTGTCCCTATTACTTTTGGATAGTTGCCACCCTTCCCTTGTCCCCAAATTAAAACTCAAAAACAGGCCATAAAGGAGAAGAAATTAGCAAATCTAGATAAAGTAAACTTACTGTAATCTGGTTCCTTGCACCTAACCATACTTAGCAGATGATGTTATAAAAACACAAGATTCAGGAAGTTAACACGAGAAAA
Organism: Hedera helix; assembly: GCA_947179155.2. NCBI lineage: Eukaryota > Viridiplantae > Streptophyta > Magnoliopsida > Apiales > Araliaceae > Hedera > Hedera helix. The sequence goes on from OX359275.1 coordinate 39,915,723, forward strand.
AATATTGTTACCTTCTTATCAGAACCAAACTCAATAACATCTGATGGATGAAAGCGAGCAGGAAAGTTAGGAGGCACCCGATAGCTCCTACCCTCGTTACTGGAAAATCAGAGATATTTGAGAAACGGTTTTCTTAAAGGTAAATAATAAAACAAGGAATATGTTACACAAAAATACAAAGTTTTTGTTGACTTACTCAGTTATCCAGGTACCATGTTCGCTTCGCAAATCAGTCACGAAAAAGGCACCATCCTTGCTGCTTATTCGAGCATGCAATTTGGAAACCTGAAATAAGACGGAATTACTTAGTATTGAAGGAGATAATAGAAAATTACTGCTCAACAAAGCAAACTAAAACTGGTCAAATCACCTGGGGTGAAAGTATGACAATTGATATCCCTGGAATATTTGTGTGTGTCACACTCCTGCATAACAATATAATGACATAGGTATAATGCCATTGTATCAGTACAACAGTAAATCAAGAACATATTGGTCCACCCAATTCCTTAGGCCTGCCAAAAGATTTTACTACCATTGCAGTCCATAATTCCCGAAATAGATTTTTGCTTAATTTATTTTCATAACTTTTTTCTAATTATCAACTGCAAAATCTCCTTTCTTTATAGTTTCCTGCTCACTTTTTTATTTTATTTTTTGAGGGGGGGGGAGGACCACCATGTCCATCTAACTTTGGAAAACTTAATAAATTTATAGCAATCAAAATATTAGAAATAAATTTAAACGCCTACCCAATAATTGAAGGCTCATCCCTACTAAGAAAGATTGATTCTGAAGAACCAGATGTATTTCCAATAGGAAAAAGAAACCACCTGCAAGACAAACAAGGACATAAAACCATGACAAACATGATTTCACGACCAAATAATGTGCTAGAACTGATCTTCACAGATGTTAGGCACATTATACTCACTCTCCATTTAGAGCACGTTCCAGAGCATCATCATCTTTGAACCATCTTTTCAATTGGTTGTTTGCCTTCATAAGTCATTAATCGCAGATTAGCTCTCCAAAAATTATATATACACTTTTAGCATAAAAATCCCTAGAGTTTTAACTATTTCTAGGTACATGTACCAAATCACTATTTTTTATAGCATACTTTGTCAGTGAGTCTGCACTGCAGCGATCTCCCTTCAAGGTTTGATCTGCAGAACAAAATAATAGGTCATTTTACAGATAGAAATAAACAAATTATAGTAATATGACTTGTTAACGGTTTCTTTTGGCTTGAAGATGAGTAGCCAAAGTACTAAAACCAAAGAAACATCTTAGGTAAATTGAATTGTGTATTAGAAACCCCAACTGTGGCACTTGATTCAGTGTACCAATCCTTGTATGACTTTAATGCCTGGCTCATCATTTGAACAATGGTTTGAGCACCACCTTGGATTATAGATGAGTCAAATTTATGGTTCAAAGTGAAAAAATAATGATTTTGAGCTTTACATTTGGGTAAACAAAGTTTCCAGACATCAAAGATATTTAAATACCTCAATCAGCTGATACAAACATCTTATCACCTCAACAATCCGAAAGAAACAGATTTAATGCTGAACTAAATCATGTACGGAAAGCGCAACCATACAGTTATTTATATAAAAGCTTGAAAGCAGATAGCAGAGCTCACCCATTGCCACCCAGTACCCAACTTAGCATTAATGGCATCCCAATGTCAATAAAAAATCTCCCACCAACTCTCCCTGGATGTGGTATCCTAAACATGGTCAAAAACTGAAAAAGAGTATAGGATATCAGAAATTGCATAAAAGTACTGTGCAAATATTTTGTTTATTTATTTCAATTTGATTCTCATGTAATAGTAAACAAATCTTACCGACAATGGACCGAGTCCTACACCCAAATATGCTTTATACGTTGAAGCCATGATTGCGGCCATTCTAGCAAGTCCGTGAATAACTGAAACTCGTATTTTTCTAGCATTCTCATACCTGGGGATTGTAAGAAACAGAACAGTGAATCGTAGGAAAGCTTGCAATAATTTGGCTCATTCCTAATGGAACTACAAAACTCCCTTAAGGTTTTGAGCCCAGAAAAACCCAATGTTAGTATTTATTTTATTATTTCAATAATAAAATTTAATTTATTTTTGCATAATTAAATGTGTCATAAATTTTGTCCAGAATTATACATTTTATAATTTATGTAATGTCAAATATAGAAGACATAAATTATATGTCATGTATAATTAAAGAAATTATATCGTTTTCATCTAAAAATGATCATACCATTCTAGTAGATTGATACACTTGATTGGATAACTTGTCTTAGTCGTCATGAGAAGTAACGACTTTAATCTAGTGTGTCGATGTATTTTTAAAATATATAGAATTGGATTGTTACGAGAAATTATTTATTAAATATTATTATCATAAATAATTTTTCAATTACTATTAATATGCAATTACTCTTAATCCTGAGGGAATAATAAACTTAATTTTATAATCTATGTCACTTTAATATATCAATGAGTGACATTAGATTTTTAATATAATCAATATCTCGATATATTGGGTGATATATGTTATGAAATTAGAAATATAAATTTTCAAGACGAAATTATATAATTAAATTGTAATGTCCCCTTGAGATGATTTATTAGTTGATCATTAGAATCTTAGCCAAGTATTTTAGTTATTTAAATTACTGAAGTATTAATTTAATTTATTAAATTAATTAGTGATCAAGAGTTTATAAATTATGTACATATAAGCAATAAAAGTAGTGGGTTTAACAGTTTTTATTCCCTATACACGTTTATGGATATTAATGTACAGGAGTATATTTGCAAGATATTAATAGTGGAAGGATTTAATTAATTAATTTTAATTCTACTAATTCTAGAGTGCAATTATAACTATGGAATTAGTTATAATTAATATATTTCTAATTGATTAAAGAGTTAATCATAAATTAGATTTATATTAGAGTTAGAATTATAGAATCCTACTTGATTCCCACTTTAGTCCTTATCAAGAAATAACAAAATTGCAGGATAAAATATATTAGTATATTCTTTTATCCTGATAAAATCCAGAAGTTAAGGATTATATCTATTTTATCCTCAAACACGTCATAGAGAGGAAGATCACGAGGAAGAAAAAGTTGCATCAGAATCAACCAAAATTCTCTATTGTGCTACAACCAAGCACTATGTATGTAATATTATTTTGGTTATATATGTAAAATTATGAGAAAAATCTTGGGATAATAATTTTTGAAAGTAAAAATTATTAAAATTTTGGAAGTCGTTTCCTACAACTCCAAGGCAGCCAAAGTTGTGAGATTGACATATTTGCAGCTGGTAAAACGTAGAGTTAATATTTTGCAGAGAGAGAAGAAGAATTCAGATATTTCGAAGGTAAAATCTCATTATTACTCTCAGCATAGCTTCCAGTGAGTTCATTCATGGAGGATAATCAGATATAAGCTTGATCTTTTTAGGTTATTTTAAACGATAAAACCTACTGGACTAGGTAGCAGAAGGGAGGAAAACGAAGCGAACCACAGAGAAAACCCTAATTGAAGTCTTGCAGAGGGTTTTAACGTGCATGACCACCACTATCTCTCATGATAACACCTAGCAAAAGAAGTTAAACCAACACGTGCTTTCACAAAGGTCCAGCGCAAATTAACTTTAAGTTCCTGGGGTGGTTTAATTCTTACGAGAAAATTTAATTTTTAACCAGCAAATGATCTGTTACCTCCTTAGAGAAGATACAACATCAATAGGATTTCCTGATTCATTGCTTTGCTTACATGCTTTATCAAGCTCCATTGCTAGTTGATAGCTATCCTGTAATCATGCAAAAAATAGCTCAAACATTCCCCACCTAACTAAATTTAGGAAACAGAAAATTCAGTACTTGTTCACTCACAAATCCTCAGCGAGGCAGCACGGCACAATATGAACCAGGCAATGTCATATGACATCTTTACTCAAAAGCAGTGGGGGAGCTACTCATTTGATACTTGGGGCAATTCTCCCCATGACTAAAGGATTTTTTTCTTAATTTATATAAACTCCTTTTAATGAATAAAGGGTTTCTCAAAGTGCATTAATACAAAAGTTTGATCCCTTTAGTTGTGATGAAATAAAAACATTTTCCCAGTACAATACATTTTTCTTTTCGGGACGTCTCCAATAAGAGGTCAGAGGAAATAGAAGTACAAAATCACATAATATGAAACAAATATTGATCTTTACATCTTCAGCGTTTATACATGGAAGTTAAATTTTCCTCAAAAAATAATTTCAAATGAAGACTGTAAAGTCAGTATTCTGTAATTATGAGACAGAAGGAGTAATGTCACAATCTTAAATTTCTGCCCCCGTAAGGTAAACTCTTCCCCACTCCAAACAGCAAAGTAGAAGAAAGAAAAGTCATACCTCAATGGCCATGCATCCCCCTTGACCCAAATTCGGCTGCATAGCATGAACTGAGTCCCCGAGCAAGGTCACACGACCCTTTCCCCATGTAAATGTTGGTTCTCTGTCATATATGTCACGCCGAAGAATTGCATCTTCATTTGTAGCAAGTAACAAATCTATTACATTGTCACACCAACCTTCAAATATATGAAGGAGCCTTTCCTTTTTACCTGCAAAAACATAACATAAAGCACATTAGCGAAAGCACCAAGCAACATTGACGCATCTACATATTTGTCTCCACTGTAACTTTTAGAAGCATATCATTGGGCCTAAACACTTGTTAAAGAGTATTGGAGAATTATCACAAAGATGCAGCAGGACAATGCCTCTTCTCGATATTAATTAGGACACGTCTTGATATGTGGTTCACTAACAATAGATAAAGTGATAGACAACTGCTATTTTTTTTTTTTTTTTTTAATAAATGTAAACAACTGCTATTTTTCTTTTCTTTTTTAGCACTTATTTAAATAATACAATCTTTTCTCTGTCATTAGAATGCAGTTGGAACCGCAATTTACTGTAAAAAATAATTCTAGATTTTCTAAATGATTTAATTCCACAGAATTGAAGTATCTGAAGAAAGTATACCATTGGTAACATCTGTGCCACCCGCAGGTTCGTTGTGAAATGCATACCACTGCATCTTTCCCCCACCCACATCTGAAGAAACAAAATATTGTTTGTGTCCCAAAAATACTCGGTACCTTCAAAAGAAAATTCTAGTTATAAGCATCTAGCCTGAAGTCAAAGTAGAACAACGAAAGGAAAAAGAAAAATTAAAACTGCGATGCAGAAGGAAATATGACATACCCAACAGTGTCAATATCAGCAGGCACAAAATCTGCAATCCCGGTATAACAAGTATAACCTGAATATGCAGCTTCCTTGTGTCCAAACAAATTTTTCCTTACCTGTTCAAAGGAAATTTATGTATATTCAAACGTAAGGAATGAAAAAAAGGGGGGGGGGGGGGGGGGATATCTGAACAGAAGATTGTCAACCGATGCCATGTTAGATTAGTAGTTTCTCCTTTTTAGAAGAGTAGACTATACATATACAGAGAGAAGGACAGAGAGGGGGGCGGGGCATAAAGAATACCTTTGACCATATTCCATCAGCACCAACAAGAAGATCACCTTCACAGCGCTGCCCATCTTCCAGAATCACAGTAACCTAAATTTGTCAAACAAACAAGACCAAAAGATAATTATATGCTTCCAACATATAGCCATGATAATCAGTTTACTAGATGCAGATTCTAAACTAGTGTAAAAGAAGTCTTAAGTTAGTTTCTTTAAATAAAGATTATATAAATAGGAAGAAGTATATATTTCTTTTCTTGAATGAAACAATAAATATGCAGCTTCACAGCTCAGTTTACCTTATCACCATCATCCTCAAAGTTCACTACATTACTGCCATTCAAGATAACATCATTCCCAACAGCATTAGCCAGGATTTGTTGCAAAGTCATGCGGCTAATAACTCTTGTGACTGGAAGCCCCCGTTCTGCTGCAGGAGTGAATGTATCAAACTTGCAGTACCTGATTACCAATTATATATCATTTTATGTGATTGTATTCTTATAAAGACATTCCCTTTGACTTGATGTAAGCAGGCTTACCATAAGTTTTTACATAAAACTAATGTTTAACTACTTCATACTAATGAAGCGCTGAGAATAGCAGGCTCCATTCAACACATGATTTGATCAGAAAATTAATCTGACCTCGTCACAAAACCGTTCACAACTTTCTAGTGAAATCTTAAGAAGTTCCTGTGGTTAATATTTGACGATTTTCAAGAAACTTTCTATTTTCGGAACTGAGGTGAAGTACAAAAGCAATAAGAAGTTAACAATGCCATAACCATGTGAGCCAACAAAACGCATGTAACATGAACACTATCTATATTATTGAGATGCCCATGTTGGACATTAATCTTCCACTGACTCTTTATTATCTAAAGTAACAATATATCCATACTAAAACCCACTCCCCTTTGAGCCTATACGAAACTAGCATTACTAATAAAATTTATAATCAAAATCTACTTGTTAATAAGTGAATAAATGCCCAAAGTACCGAGCCACCAAATCTATCAAGGCAACAACCATATACACAAGCATGACAGGTTAACACTAATCTTATAACTGAGAAAATTTCTGCCAAAGATGCAAATTTCAAGTATTTCCATAAGGCCTCACTATTTAGATAGATTAATTATAACATCCATAAGCAATAATTAACAACTACAAACGTCAAAAAGAAATATTTATAGCCCACTAATAAAAGTTCAAAAAAATTGTGACAAAAGTGTAAAACAATTACCAATTCCCAGAAACACCATCAACCAGTCCATTAATCCGGTCACCGGTAATACAGCCAGCCTTCATAACCTCATCAGCAACATCCAAATCAATAGCTTCCAAAGCAGCCAAAGCATTACTCTGTATCTGGATTGGTCCCCTGTACTGTCCCTCCCCTCTAATGGCACTCAAGTCCCTCTCAAACACCACAACCTCAAACCCCTTCCTCCTCGCCGCCAACGCTAAAACCAGCCCTCCAATTCCACCGCCCGCCACCAGTATCTTCAACTTCTTCTCCGGCGGCGATGAATTCTCACCGATTCCACCGCTTTGCTTCGCCGTTGGCGCTTCGGTTATTGTGGCTTTCACCTTTGTCACCCTTTTCAAAGACCCACTTTTTCTGCTCCGGAAGTCGCAGTTATAATGAGTTGTATGCAAAATATCTTCAGAAAAGTCTTTGGAGATCGGAATTGGCAAATGGGTTCTGGAAAAATATGCAGATGATGGGTTGATTGAACTGTAGAACACAGTTGAGGCCATTTTCTGCCACAAATCACTATACAATTTTCAGTTATTGGTTCTTCTTTATATGTTTATTCCTTAAAAAGGGAAGAGAGAGAAAAATGGAGTTTGCTTCTTCTTTCTTATATTTTTTCTGAATTAGTTGGGTAAGGAAGGAAGGTCTAGTGGCTGATAGTGGCGGCAGTGGGATAATACGTAAGAAATATTATTAGCCAATCCATGGCTATGAAGCTCCGGACGTGCTACACCAATAAACAATGCGGATACCATAGGCATGTGGCATCATATTGTTCTCCCACCCGGCTACAAGAGATCACAGAAGTCAATTTATATGTGGTTGCTTTTTCTTTGTTTATTATTGTGAAAATTAAAATATTTGGACTATATTTATTTATAAAAAATATATTTAATATTAAATTATTTATTTTAATTTAATATTATTTTGTCATATTTAATTTTTTGATAGAGGATTATTAATCTTTTAATATTAAATTATTAATCTTATAAAACCATTAATAACTTAAAATGAAGAAAACTATTAATTTTAAATTTTTCATAGAATTATATAATCCCACATAAATAATCTTAAAAATAATATAAAAAAAATAGTCCATGAGACTATTTAATCTTTTATTATAAGATAAAATAATCTAAAATAATATTAAATTAATATAAATAATCTAATATTAAATATATTTTTATAAACCAACATAGTTCAAAAAATTTAAAATTAACATCTAGTATGAGAGAATTTGGTGTTGAAAGCGTATTAACACCACATAATGAAGTGGCGCCCGTTTGTGATAGGATTCAAATGTTTGAAGAAATTTAGAGTCAACTTTTAAATGGAATAATGTTATGAACACAATTATGCATAAAAAAAACTAAAAAAAAACTGTATATTAAGTATAAATAAGGAGAAAAAATAAAAAATGATATTTATATATTTTTATTCATAAAAAATACATGGGCTCTATTTTTTATACCCTTTTTTTTGTGTGTATATTTTGTATTCATGGTATTACTCTTTTAGATTTTTCGTTTTCTTTCTTCTATGCTAGTCAACGACCTCTCCTTACTTTTTTTTTTCCTTTCAGTAAACTCTGTTAAAATAAAATAAAATTGGACAACTAATATAAATAATGTAATACCACACAAATTCAACACTAATAAATTTATGATTTAAAAGTAGCGTATAAGAATTTTTGCTCTTGAGAGGCGTTGTAAATAATATAAATGAACGTGCATGGTTTAATATCAATTATACATGTATTTGTTCTTTTTGAAAATTGTAATATACTACTAGCAAAAATTGTAAGAAGTTATGGTCTAGGTCTGTGAATGATATGGTGAAATGGGATTTGAATTTTAAAATTTGACTAATTAGAAAGGGTAAATTTTAAGCATAGTTATTTTTCTTTGGCCTTCAGATTTTTTAATCAGTATCCTAAGACTTTAATGGTAAACATTAGGATGTTGTTCAAAAGATATATTCCATTATTAATCGCATTAACTTTAGTTTATTAGGACTACTTTGAGGCACTAATTTATTTATACATCAACTAACCTTCGATTATATAGAGGGGAGGCAAGGGGATGGTGACATCAATTTTGAGAGTGTTTCACAATTTTTTTTTTTTATTATTATCTTATAATTTTATTTTTTAAATTTCAAAAATAATATTATTATATTTTTAAAATAATTATACACAACATGTGTGTTATGGTGATTAATATTAATAATACAAGTCTATATATTTAAAGAAATAACTTGAGTAAAAACCCGTAACCGCAAAAGCCAATGCGGTTCAGAAAATGCAATCAGATGGGTACCCTTTTTTTGGGGACCATATTTATCAAATTACTGTGTTAAAATTAAAAGTATATTTAATTTTATTTTTTTTGAATTATTTAGTTTTGAAATAGACAAAAATATTAATCTCAAAATTTAGAAGAAAGAGTATAAATTATTTACTCCATTTTAAAATTATAAATATATTTTAATTTTTTAAGTTTATTTATAAAAAAAATAAATTTATAAATTTACTTAAATTTTGAAATCAACAAATATGATAGTTCTTAATAATTACTTTTTAAATGGTATATACAGATTGAATCATATCATTTCATTATATTGACAATTTCAAAGAACTAATTATAATAACTATATTTATGTGTGTAAAAAATCAAACAATTAAAATTTTATAAAATAATTTTAAAATCAAATATATCTATAATTATTTGTGTAAGAATCCTTTATATATTGTGATAAATTTATGTCAAATTATAGTTGTGAATACATTATACTAGATAGAATAATAAAAGATCTCCCACTTATTACATATTTTTCTAAAAAAAGTATTACTAATATTTTTTCACATAACTTGCAATCAAAAAATCGAATATTCGCACTATATATATATATATATATATATATATATATACACACACACACACATATACTTTTTTTTTACCAATAATATATATTTTGAAAATGTATTCTTAATTACTGTTAGATATTCCAATAGCGGAAGGATAGACTGGTAAAATAAGAAAGAAAAACATATTTATTTCCGGTACTCTAAAAACATAAGAAAAAAATATGCGAATGGGATAATGAAGCGGGCATGACTAATTTAACACTAACTCGTAAACTTTTCATATTTTATGACAATTTATTATTTTAATATATTTAATTTATTTAACTGTTTGATATTATAAAAAAAAAAGAAACTGGTAAACAGTCCAGTCCATACAGTGACGAAGCTACATGTTTTTTTAGTGGTGTTAATAATATTATGAAGTTAAATAAAATTGACGGACTATGGGGCAGCACTTCTGAATTAATTTTTTTTAATAATTTTGTATTTTTGAATTGTATATATAAAATATGTATTTGATTATAATAAAAATATAATAAATAGTAACATTATTATATACATCTTATTAACTCTTAATATGTATTTCTAATCACAAATTTATTCATAAATACTTATTTTTTAATTAGTTTAAAAAATAATTTAAATTAAATTATTATTTATTTTAAAAAAATTAGAAGAAGATGCATATATAAAAAATAGGAGTGATATAAAACTTTAAAAGTTATTAAAAAATAATAATAATTTAATCTTGTATATTAAGAAATTTATAAAATTTAATAAGATTAACTTATATATTTTATTTAAAAAAATTTAAATTTATTATATATCATAATTTTATTTTTTTTAAATAAAATCAATTGACCCCATTCGTATGCATGTGACTTCGTCCCTAGTCCATAGCATGCATGCCGTGTCAATGGTCATTATTACTTTTCTTCATAATTTGATGGCTACTTGACTATATATGCCACTGCTTCCTGAGCACCTGTTCAACAATGTGCTCACCTCCCAACTTGCCTTTCATGTATTTTACAAAAAAGTAACCGCTAAATACAGTTTCAAATTTCCAGTTTTACTGTCCAATTCCTATACAACATAAGTATTATTTTATTTTAATATTATAGTGGACTATTGGTTGTTTAAAAAGGCCCGGTAATTCATATAAAAAAATCATTTGAGAATAGGTTGCTCTTTTTCATAAAGAGAAAACTAGTGTAAACATATGGTATATCTCTGCCGAGTATACCTACACACACACACATATATATATACACCTTCGCATTTTATATTATTTATTATAAAATATAATAATCACAATTTAAAAATACAATTCCTACCGTAACACAATTTTTTGATAAAATACCTGTATATTACAAAACTATGTGGCGGTAGGAAATATGTCTAAGGCAACATAATCGGCGGATGGTATTTTTTTTTTTTCCAATCACAACTGTAGAATTTATTATAAATAAAAAAAATTGATATTTTTATAAGAAAATCATCGCTATAAACATACAGTGATAATTAAAAGTATTAGTATAAATTTATAACGATGATTTTTTTATAAAAATATTAAATTATTTTATAAAAATATCAAGTTTTTAAATGAACTGCATATTTATGTGGTCAACTCATAACCATTACTTGCTTATAAATATTATTAAAATAATAATTAAATATAATGTTTAAATTATGTTATATCTTGAACAATAAATTTGAAACAAATATGTAAGAAAGAGGGGACAAGAAAAGAGGGACAAAGACGAAGAAAGTATAAATAGTAGAGTAGAGTAGAGTATAAAGAATGCATAGAAAAGTGTGAAAGCATGAGAAATGCTACTTACAGTTCTACATACATAAATACATTACTACTTACAATCCTCTCTCTCTCTCTCTCTCTCATCTTTATTTTTGTCGCATGTCACATGGATTGCCTTCAGTCTGATGAGACGATACTGACACCTATTCATCCGGACAAAACTCAATTACTTCCATCCTTGTTCTTCTTCTTCTTCTTTATAATTATCAAAGTCGCCTATATTCTCGGACGGACATTTCGTTAAACATCCTCTGAGCATTAACCAGTTTGCTTATTTTATTTTATTTTTTTATTTTATGTATTTTCACTCGGCAACTACAAAGCTTCTTCGTCAAATTTAATGCTCCGACGACGACTATATATAAACATTCATATTTTCTAATTCCTCTTCTACATACATTATACACACATACGTATATATACTCCAGCTTCGGTAAAGTCAAACAAAGCTCAAAGACGGCCTGTTAATTTATCATCAAGCTCTCTGCTTTCTGCTCCCATCAAGGTAAGGTAAAGTCAAACAATGCACAAAGACGAAATCTTTAGGTTTTAAATGTTTGAGTTTGGTTTTGTATGGTAATAACAGTTGGTGTGTTAATTATCTATATATTTGGTACGAGTACTATTTTTGTGGGGCATTTTCATGCTGGAATCATTTTTACGATAAAGATTCGTAATTTCACTGCAATTGGATACTTGGATGTGATCTACTACCTGTTACTACTTGACTTTCTGACCCTTACAGTTGTATATGCAAACAAAAAGGGCATTGAACAGTAACGTATATGTTTCTGTGTATATAGGTGTAGTATGCATATAAGAGGTGAAAATAAAGTTGTGTTAGGGATTATGAATAGGAGTTCTTTTAGTATTTGGGCTTTAATAGAAAATTTGGAACAAGAGGATTGAACTCATTTACATGACATTTGCTCCATCTGAATTTGCATACTTCTAGCACTTCCGTTTGATTTTTCTTCAAATACCTTATTCAGTGCCTTGTGTTGCTCTTACCAGATTTGAAGAATCCGGGGGGAAATGCAACCTGGTTTTTGACACGATTGAGATTTATGAAGAAAAATTCTACTACATTTTGGAATTCAGGGGCATACACGAGCCCAGGAACGCCAGATTATGCAGATACCAATGTGGGAGGGCTTCAAAAGGGTTGGTGTTCCGAGCGAGTACCATTGCCGGTAAGCAGCAGTAGGAGGCATATCAGTGCTGCTGCATTAATTCCATTTAGCAGTGGAAGGACTTTGCCTTCGAAATGGGATGATGCTGACAGATGGATTAATAGTCCACTTTCGGGAAATAGTGCTTGCAGGTCTCCGGTTGTGCAGCCTCAAAGGCGCCCCAAGTCAAAGAGTGGTCCATTGGAGGATCCAGGTGTTTCATACTATCCAAATTACTCACCTGCTGTACCAGTGCTTGAAGGAGGTAACAGAAGGGATTTTATGGCAGGTTCCCCATTAACTACTGGGGTACTGGTACCTGATGGCCTATCCATTCATTATGGTGGTGGGATTGGTGTACAAGTTAACCCAATATACACTGAGAATTCCATGACTCAATCCAGCAATGTTGCCAGATGGACAGATTCTTTAAGTGATTCTTCACTGCCAAGCTCCCAAGGTATGGTCTGTTATCTTTTGTTTTTATCCTTGCCTAGTTTATTCTTCTGAATTTGAATAGTTGAAGTTGTCATGCATATGTGTGTAGAAAGAATTACATCGAGGTATAATCTGCCTTTAACTGTAATCCGGTTTTCTTGTAATGTTGGATTACTTCGAAAGATGCAAACACAAACCTGCTGAATCACCAGTAAACAGGTCATGTGAATGAAATTCACAACACAACCAACTTTAATCATCTCCATGAAATTAAAACTAGATTGGGATCTATTCATAAATTGTGGAATGCGTATATGAGATAAGATTATATTGATAACCTTGGGTGAGTGGGGGAACCTAGGCAAGCTCCGAAGTCAAAGCCTCTATATGCAAGCAGGTAACACCCTCTATATGCAATCCGGTAAGTGGTAACCCCCTCTATATGCAAGTAGGTATATGTAATAAAACGAGAAGTTGATTATGAGATTGTTATTCCTTGCCTGTTGATCTTCCTGAAAGTTGGATTTCCCCTTGTCAACCGTGGAACAAAGAGCTGAAACTCTGTACTCAGCAAATGAGTATGCTTATTAGCCTCTACCCCTGCATCAAAGGCAGTGACAAGTTTATAAGTTCAATCTATGGGGACTGATTGGATGTACAAATTGGTATTAGTAACATTCTTTAAGGATCAAAAAAACAAGAAGAATATATAGTATATTTTTTCTTCTAATTTCTATTTATGGAACAAATAAAAAGGAAGAGTAAAACTCTAATATTAAACTGAGAGAATACATATTAAGCTTATCCAATTCAAGTAATATGGACTATATGAGCCGATTAATTATGTACTGGAAATCTGAGAATGGTTTGTGGACCTAATAAGGGCAGTCCTGGATATTGAGCTTGAGGAAGACTCTGTTTTTGATGTGCTGCATTGTGTTAGTAGGCTAGTGCTAGTGTTGGGAATGAAATTTCCTGTTCTAAAAGGCGAGGAGTTTGTAATGCAATTTCACTACAAGAGGTAATTTGTGTAAGAGTACCTTTACCCTTTGCATAGAATTTTGAAAGTTAAGATGAAATTGCTTTCTCATATGGATGCCCGCTGTTGAGTAAAGGCCGATGATGAATAGTTGATCAGGAAATGTGAAATTTTTTCAAGCTAGCTTGCAGAGTAGGGGGCTAAGGAGATAGTTTACCAGTTGTTTTTGCAAGAGGGAGAAATTTCTGATCACTCCTCTATTATTCCCGTCTTAGCATTCAATTTATATTCATAAATTATCTTCTTTTTCAGTTACTTAACAGTTTTAATTTTTATAAAGTCCAGTGTTAGTCAGATGAACATATGTTTACGATGCAACCATAAGATTTATGGAGGCAAAGTTCTCCAACCATCAGTTACTGGAGTCATATCACAAACAATTTGTAGTTGTCATATAATGAATGATATGATAAGAGGTGGAATATCATTTTCGTTGTTTCTTTAATAGAAATTCCGTGTAGAGCATTATCCTTGCTCACTATAAACGCTGTCAACATGATTGAACTGGAAGTTCTGACTTAAAAGAATAGTCATGAGCTAAAACCTTTTTCTCTACTGGGGTGTTGAGTCATGAGTGTGATGATGCATGTATGGAAGAATTTTTGCAGGTTCCTTTATTACTGTATAGAGTTTTGCAGGTTCCCCTTGTTAGTCTCAGGTTCCTCATGGAGATTGTCTAGATGGGTTAACTGAACCTCCTTCAACCTTTTAGTGGGATTCTTAGTATCTATAACTGTAAATACTAATTTTAGTATTTGTAGTTGAAGAAGTACTAGTTGTAATATTAATATATTATAATTATTGATGCAGTCTTAGCTTATTGTTTATAATGTACAGATGAGAAGCTTGATGGCACCAAGGACCCAGAAGCCATGGAATCACATGTTGTGTCACGACGCGATATGGCAACACAGATGAGTCCTGAGGGCAGTCAAAATGGAAGGTTATCATTCATTACCTCTCCTTCTTCAGTCCCTCCCACTGTGGACCCACATAGCAACTATTCTGCAAAAGTAGATGTCAGGGATGTGCAGGTAGACAAGAGAGCGACTGTGATCAGGCAATCCGGAAAAGATGGAGCGAGGATGACTAGTAAAGGTTCACCAGATGTTAAAAACTTAGCTTCACCTTGGGATGTTGCAGAGGCAGCAAAGAACACCTCAAAGTATGTATCATCTTCCATGAATAATTATCCTTCTTGTAGTTAATTTCTTTTATTATAAAATTCAATAACTTACAGGGATTTCGCTAGCAATATGGAACACCCCATGAAAACAATAAAGGGTATAAACTGTTGTATTGGCAGATCCCTTAAATTTTTTCCTTTAGAATTGCTAACTGAACGAGATTCATACGTTCAAGGTCACAGTTGCCCCAGGGTTACTCCCGTGCAGTTTAGAGGGAGGAAGGGCAGGGTTTGAGACCTGGGGCAACATGTCCTAACCAATTTATTATCTCCACCTTCGCTTACTAATCGGTTCTCCCTTGATCGCTACGAGAAGGTTGAAATGAGACTTCATGTAACATGGCACCAGTGGAGTCTGCCCCTGGCAGCTTTGCCCCAATGGATTCCCCTCTATTTTTCTATAACTAAAGGAAAAATAAAGAAAAGAAAACGTCAACTGCTTCTTTATAAGATTTAACACTTACTTATTCAAACCCGTTTTCTTGTCAACTGCTATGCTAGGAAGAATGATGAAACTTAATCCGCAGTAAACTTCTATGCAGTGGCTATGTAGTGACAATTGCCTCTGATATTCTTTAAGGCTCTCCCTTAAATGGGACGACAAATATCAATTTTCTCTTGTGAAAATAGCAACTCCCTATATATATATATATATATTAATACTTTGTTTTTGAGCTCAGTCATATCATCTTAATGCTGCATTTAACTTAAAATTCTCCCCTTTTGTTGCCACAACATAATTTTTGGCATACCCTCTGTTAAATGGCTAAGCAACGGTCAAATGGCTAAGTGACAGTCATAATGGCTTTATAAATTAGTTACTCTTCCCCTCATTTTAGCATTTTTCGGGGCAGTGGGAGTATGTTACAAGATGTGGAAGAACATTATGGGTGAATTATGTTTGCAGGCTCCAAAGAGAGGAAGCCAGGATTTCTGCATGGGAAAACTTGCAGAAAGCAAAAGCCGAGGCTGCTATTAAGAAACTTGAGGTTTGTCCAATGCGAATTCTCTTATGGGATTTTCTCTCACTATCTTTTTCATAGTCAATTCTATAATTATATTATATATCCTAGAATCCTGTTTAACAAAGGAGCTTAACTTTTTTAGATGAAACTGGAAAAGAAGAGGTCAGCATCTATGGATAGGATATTAAACAAGCTGAGAATAGCTCAAACAAAAGCCCAAGATCTGAGAGAGTTGATGTCAGATAATCTTGCTAATCAGGCTCCCAGATCTAAACTTAAAGTTCTATCCTTTCGAAAGTATGTGAAGATGGGATCTTTTAGTTGTTGCTTTACACGCGACACAAACTAGCGCACATGTTGTTTTCCTTCCAATTCATCCTTGGGACCAGGTGATTCTTCTAATCAATGGTAGTTTCAACCTTTCAACTCCCCCCCCCCCCCCCCTGTTGATTCCTTCTCTTGATGTTTTACTTGACGAACAACAAAAAGAGAGAGAGAGCAGCTATCAGTGAACTGATCTGAATGTCAAGGTTACTTTTAAAATTCTCTATGAATTCATGTACTCTGGCTGCTTGTATATGATAATATCAGTATGAAACAATTATGGGTTAACATTCTGTCCAGAATTTTTTTTTTTTTGTTGTTGCTAAATCTCAGTCCAGAATTCAACTGTGCTTCCCTCACCTTTGATTAAGAAGCTGTCGATGCCTTGTGATAATATGCAGAAATGTTTTGATTTCTAAGACGCAGCATCATTTCCCGACTTTTTTTTTTTTTTTCCTGTACCCTGAAATTTACTGAATTTGAGTTGGCGGCTTATCACAACTGCAGGGCCACGCTAAGGGTGTCAACCAAGGGCTACAAATTTTCACGCCAGCACCTTAAAATAACTAACAAGTATGAGTGCTAGTGGGAGTTTGCATGGTGACTACAGCATCAAATTTAACCTAAATACTCGGTCACTTCATTGCAATATCTCATCTCTAAACTTCCAGTAATGGAGCTTTTACACACTTGTGTACAAGCAAGCTCATCTGGTAGTTCCTGCTATCTGGCTTAACGTAATCTAATGAAGAGGCACTCGACAATCTTGTTTTCTACTTGCAATAAGGGCTAACAGTATATGAATTGCCCATTTCAAATCCTAAACAACGGAACATTGAGTGGTGCATCGTTAAACTCAATCACCCAAATTAATATACGGAAGTATCAGGTACATGCCAACTGCTTACCATGACAAAAGGACAAAGAATTATTATTGTGGTAATATACTGCTTAATATTCAGATAATAGTTCATGTGAACTCAGATGCAGATGCCAACAAAGCAATGATCAAATATCTAACAAAGCTCCAGATCTGCACATTATCTTTTTGATGTCACATTCTGAGCTCTAGTATGGTCTATACCTCATATCCACTCCTGATGGTCTTATACCCCACCCATGCCATAACCACTCCACTGCAAATGTGATTAATTTGTTATGGGGCGGAAACAAGTGACAATTGCCCTGTATAACCCCTAGCATCTGTCCAGAATTGAACCATTTTTGAAAAAAGCTTACTTATTTTACAAAAAAAATCCCCACGCGCAACACAGAAAGAATCTCTTTTAGTTCAAAGTTCATTTAGTTAATATATATTTCAACTTTTTTTTTTTATTTCGCATAATTGAATTATTTAATTTTCAAATTATTTGATCATTGTTGACTTTTAAAAGTCAATTTTGAAATATTTTTAAACTCAAAATTAAGATAACTAATTAAAAATATAAAAGTTATAATGAGTAATACTTTTTAGATAGCTTATAACATTCATCATTGTATTAATTAAAATTAAAAAAAAATTATATCAATTTTGAATTTAAAATTAGCTTAAGTTGATTTAAAAAAATTAACAGTAATAAAATAATATGGATCGGACGGAGTATATTTTTACCAAGGTGAAGATGCGGATTTTTCCAATTTTGTACTCACGTAATTAAAATCAACGCTTCCATACATCCTCTGCCATAGGGACCGCCATAACCCGCAAGTAGTTCGACTTCATCCATCATGACTTGCCACTGGGACCAGATCATCAACAGGTGTAGCGGAGTCCAAAGCGACCAGCAATACAAGTAATTGTGGAATATAAGAACCCTCCAGTACTTACCTCTTTTTGTCAATAAATTCCCGCAATCCCTAACCTCATAATAAGGGGGATTTATCTTGCATATTAACTGGAGTATGCAAATCAGTAGCTCATGGGAAAAAAATGGAAAACGGACAAAATGGTTGATAAATTCATGTTTTAGATGGAAAACCTAAAAAAAAAATATGTAAAAATTTCACTCTGGTAACCACAGCCTATAAGTGTGTCCCAAATTGCACAAGGAAACGGGACACGTTATATTAAGGACTAAGGAGTAAGCTGGAAATCCATGGCCAGAGATAGGGCCGTAAATAGAGTCCGAAATATCCTATACTAAAATTCGTATCCGTATTCGTGTCAGATAATATCCGTATCGTAATTCAAAAAATAGAACTTGCCAACTTACATTCCAAATTAAAGCAAGATTATTGCATAATGAATTCTCTAAGTGTCAATTACTTGACAAGATAAGAAAAGGCAACAAATCGAAGAAATTTAAATTAATAACGATATTAACGTTGTTAACAAAATCCTCATAATAGAATTGGAAGCAATAAAATAAGTTTGCATGCTTGAACTGTTCTAGATGCAAAAAGTCATAGTCTAATAGATTACACTGGATACAACTGATGCCTTATTGCTTGCTTGCTACTACTACATCATCACATTTTTTTTTATAGTTGGTATGTTTTTTTTTTTAATTTCATGTTGATATACAACATTGTATGCCGCCTTTTGCAATGTGTGTGGATAAAATTTGCATACTAACACTTCCATTGGTGAGATTAGGGAGAGAAGAGAACTGAGAGAGAAGAGAAAATAGCTATCCGAAAGTTGATGGTTGCCGGTGAGCTTGCAACAACTGGACGGTGGCAGAAGTGAAAAGTTTCTTGGTAGAAATCCCCTAGTTTGAAAGCAGTAATACACTAATACTAAATAATATTAATATTTTGTACTGTTTGATGCGGAACAGGTCAAGAAGAATAATGTAGGTTGCAGAAATTTTTTATTAGTATTTATTCACATTTTTATCGCATAGTTAAACAAGGCTAGAAACTTGCAGTTTAACCAACTGAGTACCCCAACTCTATCCTTCTTCATCAAATACCCTAACCATAATTCCAACAACTGTGACGTGAAAATTATAGGCCGCCAAACCGACCCATATCCTAATTCATCTGTACAAATATATAAAAGGTAGCCAGTCCAAAATTCACATATGTACAAATATATAAAAATCTAAAAGGAAAACAAAGAAAAGAATGGAATGCTATGCAATTGCTTTGCTTAATTTTAAGTATTTCAGGAAACACCAATCTTGCAAAGTGCCAAAATTAAACCAATCACCCGCATTTGCAAAAGTTTTAAACACAATTCCACGGTGCCCTTTGGTACTAGGATCCTACAAAATATCAATGGTAGTAATAAATATTGTATGCAGGAATATATTACATCAAATATGCAAACTATAACATGCATGGATTTAATGAATATGTTTAACTCTCAGAGGAGAGAGGAACCTTTGGCATGTATGAATCCGTTATTTCACCATATTTCTCAAAATAACTGCAACAAAAAGAGAAAAACATAGATTTTCAGCTCAGGCCTCATTATTGCCCCATGAATATAATTACTATTATTATAGATTTATGAACTAGTAAAAGTTTCAGTAAATAATAATGCTTTCAAATTACAAGTTTTTATAGCTTTGCTCCTTCCTATCTTGCTACTATACACAATTACCTCCTGAATGTAGCTTGTGTCACATATGGGGGAACCCGAGCAACAAGTATCCTGGTGACTTTCTTTGATGGTGCTCGCATCGCCTCCTGTCAAAATATTACATATGGTTCAGGATGAAAATAAACATACACTAGAAAAGTACAAATCTTACATACTTGTTAATTAAATGACAGATTTGAACTAATTAAAGATCACAACCTTTGGCAAAGCTACTTTAACTTCAAGGATTCTATTGCCAAGGACGTGCTCATTACATGCTGCATTCTGTAGGGAGGAAACACCAAAAGAGTGAGATATCTTCATACATAAATTAGATATTACTTCAACCAGTGTAAATCATAACCATCAGAGTAGCAGGACATAGAATCTGACAACCTCAAACCAACATTAAATGAAAAGAACAGAGAAAGTATGAACATAAATTAATGTTTAAGATGACATGCATCCTCCACTGTTGAAAATGTTAAATATCCAAAACCACGAGATAGACCAGTAGACTGCTCCTAAATTCATTGAAGCAAATAAGAAATGGCAGACCTTCCTAGTATTCTACTCTCAAAAAATCAACCACCAAATGTTTAAAATGTGTGTAGGGAGAGAGAAGAATATATTTTTTCAGATAGACCATAAAAAATACCAGTAAAACTATCAGCAAACAGCGCATATTCATTAAACAAAATCTACCTAAGAAGATGAGATAGGCTGAGAATATATTGTGGACTTCATGTAATTGTTAATAAGCTTAAACAACCGACTTTGATCATCATCAAGGAATGTCGCTCTCCCACAATTCCTGAAAAACGTGCAAAAGTACTCTCTCTCACTCTCTCCCTCCCTCCTCCATAACATGCACGCGGACATGATACATCCTCATCAAATCACCAAGGAAGCAGCTTTTTTCATAAGTTCCAATCATGGAACTTCTGCAAATGGTGTGGCAAGTTAGCAAAAAATGTAAATGAAGACAGGTAAGACAACATGGTGTCTGTCGTGTTTCAATATCTCATATCATGACGAGAGCTGAGATTATAAATGTGAATAGTAAAGGCTTAGCAGTTACCACATAGTAGTTTTCAAAACAAAACTTAAAACACAATACGTCACAAACAATAATTCATAACGACAAGAAGCAATAATATTGCAATATAAACTTGAAAGCAATTTATTAGAGTCAACATTAATGACATTTAACATAACTGCCCGGGCAGTCCAATTTGCGTTATCAATCAAAAGAACTCTACAGATTATAATTAAGAAGAAGAAAAAATATCACAAAGCTCATGCTTATTGTTGAAAACAACAAAGAGCTAACCTTCATAACAATACAGTCCTCCAATTCCCTAAATTTGGTCATGTAATCCCTCAATCCATCCGTATCAATTTCCCCCAGACCTAAAACATAAATAATCACATCATAAGTAAGCAATTTCAAGAAAGTCGATGTAAACTGTTATGGACAGTATATCTGCTGCAGAAGAACTTCATAGCAGTGATCAATCCAAGGTTGTGAGTTAAAATAATTGAAGTTAAATAATTTAAAGTCACTAATTAATTCAAATAAAATAATTTATCACACTAATTAAATAAAATAAAATAATTAATCTCATTAACTAAATCAAATAAATAAAACAATTCAAGTTAAATAATTAAAATTCACTAATTAATTCAAATAAAATAATTTACCACACTAATTAAATAAAATAAAATAATTAATCTCATTAACTAAATCAAATAATTTAAGTTAAATAATTAAAACTCACTAATTAGTTCACTTAAAATAAATAAAATTCACTGCAAATTGCCACATTACACAAAAAAATATTGGGTAATATTTAATTATTTTTAATTTAAATTTAATTAAAATTATATGTAAAAATTCATAATTTTATTCATTTAAATAATTAGAATATTCCCCCGCCTTTCATCTGCTTGTACTGTTCGGGAGCTGCTCTGTTGACTGGCGGAGGGATTTATGTGTCATGCTCTGGGTTTGAGATTGCTTGTTTTGGGTTCGGGTGGCTTTGCTGTGTTAGATCTGGGTACTACCGTTGGTCAGTGTGGTAAATCCCAATATCGTTCCCTGTTTTCTCCCCTAACTGACTTGTACGCTGCCTTGTTGAACATTGTTGCTCAGTTTGGGTGTTTTAGGGTTCCGGGTAGGGCAGTGGTTCCTCCTCCCTCTCGGTTTCTTTTCTTTTCTCTTTCGTCATCCTTTATTTTCCAGCCGCCTGCCCATTTAATCGGATTTGTTCTGTCGGTGGTCGGGGGTTTTGGGGTTGCAGGTTTCCACTTTGATGATTATTTTGTGCATTTGATCCTGATTTTGGCTACAATTAATCATGCTTTGCTTCATTTTTTTTAATCTTGCTACTGATTTCTTGTGGTTGCTTTCATTGATTTGTCAATTTTTTTGGCATATCTTGATTGGGTTTTCTTTAATCTCCAGTTATCTTGTATTTGTGATCTGATAATCGTTTGATTTGATTATTGGTCGGATTTGGGTTGTTAGGTTTACGGATAATCGTTTGACTTCTTCACCTGAATCGATTTTCAGAAGATGTAGATTTTGGGAAGATGTTGGATTTTATTTGTTCTTCGTTGAATTTGTGTTTTGGATGGATTTGGCAAGCTTTTGAATTTGCATGTGTGTGTGATCTTGGTGTGTTAGCGTGTGTTTGAATTTTTGAGTCATTGTAATTTTAAATTGTATTTATAATTTTATAATCAAATTATACGAATTTAATATAATTATACAGATTTAATACAGTGAAATACATTCAAAAATATTAAAATACATTAAATACACTCCTCTTTTTTTATGCCATGTCAGCTTTTTGGTCATATTTTTTGTCGAAAAAATTACTAGGGTCACCTCTGCATACTAAAGTTTATTTGATGGTAATTTTTATGAATTTTAGTATATTAGAATTATTTGTGTAAAAGAGGTCATATTTAAAAGAACAAGAGTGTATTTAATTCAAATTAATCATGATTTGACCTCTAATGTATTGGTATTACTACTAGATTGGTATTACTACTTATTTAGTTTCACCTTAATATAGTGGAATCCCAAAAGTTTTGTGTTTTTTTACGATGACTTTAATAATTATAAGAGGTTATATACTAATGTGGTTTTGTTGACCATCACAAAAAAATTATATGTTAACGTAATTGTATTAATCATTATAAAAAAATTCATGCATGCATAATTGTCAAAGATATCACGATTTTTTTTTATTATGGACGTATATAAGACGGTATTCGTAATAATTAAAGTTATCGCAAAAATCTTTCATGATAATTTATTTATGTAATAGATTTAAGCAATCAAAAAATTTCATTTTTTTTTTTTTTTGTAGTTATCGCGCTTACATTGGAAACTTTTTCTTTCTCCTCTTTGGATAGAAATCTTAGGTTCAAATATCAAAATTAGTTTAGAGTTTATTATACATATAACTAGGAAAAATGTCTCATTTTCGAAGACGTAGCAAAAATGCATGTTTTAATAGAAAAAGGCTTAGAGGGGGAATGAATACATTTTTTGAAAACATCATGAATCCCAATATAGACAAAAATGAAGATTCGAAGCAACTTTTATACCGGAATAGAAATATTGCCTCCGTTCTAATATATAATTGTAATTTATTAAAAATTGTAAAAGTTAAGGACATAAATAGATTAATTATCCTCTTGAGAAATGAGCCCAAACTAAAAATCATTATTCAATGCTTTTCATATTTTTAAATAAAATTAAATCTCATTTTCCTCTTATATTTGGGACGGAGGGCCGGGTGGGTCTTATTTTTCATCTTATTAAGGAAATATACTTGAACTTATACTAGGATTCCGCACCATCTGCTTTGTGTACGTAAACACTTATTTGCCTCGTTGAATTTGACACAAAATGCATGCATTAGAGATCAAATGATCACCCTACCCTATGATCCACAACAACTAAGAGATGGAGACATGGACAGATGAATTAATCGAATAGATAGATAGATAGAAAAAATTGGTCAATATACATTATAGGTAATAAAATCATATTTTTTGACAAAAAACCCATCGGACTGACCAAAAAGGATAAAATTGTTGTTTCAAAATACTTAGGTATTGATTGACAATTTTCAAACTTATAGAGACAAATTGATTTTTGTTCAAATTTAAAGGAACAATTTTGTCATTAACCCTAGATGCAATGTACTTGAGGTGGAGGGGGAGGGGGAGTGTAGCAGTAGTGCATTCAATGTGCAAATATGCCCTGCTGGACTCATCCACATGGTATACATAAATCTTCTTTTCAAGATCCATTTATCTATCTGGTTTGACATGCTATTTCTTCTCATGAATCGTAATGTAATGTAATGCGTAGTATATCTATCTAAATAGGATAATACGATTGTGGTAGTTTTATACTTGCTGTTTACTGTCATTGAATACAAAATTAACACTCTAAACGATGTAGTTCTAATTATTAGAATGATAAAATTGTTGAGAAGAACAATTCGCACAAATCGCATACACAATTCATTAACATACATATTTGAAATTTTTCATGCCAAAAAATTAAACTATTAGCTCTATATTATTTCTCCAATGTAGTAGAACTTTAACTCACTCGTAAATTATTACCAATAAAAATAGGCAGCTGAGATATCTGGTGTTTCCAATCCAGTGCAAGGTATACAATTATAGGTCTCCTATATTTACACTCAACTAAATATAGCAACGGACTTTAGATGGATCTTCTTTGCATTTGATTTGACTACATATCAGTCTTAAATTGGCTACTAACAGTGAGGCATGATCCTTGAGACAGCATATTGGATTTACAAAGTTCTGAATTTTCACCTCCATTTTTGTATATTTTGTTCATCCTTTTCTCTTGGTTATGGAAAAAAAAAAGAAAAAAAATGTATCAATTCATTGGTTAATAGAAAAATCTTAATAATTAACTAATCTCAAGGACTGCTTACACAAAGAAATCATCAAAACATCAGGAATCCTTAATCCAAAGAAACCCACTCGGAACCTACTAACACATGATAAGAAACAAGCACGCACAAATTTATAATATTCCTACTCAAAAGAAACATACCTAACCTGGTCGACTATTAATAAAACTTATTACTAATTTATAGCGAAAGTGCAACGCTTTAATTAATTTAACTTTTATCTGTCGCTGAAAAAACAACAGTTTATCTATCAGGTATATCCCCTCATCAAGTTACGCAAGCCTCAACAAAACCACCACTAATCAATTAGTACATAATAAGATGTTCACATAGGGTAATGCACACACTCTTCTCCCAAACAAATCAATACCAGGTGTGATTCTTTAGTCTTGTTTAGTTTTAATTATCAGAATCCATAAACCTGTACTATCTCATAGACAGACAAATTAATGATAATTTAGCAGTTCAAGAGAGATATTAACTTACATAGAACCATGGATATCAAATTAATGTGGGCTTGGCATGGCATGCAAGTCACTGATGACTGTTCTATAGTTGGTTCAGATCTTGGCTAGATTGCATCTATGGCCTACTAGGCATTACACATTATAGTACCTAGCTAATGTCAAAGACCTGACTGAAAACATGATTAACTGGAAACTCCTAAACTATCGGCAGGACCAACATTCCATGCATTCAGGTGAATCTGGTACACTAATTCATGAAAATCAGTAGTGACACAATTAAGCCGCTCTCGATATGATCATCTATTTGGAGACCCATTAGAATTTCCTTCAATGTAAAACAAAGACCGAAGGACTGTCTTTACAAGTTGAAATATATATAATGCCTCATAATTATATTATATTATATATTATCACTACGTACACGATGCACATTAGCAAAATAGATCTTTTCTCTCTCTCTCTCTCTCTCTCTCTCTCTCTCTCTCTCTCTCTCTCTCTCTCTCTCTCTCTCTCTCTCTCTTCTCACCTAAGCATCTGCATTGAGCCCACCATTTGAGCAGGCTGGCAATTAGCTCTGGCCAAAGGTGAATAATAATTCATATTCACTGCTGTTGCCATTGTCGCTGGATATCCAACACCCATTGGCCTATTAGGCCGTGCTCGTTCCAATGATTGCACTTGCTTCTTCAAGAACTTCACGTAGTGAACTGCTTCATCCAACATTGAAGCTGTATCCATTTTAGTCCCGCGAGGAACAAGTCTTTGCAGAATTCTGATCTTCTCGCTTATCCGCTCCCTCCTATGCCTCGCCGCCACGCTCTGTGGATCCTTAGATATCTTCACATTCCTTCTTTGTGGTGGCTTCACCGACTCCGGGTCTATTTGGATTGGCTGCATGGCTGCGATGCTGAATATCATTTCTCTCATGGCTTCCTCGGAGTTTACATTTGCTTTATGTAATAATTCACTTGAACTTTTGAGTTGTGGAGTAGCAAAAGTTGGTGCAAGAAACTGAGTCATGGGTTCTTGGACTGGTCCCATGAATGAGCTGTGGAAGTTAGGTGGTGTAGATTCGACGCTACTGGAGCTTCCTCCAGAGAATTCCATGTCCGGAAATTCATAAATGTCTTGGTAATTATGGCCAGAGTATTGAGGGAGCTTATCCAGCTGCATCATCATTGTCATCATCTCCATTTGATCCATGCGCCTGAATCAAGAACTCCCTAGAGAAAAAGGCTGAAAACTGAGAACTGAAGAAATGTGGGACAGATTGATGAAGGTGAAGAGTACAGAGGGCTTAAAGAAGGATAATGGCAAGGTATGGGAATATGTCAGTGGAAGGGTATATATAACAAGTTGTGCCCTATATTATACTATTATAATTTGCATCTACATATATACTTATAAGACCTAAATACTTTTTCTTCGTCTTTGGGCCTTCATTGATACAAAGTGAAAACCATTTGAACACATTTATGATCAAATGGTGATCTCTGATCTCAACCGCCCACTACATGGGGAACCTTAAATGGGTGAACCAAAAATCAAATATTGATGACTCCCCAAAGAAAGAATATTTACCGTAGGATCTTGCTATAAAATAAATAACAATTAATTTTCCTCTTTTTTTTTAATTTCATTTTCAAAGTTGTTGAGCTACATACACAAAGGACAGGGGTCCCCACCCTTATTACAGGTGTTAATCTGTACCAATAGGGCAATTGCTGATCTACAAAGGTTTAAAAGTCAGCAAGTGCACGAGATCAAAAGGTATTACAGCAAGTGGGACCACATAGTATGAATTAAGGGCTCAGATGAAATAGAGAGTAACGGAGTAATGGTGCATGAACCAGAGTTATGATCCTCTCTTTGAGTAAAAAGTCTCTAAGCTTTGGCTTCAAAATTGACTTGCTTTATTGCTTAAAAACAGCAACGAACCCCACCAGTCACATGACATGTGTCAGAAGAGCAACAACCCAAATTCAGAAGGTGGGAACCCTTTTAGCCTACAGTATTATCCTACATCCGGTTGTGGCCTGCTACCCTGCCATGCGAGTCCCAGTGATGCTTCCTCGGCACAATTGTCGAGGCGGAGGAGATGCTGAACTCATGACCCTCTTTGGACTGGTAAATTTGATTGCTTGGTAACAAACTGTTACTTACAAGTACACAAGATACTAGAATGATGATATAAACTTGAAAGTTTTTAACGTGTCGAAGAATGCAGCATGAGTTATGTTACACGGGCTCTTCAGCCACCCTATAGTACTAGTCTCCGATCCTCGACATTTTGAAAAGAGTATGCATGCTAGATAATGTAAAAATTGACAAAATTAAAAAGTAGCATGAGTTGAGGTTCAATGCAAAGAGATCATAATGACCAGATTTTTGTTAAATAGATCAAGTGTTATCGTACCCAGTAAAAAACAGCGAATTAGTTTGTAGTCATCAGTCATGATAAAAGCCAAGCACGTGCACGCGTGTGTTCCACTGCTAATATATACAAGAATAAGCAATTCTATCAAGATTACACGTAAAAGAGTACATGTTTTCATATGAGTTCTGTTTTCATTTGGTGTGGGTGTTTATTCCATTTACTTGAACTATTTGTGGGAGCATCAACTATGTTTCTTTCACCTACAATTAATCCTTGCAGTGTATTATCAAACAAAACATGAAATGTATGGCCATCTGAGATACTTAAGCAACATACATCTATTTTAATTATATACTTGAAGTCACTAAATTGTGATCCCAACTGTAAAGTAATAGTAAAAGACTAATACTTCAATATTTGCAGTAAAAAGTACGGCAGATTGCATGAAAATGAGCAGAAGTATTTAAGTTTCAACTGTCACCTTCTGTTGAAGCTGCAGGATAGAAGGGTTTAAGCTTAGTAAAAGAACAGCAGTGAGCAGGACAATAGATCTTTGAAGTAGTGGTCCAAGTTGTTCTTACAGGCTTTCCCTTCTGCATAATATTCTTCATCCTCATAAGCCGGGTCCTATTCTTCTTCCCACAAATGCACAAACCAATAGCCAAAGTGAATTTCCATCTTTTCCAGATTGTCTGGCTGTTCTTAATTTTACATGACCACCCAAGTGCCCTTTTCACATTTCACTGCAAACATTTAAGCAGCGTAACTTAAAGCAATGTGTTTGGTGGGCACTAAATAATGTGACTTATCTCAATGCTGAGCTATTTGAATGTAAATTGTAATGCTTCACCCCAGTCTCTAAATTCAGCAATGGTAAACAATATAAGTTACCACTGATGCATAAATGCATTTTCATTGAATGTGCAGAGTCGACTATCAATCTTGGCGCTGCAGTTTCACCAAAATGATTGAGCATAAATCGTCCGTCGTCATATAGATTGATGGATACAAGTATTCAATAGATAACTATTATCCGATCATAAATTCATACTGCTGTCAACTGAACTTCAGCCAATGAGTAGAAAATGCTCATGATAACGTTGGCAAAACTGATCTGAGCTCAGAGTAATTAAACATATGCACTCGCCTTGTGCCCTTGTATTTCTGCCTTCCTTGCAGTGGGGGATGTGCAATGAAGAGATAGATCAGAAGAAGACCAAAAATGGACCACAGTGAGAAAAACTCCAAGCTTGAAATATATATATCAAGTTATTAAATTTCATCAAGTCTTTGTTTTCTACTCCTATAATTGAAGTTGAACAACTTATCAGCATAAAATCTGTGTATATGTTCATATCATATGAATAACATGCAAATTATTTAGATCCAATTTCAAGGAAGAATCAAACCGTAAAATAAGGAGCGTTCATGAAACTAATGAAGCAGATTTACACCAACACTAAAACAAAATACCAATCTGTTTAACTGAAGTTCGAGGGTTTGCAAAAGCCACCTATTTCTTCTTCTTTTTTCATTTTTTTTTTCAAATTTATTCTGAATGTTGGGAACAACTAGTTTCCAGCCAAAGACGCGCAACATTCAGAAGTTCTGCTGCAGTGATTTTTCCAATTTGCCATCGTAGATTCAGTCTTCAGTATCTCTCAAACTACTAAAATATGCTGCTCTATGCGTGCACACCAGTAAAACGTGCAATGTTAATTGAGTTACATAATTTTATTAGAAAAGGAGGACAGGGAAAATTACCTGTTTGTTCGACACTAGCCTAAGGTCTAAAATGATTTCCAAATAATAATACACATATAGAGTCATACCAGCCAGTACCAAGATCATTTCTTTTCCGAGGTAAGTAGTATCAAGAACATTTTCCTATAACTGCATCCAAATCCCAAGCCTAAAGAGGAATGAATACTTTGATGGAATTTGAATAACTTTATTCCGCATGTATAAGAGAACTTTTTTTTTGCTAAATTTTTACAAGAGAACTTTGAGACTTCATTACTTACAGTAGTCAAAATTTCAACCAATCTTGGGCATAAAAAATGTGGGCTCTATGAATAAATACAGAACCACAATTTGTTACATCAGGATCAGGACCGCCTGGTGGTTGAGTTCATGCCAGGCCCAGATAATGACTATAGTCTCGGCTATATTCTTCAAGATGTGACTACTTCTATATTTCAAATCGGCCACAACACATTAGACCATTCGCCCGTGTATTTATGCAAGTTCATTAACTGAAAAGTTTAATACTCCACTAGTATAATTAAGGCAGCCACTCTGCTTATACTCGTGACAAATCATTTCTAAAAGGATTTAATCAAGACAAGCTTCAATCATCTTAAACGGGGTCCCAGAAGCATTTTATCAAACAGGTAGGTATACTTCATGGTTATGTACCACAAAACACTTCTACATATAAATTAAAACCATGGGACAGAGTTGCGAGTCTCGTTGGCTGTTGCTTAAGAGACGCAAATTATTAATAAAGGATGGTTACCGTGCGACAGGATGCAAAGCTGAAGACGGTGAAAATTATAAGTCCAGATAAGACAACCCTTCAAGGGGCGCCCATGGCCTAGTGGAGTCTGACTTCTAATCGGGCAATTGTGGGCTCGAGTCCTAGGCTCCTAGCCTAGCTCAAAAACAATCCATACCTAAATTTCAATTGACTCGAAAAAAGGTAAGGTCTTAACTTACTACCAGGCTTTGGCACAAGTGCAAGTGGCCTTGGCTAATAATGTCATCCATTCTAAATCTTAACCGACATGCCAACTAATGACTCACAATGTAGCCCATAGAAATTCAATTATTTTTTTGTTATGATTTCTTTTTTTAACCAACATTTGCTAGGTCATCTCATAATTTATATATGTATTGGTATATTAATTTTAAGTGTGATAGCTTAGTGATAAACTATCTCTATTTAATGCTCACGATAAAACAAATAAATATGCAATCTATATTAAATTCTATCTTGGATAAAATAGAAATTACCGCTAATTATTTACCTAAAATTTCACTACTTAATTACTTATGATCTTAAAAGTCACAAATTTACATGTGGTTTTAAGCCAAGTATCACAACCCGACCGCTACACTTTTCTAGGACTAAAGATGGTGCAATAAAATTTTAGATAAACCATAAATGATAAGTTTTGTTTTAAATTTAGAATTCTATCTTTTTACCGTCCATCAGTAAACTGTTTCTCACACAAATTCAAATACTAAAAACAATGTCGCTAGCTAGCATAGAAAAGGTCAGGAAAATCTCTAGAGGCCCAAACAAACATTAGTTGCTTGTGTGGGTATCCACTGACAGACGGGAGAGATTTCGATTTTTTACGTTTGAATTAAAGGGATAAAATAAATAAAAGAATAAAATAAAAAATAAAATAAATTATTTTAAACTCTTTTTTAAAAAATAAAATTTATAAATTTAATAAAAATACGAATAATTCATTTTATTCTAATAAAATAATCAAACATAATTTTTTTTATTATATAAAAATAAATTATTCAATTTTCATTTTTATTTCTCTAATTCAAATGTAGTATTAGAGTCCATGTGAGATGAAATCAGCCTCAGAGGCAAACACCATAAAACACTTCGAGCTATCGTCTATCTATCTTATAAAGTAGATCTCCTGAGCTGTTGATGTCAGTGATGATATATCATGTCACGTTATTTTATTTTTTTTCTTTTATCTTTATAAGTTTAGTTTTATTACTATTTTAACTTTTTTATATTATTTTTTTTTTTATTTAATTCTTTAAATTTTATATAATTTTTATTTTATCACACATAACATATACACACAACGCTGGTCACCAAAAGCCACTCATAATAATTGACCAAATTTCTTTATTAATAATCCAAACTGTACCATAGTTGAAGGACCAGTAGAAAATTTACACGACCCTTGGCTTGGTAAAGTGAGTTGCTCAGTTTTGGATGGTTTTGATTTTTTTTTCTGGTAACAAACGCAGTCGGCTTTTCGTGGTTCTCAGTATCTACCTGGCCCCTCCAGGCTCATTTGGGCTTCCTTCATTTGGTGGCTATGTAAGACCAAGCCTTGCTAATTTCCTTTCACTTTCCTACCAATTTAATCATG
Source organism: Hedera helix (assembly GCA_947179155.2). NCBI lineage: Eukaryota > Viridiplantae > Streptophyta > Magnoliopsida > Apiales > Araliaceae > Hedera > Hedera helix. The sequence goes on from OX359275.1 coordinate 39,947,839, forward strand.
TTTATGTCAACTTGTGGACGATACAAGATATGTCTTGGTTCAACTTGTGAGTTACCTTTTCTAGATAAGCAAGAAACTTGTACCAATCAAAAGTATATATAGATGCATGCCAACTTAAGAGGGAATATATCTACATAGATTTTTGTCAACATAAATTTGGTATTTATATAATAATAAAGTTATACCACGTGCGTTGGAAGTCCAATGAGTTGAATGAGACTAACGGCTTAGTTATCTATCTATCTCACTTTGAGTCTTGTTTCATGTATCTATTATTATAGAACAGAGTTAGGGTTTTTAAATTTTTGTGACACTTAAATATTATGTTCTAGACCTAAAAATCTTACTACCCCAAAAAGCTTCTATTTAAACTATGTTATTGCCCGTAATATTATGGTGAGAATGAAATAAATTATTCTTATTTATATTAAATTTGATCATTTTTATTTTTTAAGAGATTGTCGAATGACTTATTCCATTATGTTCTCTATTCTGTTTTAGCTTAATTACATTTTGCTTAAGATTTTAACATAAACAAAAAATGAACTTTAGTCCTTTTTTTTCAAAAAAAAAAAACTTATTAACTTTGTTTTTCTTTTCAATTAAACTAACGAAATCTTAAAAAAGGTAACAACAATAACCAAAATTTGAATAATTCTAACAATAGTTAACTACTGATGAGATGTATTTTTATTTTATTTTTTATGATTTATTGCTAACATCATAATTAACTTATTTTAACTAAATAAAAACAACCTAAACCTATAACTGCTCATTTTATTTAATAAAAAATGACTTAAATGAAAGTAGCCATATTATTTAATTAAAAAAAAAAAAAAATTCCATTGACTTAAGATAATAATTTTGTATTCTAATTTTATTTTTAACTAAATAAAATGGTTAATTACATTTTTAAGGACAATTTGATGAAAGTTCAATATTATATAGTTGTTTTTAATATTAATTAAACTAAATTAATTCATTTTTAATTAAATAAAATGTCTAGTTTCATTTTTAATTAATAAAAGCAGCTAGTTATGTTTTTAAGTTATTTAATATGATGTTGGTAATAAATTATAAATAAGGTGTCACATGTAAAGACACGTCATCAATAGTTAATTTTAGTTAGAGGCTTGGTCAAGTTTTAATTATTATTATTATATTTCTAAAATATCATTAATTAAGTTGAAAGAAAAAATAAAAATCATTAATTTTTTTGAAAAAAATACTAAAGTTGATTGATTTTTTTTTTATTTTTTTTGCTAATTTGGTTGATTTATTTGTTGTTACTTCCTTTCTTAATTCAAGAAAAACATAATATTTAGGCGGCTTGAATTGTCGTCTCGATTTAAGTGCGTGCCAAAAGCTTGGAGTCTTTGACTACCTCAATGGTTATCGCCCATGTAGGTGTCAGCCCCGTCAAGGGTCAAGGCATGCTAGTAGTATCTCACTATATGGGTCGTTCACTTTAGCACACGTGACATGACTAAGCCCAACTAGACCCGATTTAAATTAGTGTGAAGTTTAATGATATAATAATTAATGTTAATTATGAAACTCATTTATATTTACATTGATATCGTTAGATTTGACATCAAATATTATAAATAATTTTACAATAAATTAAAGAAAAATGAAAAAAATATTACGCAGGATATACTCACGTCCGTCTATTTATAACTAATCCTACTTGTTTAATATATTATATATGCATATCTTACATTTTATAATAATTTATCTACTAAATAATATAAGCCAATTTTGTATACATATATTTTATTTATTATGAAGACATTCTTATGTATCGTTGATAAGTTAGGTTTGAAATTGATTGAGGTGATGTGCTAAAGAAACTAAGTTCACAAAACTCCAAATAATTGCCAATTTGAATATGTAATGAAATCATGTCACGAGGAGTCGGGCGAAAATTGAAAAAAGGAAGAAACAAATTGAGCGGTGCCTAAAATGAAAAATGAAATAGAAAATGAAAATGAAGCTGGTGGGTGAATGAACCAATCATAGTGCATACTGTATATCAAAACAGAGCAACGGGGTACAGAACAATGGGCCCCAATAAACTGCAAACGCGGTCAATAAAACATGGAAAGCAGCTAAAATGGGCAGTGTGGATATGCAGCAACAAAGCAAAGAACATGTGGTTCTTAATTTTCAAAGGTCACAAAACGTGACCATATTTTTTTAGGAAATTAAAAGAACTGAAAATTAAGTAGCACCCGAAGCTGGCTTCCTGCTGCGTGTAGCTGAAGAAGGGATTTTTTATTTATTTTTTTGGAATAAATTTATATACATAATATTTAAATATAAAATTAAATATTATATTTATCTTAAGTCTTAATCATTAAAAATTAAAAAATAATATAAATTTTAATCTCATATCTTACTTTTTAATAATTAAAATAAATATAATATTTAAATATTATACTTATATAGATATATATTTTTAGGCTATCCTTCGTATGATTGGATTTGGATATGCCAATTCCAATCCCAATTCCCACATGATGGATGCATGCTTTGTGTATTTATTATTGTTTGTATATGGGAGAATGAATGGGTTGGTCACTTTTCTTTTCCTTGAAGAAACAATTTTCATAGATTTCTTTTATTTCACACAATCGCATGTTCTGTTTTTTATTTTTTTATTTAAAAAAAAAATTATATAGGCTTTCCTTCTAAGTATTGATCTTTATTGGCACCGTTTTGTGCTTGCTTTGCTAGTATTCATTTATTACGTCCTCCTTAGCTATAAGATACGAGTATTGGGTAAAGAAGTGCTTATACCACACTTCTGGCATAAATACTTGGAAAAAGAAAGAATATATATTATAACAATCGCTCCATTCACATTTAGCATTTACAATTTTATTCTATTTCATGTTAATCTCTAAATTTTCATTAACTTTTGGGAGGATTTCTTTAACCTTGCAGGCCATGTTTATTGCATGCAGCTTATTTAAAATAAGTTATAAGTTGCGTACAACACATTTAATATACAAAGAATTGAAAAGGCCGGTACTTATTTTATACTAGGTTTTTAATTAATGGAGTATTTTAAAACATCGTTGCTGATTCCCGTTGTAAGTTGTTTTAAAATAGTTAGAAATCGTTTTAAACTGCAACTGCGACAGGATTAGATCATATATATAGCAGAACGTTAACATGAAAAGTGGAATGTATTTCTCATCCATCGTTCAAGATTTATCCGGAACTTATTTTCAATAATGAATATTAATTATTCTTAAAATTATTACATAAGATTATGCATGTGTACATGTATTTCACCCTAAAAAAAATTATTCTTTAAGGCTATGTTTGTTTGCAAAATGTATACTTGGGATTGAACTATTTGTATTAATTTAAAGCTATTTTTGACTTTTTTATCCTATGATGATGGATTATTAGTCCCTTAAATAGTCCTTATATTATTTTTTTATCATTCTCAAGGTTATTTATGAGAGATTATATAATCTCATGATGAATTTGAGATTATATAATCCCTCATAAATAACCTTGAGAAAGATAAAAAAAAATAATTCAAGGACTATTTAAGGGACTATTAATTTCTCATGATGGGATAAAAAAGTCGAAAATAGTTTTAAATTAATATAAATAATCCAATCTCAACTATGTATTTTGCAAACAAACATAGCCCTAGGTGAATCGGCCCACTAAAAGAGCACCATTTGTTAAATTTTTGTGGCAAAAAAGTCTCATATATTTTTGGTAATAATATAAAATATCTTTAAATTTATCATCATATTTATTATCTGTTTCAATAACTTTATTTGTTATTTTTACAAAATTATTAATTAAACACAATACAGATGGGATATTATTGAAAAGACGCCGTAAAAATTCAACAAAATCAATATTTAATATTCCATAATACTAGTGTAGATTAGTCAATTGGATTCATTCTATAACTACTACTACTATATCAACCACGTTTCAAAACTGGTGTCCGCTATTTCACACGAATTTCCAAGAAAATCATTTATTATCACGTGTTCTTTCATAAATAAACTCTAAATCTCCTTCCTATATATAAGAGTCTCCTCCCCCTCCTCCTCCTTCATTATTAATTTAGTCCTTGTTTTTCACTCTCTCATCAAACATTCTACTCAAACTCAACTGCAAAGAAACCTAAAATTCAAGCTCAATTCACACCCATGGAGTGGCTGCGTGGTGAAAGAATTGGCCGCGGAAGCTTTGGTACTGTCAGTTTAGCAATACCGGGAAGAAGCCAGAAACCTCAAATCCCTTCATTAATGGCGGTAAAATCTTGTGGGGTTTCACACTCTGTTTCTCTTATGAATGAAAAGCTAATATTGGATGAGCTGAGAGATTACCCACATATTGTTCAGTGCTTTGGTGATAGTTTTACTTTGGAAAACGGCGAGAAATTGTATAATGTATTGTTGGAGTATGCTTCCGGTGGTTCTTTGGCTGACAAGATCAAGAATTCCGTCAACGGTCAGCTGCCGGAATTTGAAGTCCAGAGATGCGCGAAGTCAATTCTAAAAGGGCTTTATTCAATTCACAAGAATGGTTATGTTCATTGCGATATTAAGCTTCAAAATGTTCTTCTATTCCCTTCTAAAATTGGCGGGAATGACATGGTAAAGATTGCTGATTTTGGGTTGGCCAAGAAAGCCGGGAAGCAGAATTCAGGGTGTGAATTACGAGGTACGCCCATGTATATGTCGCCGGAGATGGTTGCCGGAGGGGAACAGGAGTCACCGGCTGACATTTGGGCGATTGGGTGTTTGGTGGTTGAGATGGTGACCGGAGCTCCGGCATGGACATGCCGGCGAGAGTCTGATTTTGGAGGGCTATTGATGAGGATTGGGGTTGGGGAGGAGGTGCCAGAGATTCCCGGAATGTTATCGCAGGAAGGAAAAGATTTTCTGAGAAAGTGTTTTTTGAAGGACCCGAGACAGAGATGGACGGCTGAGATGCTTCTAAGCCATCCTTTTGTTGCTAATCACGATGATGATTTCGAGACGGTGATTTTGAAACAGATAAATGATGTCCCTTCGACCTCTCCAAGAAGCGCCTTTGATTTTCCTGATTGGGTGTCTGAACAATCTTCGGAAATTGCCTCTTTGTCCTCGCCGGAATATACTAGAGAGCTCAATTCTTGGGTTGAATTTGAGTGGGAGTCAATTTCCAGTTGTGGGCCGTCCTCAATTCCGCCGGCGGATAGGCTACATCAGCTGGTAACCCATCATCGGAGACCCGATTGGTCTGTTGAGGACAGTTGGGTCACAGTAAGGTCATTGGGCACTTGGAATTGAAGTGTTTATTATTTATTTTTCTTAATTCAAGACTGATATTCTTTATTAGTTTATTGTAAATTAGAAAAAGGGGAGAGAGGGACAGTGTAGATACAAAGGATTTTGTTAGTGTCTGACTTCATTGACAAGTTTCTGATTGGAAACTCAATTAATCACAGTGTACGGTTTAGTTTTCACATGGACCATGATTTTATTTTTTTCATTACTCCGTATATCGTCCTTATACAATTGCAATTTGCCGCTTCTCTCATGATGATACATATGATTAATTGCTTGGTGGACTCCATGATCTGTATTCTTACCCACTCTTGAATGCTTTGATATTAAAAAAAAATCAAAGAAAAATTATGCAAGGGTTTGTATCTATACTCCATTTTCACGTTCAAACATGAGGATTTGTTGTTTAGCAAGAGAATATTTCAACGTCAATTATTTAATAATTTATATTTTCTTTGAAAAATAAGTAATTGGTTCGTGTCTCCATTTTACATTCAAACTAGTTTGTTAAAAAAATAAAAAAAATTGTTGGATCAAAATATAACTAAGCCTTGTTAGTTTTGTTATAGTAAGGTAGGATGGATGGTTTATAAAAAAGAAAAGATTAATTTAGCACAAGCAAAAGTCAAAGTCAAATGTTATGGAAAATATTTTTACCAACTCTTCGAAAAAATTCATAGTAATTCCTTCCTTTACATAAAAAGTGAGTGAGGTGAGTCACAACTTCACTTAACCGACCTTTTATACACTTGCAACACCTGTAAAATTAAAACTCTAAAATGTTTTTTGATTTAAGAAGTGTTTGATTGGTCATTATGCACTCACCCGAAAGATATTATATATATATATATATATATATATATATATATATATATATATATATATATATATACATTATTTGTTGGGAAAATGAGAGTTGAAATGGATGTGTTTGTTCAGATTCGGATATTTTACCACAAATGCCAGATCTTACCACATGTCATATCCAAATTGCATTGCTGCGCAAGTTACAACAGCTTTGTTTTTCTCTCTCATTCCGTGTGGTAACTTGGAAGAGAGAGCTTAATAAAAAGTTAGTACTCGTATTGCATTGTTGAAGCATTCAATTTAAAATGAATTGACTATAAATGAAATAGTCTATCAAAATATATATTGAGTTTTTAAATCTTAGTTATTTGATGTGAGACTTTATATCTTAACATGCAGTAACATAGACTGCTGATGTCGTTATTCGTAATTCTATTTTAAATAATCATATGTAACATCACAATCTCATAGCATAACATGTGAAATAGTGTGATATGTATATAAAGATTTAACTTGTTATCGCTAATACTTTCAGTCATAATTTTTTGAGTGAGCTTATGTTAGATTAAGATGACCTTAGAATATATTATTAAAACAGCACATTAAACTTTATTATGCTATAATTTGATTTGAACTCAAAATTTAACTTGACCTCCCGATCAAGCCTTTCCAGAAACATGAATGCATGATCATAGTCTTAATAAGTTGAACAAAAAACTTTTTGCTAACTACTCCCTTCATTTCAAATTATTGAACTATTAGGGGTAAGAATGTGTTGGTATTAAGCACATGGAAGGGTGCGGACGTTTCACGTTTAAATAAAAATCATAACTTTAGCATTAGATTAGATCTGAAAAACTAGCCCAAAAAAGAACTGAAACTGGACCCCAACAATTTGCAGGCCTGTAAACTGGTTTATGGGACTTTTAAAGGCTAATCTGGATATCTTATTGGGTACACCATCCATCTCAGTGTTTAAATTGTACAAGTTAGAAAGCAAACTTTATTCGGCCCTCAATATTAGGCATCGTCTTGAAAGTGAGCACGTGAATTTTATTTTTATAAATTTGTAAGTAGCCTACATAATTACCTCCGTGCACTGAGAGAGTTGATAAAACAGGCAATATTTCTTATCTAGCTTACATAATTACCGATCAACCACAAAACTCACGCTTTCGAGAACTAAGATCGACTGCTTCCAGACTTCTACTTCACTCTTAAGGATGGTGTCCGGGGAAGAGTTTCTTTTATCCTTTAATGATTTACCTCTCTTCATTTAGCACAGGGACTAAGGTTCATATTTCATAATGTAAGGGGATGTGTTTCAATTCTTCGATTCACATCTAATTGGATTTATTCACTGGTTAACGCATGCATTGTGTTTAGTAAACACATTTTTCTCAAGACTCAAAATAACTCTCAGCCATCTTTTCTTTTTCTTAAAGAAATCCTTATTTACATTATACTATGCAGGTAGGCTGGGGGGATTGTTAAGAAAAATAGTCAAATACAACTGCAGATACACATAATACAAAATTTAATTTTAACACATTAAAAAAAAAAAATACAAGCAGATACAATTTACTTATCCCCCACGCACCACGATTTCCCCGGCAGCCAATTCTTCTTCTTCTCAATTCTCATCCCAGGATAGTCAAGTCAACCTGCCCAAACATACCTCTATCCATCTATAACTACCGCCCCACTTAAAAATATTAAAAAGGCGACATCACGCGAAATAGAGTAATATATGTTTTAGTCATTGTATTATGTCTTAATTTTTATTATGGTTATTGATTTCTTTTTTTGTGACAAACGCATTACTGTAATCGTTAAAAGTTACAAAAATATCACTCGTTAAAGTTTGGTTCAAAAAAGTGATGGAACTTATTGAGTAGACTAACGACTGACAGATGTGTTTTATGTGTGACATGTGGGACCTAGCATACGTGGATTATAGTGATTTTATAAACTTAAATAAAGAGTTGTAATTGATAAAATTAAATAATTGGTTAGAATAATTAAATTAATATAATTAACATTAACTGGTAAAGAAATTAAATCCTATCTATATAATTTATTTATTTTAATTTTCATATAATTAACATTAATTGACTATATTAAACTACTAATTATAACTTAGATAAAGAATATTTCAAAAGGAAAAGTAAATAATATTTTAAACTAAATAAATACTTTAAAATCAAAATTAAGAAAACTCAAATAAATTGAAATCATACTTTTCATTTTAGAAAGAACTATAAATTGTTCATTCTTCATCTTAGTCTCAATCAAACCAAAGGCACCTAATCTTCTAAGATCCGATCCGTCATTTGAAAAAGAGCTTACAATTAGTCCTAAACAAATCCAAGAGACACCCTAAACATCAAAATCCCATCGAAAAGATTTGGCTTATAAGTTTTCCATCGAAAACTATGGTGTAGATGTTCCGAGTTCCGACTACTTCAATCTATTATTCTTCTTCCTTCTGATGTATTTTTTATCACTTTGATCAATTTTTTATTTTTTTTGCTAATTTTTTGATCTATTATTCATTTGTATTTGATGATATGTGAATATTTTTTTGTTTAAAATTTCATCATATATTCTTGAGAAAGATTTTTGAGAAAGATAAAAAAGATTTTCCCAGATCTGGTTAAAACATATAGGATTTCTAAACATTTTTCAAACAAATATTTTTTTTTCTGATCCTGTGAATGTCAAGTCCGATCGTATTCTTTAAAGGAAAATTTTCTTTAATATTTTGTGTTAGATCTGGGTTTGAAAAATGTTTTAGATCTATTGATTTGTGTTGTTGTTAGTGACCTTCTTTAACAAACAAATGGGAGTATTATTGAAACGTAGTAATACCAACCGTTTAACTTTGACTCACAGGATCTTGGCAAAGTCAAGATTTGGGGGAAGATTGTTGATCGAAAAGAAGATGAAAGGCCATATATATATATATATATATAACCAATTAACCGTAATAAAAATCGACCCCTAGTACGGTAATTAATACATATATTAATCCGACACGAAATAGATTTGTTCTTTTCTCTCGCCCTATACTGATCGTGACCGATCCAATTTAATCTTAGTATTTTATTTTCTAATTGAATAAGACTATACTTATAACTTTCAAACACTACTATCATCCACACTATTAAAAAAAATACATATAAAATATATTTTTTTAATAGTATAAATGATAATAGTGTTTGAAAATTGTAAGTGTAAACTTATCTCTTCTAATTTGTCTCAAATTTTAAACCTCACTTATAAGTACATGATTTCATCAATGATATGGCCTTGTTCATATTCTTGGGGTCCAAAACGGTGGAGCACTGGATCCTCTTATAGAACTTGGGCTTCACCAATTTTCCCAAAACGTAAGCCTTGGCTCGAACCATGAAGTTCAAGGTCAGCGGCACTGGTGCAGTCAATTTCCCATCCTTGCTACTCAAGTCCACACTCCCTCCGTATAATGGAATATAAGCCCCCTTTAGCGACACCGTTAAGGTTCTCTGACTTTTTCTTGATTGGTAAAACTTTTTTATCTGCATTTTAATTAAATTAACCCCCATACAAGCAAAGAATCGATTATACATATGCGAAAGTATAGGTAAAGAGTAAAGAAATTAAATAAAAGATACTAGTCAATCGATGGATTACATTTCCGGTGGCCAAGGTAAGTTGTGAATAAGAGAGATCAAGAGGGGATGATGTTACATGAACCCCGAAAAATGTACCGGTATTGCGAAATACGAGCTTCACTGTCGAGTTCATTGTCACCATATCCGTGGCAACTCCGGTCGCATCCGCACCGGCTTGGATCAGAAATTGATCAAATGAAATGCTCTGTCAAATTTAATCGACACTCATATTAGGAAGAATGGATGGACCTTAATTTGATCAATATCATGTCCCATATTTGCCACACAAAACCATCTAACCACACTAGCTAGGTTGCTCATCAAAATTCATAAATGATTGCATAATTTATATAATATGATAATCACCGTCTGAGAAACTTGTGAAATATGAGTAGTTTTGCAACAACAAAGACAGAAGGAAAAAAAAAAGGATTATGCTTATCTAATCTACAGTTTGAACTTTGGCAATATCATGCACCATTTAACTTTTAAACTATAATTTGGTACAAACAGAATGGACATAACTACCTAATAGGCATTTTTAAAAGGAGGGTCTGAAGTTTTGAAAGAAAAAAATCTGTGGGAAATTTTACACCTCCGGATTGTGTAACCGAGTTGACTTGTACCGTGTGATGCATTTTGGATAAAACACTACTGTGGTGCATTTTCGATCAGCCTGTAGCATTAATTACTCAAAAATTTTTTGGTACCAATTAAGAATTCATATGTTTAGATAGGGAATTAAAGGAATTTAATGGGATGGATGAGTAATTACCTTCATAGTGATAATGGGTTTCTGAGCGTGACTTGCACCCCACAAGATCAAAGAAAAGAAAGAGAAGAGAATAAAAAAACCCACAACAAAAGCAGGAAAATAGCAGCGGCGAGGGAATCCCTCGTGGGTCTCATCTTCTTCATCGAGAAACCCCTCTTCTTCTATGGCATCAAAGTCCATTTCACCCTTCCGATGATGATGGTGGTGGTGCCGGCCGCTTACATTGACTTTCCGTGAACCGGGTTTAAGAGAACCGGAGAACCTGGTGGAGGAGGAGGAGTCGCGGGAGTGGTGGCCGGGGGACCCCATGGGGCTGAGGACCGGAGTGGAGTGGAAGGAGTTGGTGGTCTTTTCACCATCGTGTGACGAGTCGCGTGATGGGCTCTGCACGTAATAGACCTGCCGGCGAGGAGATCTAGTCGGCGATGATTCGGCCAGGCTTGTCAGCTCTGAATCTGTCTTTGCATGCATTGAAATAGTTCTTTCAAGTTTCTATAGCTAACAATATATATATATATATGATCAGCATATATATATCAACTAAATTATTTCAATCAGTGAAGAAGAATAAGAGTGAACGAATAGATCTCTCTTTTTATCTCTCTCTTTTTTCTTTTCTTCTGGATTGAATTATGTGTTGAAAAATTAAGTCCTCCAGCAGCACGATGGGGGATAATTTGTTCAATTAATTATATGGCGTGTATCATGTCATGTCATTTATGGGAGAATAGTCTACGACAGAGAAGCTGTTTATTTTTATTCTCTTGTTTTTTAGACTTGACTTGTCGGTTGCGTACAATTTAAACACTCTATTGCCAAGCTAATTTTTGTTATTGCCAGAAACCGAGTACGATGCAGACCAGAGGCGCATTCGGTAGGTACTACTTGTGGTTTGGCGGGATTTTTCTCTTATTACCACAACGTCTGAATTGGGTTTGATAGTTGTTTTGTCAACTTAATAGTTGTCACTAGTAATACTCCCATTGTTTTCTCATGATTAGGCGCCTTGATTTTGGCATGGTCTTCAGCTCCTCTAGGCTCAACTACTGATGACCTACCTTATTATCTATACTCGGCCTAGCCTTTATTGGTCTATTGGACTTGATCAAGCTTAATAGGCCGGGCCAAAGATTCATATACCAACCGTACTACTTTTGAGTTACAAGTTATTTTCGAAAGTGGGGGGCATTTTCTAAATTCACATATATTATTATCTCCTTCATTCACGGTCTCATCTACTGTTTCACTATATTTATTAAACGAAAAATGTGACGAACCAGAGTTGCTGCGGTGGGGTCAGCCATGTCGATTTTCACATGCTTGGGAGTTGGGAGCATATTTCCCCTCTTTACACCTTTAGTCGCACCATCTTATTATTCTTTTCTGCGCATTATTAAAATATTGTCTGAGAACCCACTTATATAATTAAATATGCGTTACTTGATCCTACTTTTCGATGAGTATAAAGAAAATATTGGTGTTGGAACTTCTTTAACCAATTAATTAAGGTACAAGATGGCGAAGCAGTGGCAATTTTAGAATTCAATCAAGTATCAACTTTTACAGAATTAACCATTAAAACTACTCATAATTTATTTAAATGTAATAAAATGTTGTGCATTAATTTTGAAATAAAACTCCTAAAATGCCTATTAAAAAAGAGTGATGTTGTAGTAACCAAAGATGATTAATTATAAAAAAAATACAAAATAATATGTCATATTATAATTAGTTTATAATTAGTTAATGTTTTATTATGTACGACTAGGTCTAATAATTATAAGATAATATTTATCTCACATAAATGGTAAGATGGTTTCACATATATAATTATTGCTTTTAAAATTTAAATATATCCATATTAATTTTTTTTTAGAAATAGAATTTATAGAGCTTTTGATATGCACGTTGGATGGTAAATTTTTTTTTAACTCCGACAAAGATTCTTATAAGAAAATTATATTTTCACATAAATTTTTTATATTGTTACATATAGACTCTATCAAAAATATTATTATAAATATATATCTATAATTGAATCGTTGTTATATGTTTTATATGTAAATGTAAATTTTACAATTAAAAATATCAAAATATCATGCTTCTTTTAATTGTCGTAGAGTTTTAGATGTACGATAATTAAATAGTTAAATTAGCCAGCCAAACTCTGCGACAACATTTCTATATTCATCAACCATCATCATTATTTTCTTTTTCCTTTTTAGTTGGAATTTATCATTTTGAAAAGAAGGTTTCTTCCAAATTAATCCAGAAGAAAGAGGGAGGGAGAGACTCATCGGAGACAACCCTTCTCTCTCTCTGGAAATTTCCGAGTAACTCCCGAAATGCAGGCATGCAATCTTCACATTCACATTTTTTTTTCATTTTTATTTTCCCTCTTGTTTATAATATAATAATTCTTAAAACTGTTTTTGCAGGGAACAAATTTTCTTCTCACCAAATTTCTTTTTATAACAATTTTTCTCGCCAGCTTTTCATCGTCTCTTAAGGTTTCTTTTATTTATCTTCCAGTTTATCCTTCATTTTTTATTTATTTATTTATCTTTTAAGTTCTTTACATATTTATTTATTTGTTAATAGATCGGAGAAACATGTAATTCCGGCACCAAATGCGACGGAGGCTTGGTCTGCGGCACGTGCCCTGCTAATGGCAACACCCGTCCCAGATGTAACCGCATTCAACCCTCGAGTCCCACATCAAAAGTATGCTAATTACTCATCATAATAAAATCTTGAGATCTCTTTTCTTCCCTACTTCAATTAATGTTGGATTCTGAGAATTTATTTGCGTTTTTGGTCATTTGACCAGGTCAAAGGTCTGCCATTTAACCGTTATTCATGGCTGACGACCCACAATTCGTTTGCGATCGCGGGTGCTATGTCGGATTCGGGTTCTATGATTCTTGCCCCGAGAAATCAAGAGGATTCTGTTACCAGTCAGCTTCAAGTGAGTTCCATTCTCATGGGGTATCTATTACTACTACATTTTGGATTTAACTTTCGCATTTTCCTCACTTTCTTGTGGAATGTAGACACAAAATACTTTTTCACCTGAAAAGGTGTTTGCATTTTGAAGGGACAACTGAGTTGGTATATGAAAACAATTGCTGCCCATGTTTCCTTGGATTAATTATATAAAAAAAAAAATATAGGCCAGTGTAGTGCTTACAATTTTCTTTATATTTTCATTAGTTAAAGAAATTACTAATGATCATACATTTTTTGAATGTATGATAAATAAACTAGAAATGAATATGCGATGTAGTGTGATTTATTTTATTTTTTTGGAGGTGGTGATATATTGTACTTGTCTTAAGTAAGCATATAGTTCAGAATAAATGATGAACTAATTTACCTGACCTAGTAAAAAATGTGGAAACTTCTGAAGTAAAGCTAGGTGCAAATTGTCACAGCATAAATAGTAATGCTAAGATATTTGTTTCTTTTGTAGAATGGCGTTCGAGGGCTAATGCTTGATATGTATGACTTCAACAATGACATCTGGTTGTGTCACTCATTTGGTGGGAGGTGTTTAAATATCACAGCATTTGTAAGTGTCTCTACGATACTTCTATATACTTGTGTCTTTATATTGAGACTATAGTTTCTCTTGTCTTGACATTGTGCAAGCTTCCATTGTTTACTTTTTCCAGCGACCTGCAATTAAAACTCTAAAAGAGATTCGAGTGTTTCTGGAAGCAAACCCAACGGAGATTGTCACCATTTTCATCGAGGATTATGTGACATCCCCACAGGGGTTGACGAAGGTCTTCAATGCATCTGGTCTCAGTAAATTCATGTTTCCGTTGTCTCGGATGCCCAAAAATGGTGGAGATTGGCCTACAGTGGATGATATGGCCCGTCAGAATCAACGTTTGGTGGTCTTCACCTCCAAGTCATCTAAGGAGGCCTCAGAGAGAATAGCTTATGAGTGGAGATATGTAGCAGAAAGCCAATGTGAGTTTTAAATTTTTTTCCTCCATTTGAATGCTATGGTGAAAGATCAACTTAAGGCAGCTTTTGCATTCTGAAGAAACTTAGGAGACTTTCAAGTAAAATTCATGTAACATTATGAATTTGGACTTTGTTCTTTAAGACAGTATATGTTTAAGCCTTGTGTGGACCTATTAATGTTCCTTTTTCATTTACACGGCATTTAAGAGTTAATTCCTATTGTTTTTGAAGGGGGGGGAACTTGCAACCTTAATTCTAAGCTGAAATTGCAGATGGAAATGAGGGGATGAATGTGGGTTCCTGTCCAAGTCGTGCTGAATCGTCTCCGATGAACGCAAGCACAATTTCACTTGTTCTTCAGAATTATTTTCACACAGATCCCAACTTAACAACAACTTGTGTGGATAATTCGGCTCCATTAATTAGTATGATGAAAACTTGTCAAGAAGCAGCTGGAAAACGATGGCCAAACTTCATTGCTGTTGATTATTACCAGGTATCTGTGGTCTTCATTTTATAGTTAATAGAACTTTTAATCAAGTAGTGTACTATATTTTAGTAGGGAGCCACTTATAGGACACAGAAACAAATTTATTATTATTATTATTTATTTATTTTTGAAATATTCCTATGGTCATTGTTATGTTGCTGTAGAGGAGTGATGGAGGAGGAGCCCCAGAAGCCGTAGACGAAGCAAATGGTCATCTGACTTGTGGATGTGCCAGCATAGCCTATTGCAAGGTTAGCTAATATCTCTGTGTTAACTACTGGATTAGATCATAAGACTATATAACTTTTTGAATTTGAAAGTATCTCAATTTGACTTTCAAAAAGTCAATAATGATCTTATAAATTGGAACGGATGGAGTATAAATTATTGCCAGTTATTGTACTTTTTCTATATTAATTCTTATATTAGAGAGAATACGTACTTAGATTGCCCTGAAGTTCATTAGGTAAAGGCATATTAGTTGCAAAGAAAAGAAAAAGGGCAGGGGACACCACCACCACATCCCAGTGAAATAAAAAATTACAGTATCTGCTACCCGAAGCAAATCATAATAACTACAATATGTGGGTCTTGCACCTCTATAATTTTTATCTTTCATCATTTTTTAGAGGTGGGGTAGGGTCATGTCGCTATTAGGAGTTCATATGTCGAATTATTTTGCAATCCCATAAGAATGAATAAGAAACTTATAATTTTAGCAATGACATAATTAAATATTGCAGGCAAATGCAACATTTGGCACGTGTGATACCCCTCGGCTTTCACCTCCACCACCAGCAGGACTCACAGCTGCACCACCGTCAGAGAGTACGAGCAATGCTTCTTCTATTACTACACTGATACAACTTCATTGGTTGATGTGTACAGTACTTAGTATAATGCTGTTGCTATGGTTATAAGTTCTACAAGATGCTGAAGGGTCTCTCCTCTTATTATTTCAAATCATAATTGTTTCTGTAGAGTGTGTTGTGGTTCTCATGGATATAAAAATAAGTAAATAAATAAATCATATATTTCCAATATGGTTGGTGTATTTCAGTATCTTGATGTAAGATTAATCAAGTGTGCGGCGTTGAGTTTTTCTCCTGAAGAACTCTGCATTATCTTTCAAAATGTATATATCCATAGCCAGTGGTGTAATTTAATACTCCTATCTATGATTTGGATAAAAGGCTAAATAAGCCAAAATAATAATAAAAAATTGAACGACGCCTGAGAGATTCGAACTCTCGCGGGGAAACCCCATGTACTTAGCAGGCACACGCCTTAACCACTCGGCCAAAGCGTCTTTTTATCTTTGGTTTCGATAGTTCAATTAGTGTTTCTTTCTTTTAAAAATAGAGATATGTTTCAACTTTTTCAGGCGTCATATAATTAGGGAGTAAATTTTTTAATTAGTTTACAATAATTACTACCATTTGTAATAAAAAATTTACAATAATTTTTATAATTAATGAAATAAAATTTCCATTATTGTAAAACCTCCTTTTCAAAACTTTTTATGCTATGTTAACTTTCTATATATAACCTTACTTTGAAATGTACTTCTAAAACGACTCATGTATTCACAACTCATTGGTCAAACACGATATAAACCCGGCAACCATAGCCGGAAAAAGTGGTTGCCTATTGTGGGCCTTAACATTGAATGATGCAAAGGCATTTCTAGAGACTGTAGCCATTACTTTAGGGTTCCATAGATTCGAAACAAATTCACAAACCCAGCCGCGAAGTTCTGTCACAAAGGGACCCCTCTCTCCATCTGCCGAAGAATATTAATGGGTAACCACATGTTACTGGATGGACCTATATAAATGATCCATATCCCACAACTTACCGTGAAGATTCATTGGACTTTACAACATTACTCTGCAACTTGTTGATCGGAGATATTTTGTTTTGTTCTTCATAATTGTAATGATTTTCTTAGAGCAGCAGTAGTTCTCTTCAATAAGAGCAATGATAGAAGAACATTGCAGGTTTTATCTAATAATAAATAATTATATAAAAGAAACAGCGAGTTCAGCAACAACAGAAAAAAAGAAAAAAGAATGCATGTATATAAGCAGAAGAAACAAGAATGGCCTACAAGTTATTATATGGCCCCAGAGACAGCTAAATATTTTGTATTTTACCATTAAATGTAAACATTGTACTACTATTATGGTTCATCCATTGAACCATCTCTTTTAAGAGCAGTACGAAATGAATCATTTATGAATGCTACTTCGTGCATAACTCAGTCGACAAGGGGAAGCTATATATAAGATGGAGCACATTTTTCATCCGATATATGGATAGAAATGGCATGTGTGGAGGGGACTCTCAGGATGAACAGAACCAATAATAACAAATTTGCCAAAATTCACACTTCTACTTTAGCATAGAGAATTTCTTCTCTTCAGTCTTGATGTATTTATCTTCCTCTATTGGCATGCACTTGAATTTCTTACCTGCTGCTTTCCTCCGACTCTGTCAACCGCTTCTCAACAGATTCATTCTTAGTGTCATCAAAATGTGCAGAATTTGGTACCCTTGATCCAGCTCTTCGGTCCTAGTATAAGATGGGAGAACATTCACAATTTAATTCAAGAAGACTGATGGCAGCATTTTGGGAATAAATTATGAATAACATTATTGTCTTTATATTCATCAGCTAAAGTCTACAATAGTAAAATTGAATGAATATTTTGAATCACTGCAAAAGAGGAAATAGTAGAGACTTGCATGTTGGTGCTTGGAAAATCTAGTTAAATGGATAACATGTGAAAAACAAATGACTATTTTCCTATAGGATGCATGATTTACAATAAATTAGTTATTATTAAAGAATGAGTAATATTACTGCATGGTCAAATAGTGCATACAGTTAACCGATTTATGGCAAAACGCAAATTACTTAAATTGATATTTTTGTCAATGTGCAGTACTAATACGTCATTTTCATAACTTTAAAGCATAACACTCATTCAACGGACAAATTCACGTTATAGTAGTGGAAATTTATTTTCAGTATACCCGCTCGCCCAAGGTAAGCATTGAATGTTAGTTGAGTGAGTCTCTAGAACAGAATAGCACACATACATTGTAGAGGGACTCTTCAGCTTCAAGCATATGTACAATATGCCCCATCTTTGGACGCTTCTGACTAATTGGGTCAACACAACGCAAAGCTACTAGAAGTGCTCGCTTCAATGCCCTCGAAGAAGGCTTCTGTGGAAGCTTTGGATCCAAAACTACTTCTGAGTTCCTGTTAGCAACCATCTGCTTCAGCCAGTCGACTAAGTTCACCTGAGATATCCCAACTTGAAATGAAAAGCAGCATTCACAAACCAAAAAAGAATAAAACACCTCGACGCGATGCTCTTCTCTACATTAGTTTCTTTATATGTAATTAAAGGGATTCAAATTTATGTAAGTTTATCAACAACTACAATTATGGTAAATTAGAGAACCTCTTCTGGAGGCCGGCTGTAGTCGACTGGATTCCTCCCAGATATTATTTCCATAATAAGAATCCCAAAGCTATATACATCACTTCTATCATTCAACATGCCTGTACTGGCATATTCAGGAGCTACATAGCTGCAAAATCAGACACATGAAGTCACAAACACAGCTCAAAGAGAGAGAGACGTGCACAAAAAAAGAGAGCGAGAATGAGAGAAGTCAGACCCAAATGTTCCCATGACACGGGTTGTAATGTAGCTCCTCTCTGAGCCGAGGAGTTTGGCAAGTCCAAAATCCGAAACCTTTGAATTCCAGTGCTTATCAAGTAAAATATTGCTCGATTTTATGTCCCGGTGAACCACTTTTGGTTCCAGACCCTCATGAAGGTAAGCTAACCTACACAATTATAAGTTTATGATTAACTACACTGTGGAAGGACAGAATCAGCAAACAGCTGAAAAAAAATTATACCCTTTTGCTGTTCCAAGAATGACATTCATCCGAATATCCCAAGTAAGAGGACTACAAGGCCCGACCTCCCCATGAAGCCACTGTTCTAAGTTCCCATTATTTACGTATTCGTATACAAGCATCCTACATCAGACGTAAACAACATGTACTAGGAGTTAGTTTTGTACATATCCAAATATCCAATTCAGAATTTCACAATTTGAAGCCATGCCTTAAGCATACAAATCATTACGCTGGCTTCTTGTACATCAGCAAGAATACAAATTAAAATGTGAACTTAACATGGTATTAGACTATAAGCAGAGTACCTATGTGCCCCTTCTGCGCAGTAGCCGAGCAACCTCACCAAATTCTTATGCCGAACCCGTCCAATTGCTTCGACTTCAACTTCAAACTCCTTCTCAGCTTGTCCCCTACCGAATTACAGATATTTTAATAACCACTTATGACATACCACCAATATATTAACACACTCAATTTTAACCACACTTAACATTTCATTTTCTTCTCGTGCATCATACAAACTCTAGAAACAGCATGATCAGTAACAATTAAATCCCAAATAAATATGTTGAATTGCATCAAGTAGCTAATGGATTACAAAACTACAACTAAATGAAGTTAAAACAAAAAAAAGGTACCTATTATTGAGCAAGTTCTTGACAGCAACTTGAGTGTTGTCCAGCACTACGCCATGGTAAACAATCCCATAACCCCCTTCCCCAATCACATTTTCATGCGCAAAGCCATTGGTGGCATCCTCAAGCTCTCTAAGTGTATACCAATGTCCCCACCCCAAATGAGAAACCTGAGGAACCACCATAGCCACATGATGATCACCCGATTTAGCCTCACCGCTAGTCCCATTAGAAGAAGACCCACCAAACTTTTCTGCAGGGTACAAAATCCTGTGATCCTTCCCAATATCAATCTGAATTCTCGGATACCCAAGTGGGCTCTCTTCCTCTGGCTTCAAAAGCAAAGCCTGATGTTCAATACCGGGCAATTGCTCCGATTCCTGACAATTGGGATGATCCACTTTGATTTCCTGGATATCCCTTGAAACATTTGGGATTGTGGGCGGATGATTGAAGCCGTTTTTGTTTTTGAGGGTGTTGTTTCGTGAAGTGAGCCATAGAGAGATTATAAATAGAACAAGAACAAAAGCCGCTCCAACAGAGACACCCACTACGACCCACAAACTGAGGCCAAAAATGGAGGTTTGTTTTGAGAGCTGATCGTTCATTGATGAGGTTTTATGATCAGAAGACATTGAAATAATTTGTACTACCAAGAAAAATGAACTGATAGTGAAGATTGAAGAATGAATGAACCTTCTCTATACATATAGATAGAGTAAACAGGAGTAAAGAAGGAGGAGAGAGAAATATGAATGGAAATAAGCAGCTGTCATGATTTGATAGAACTTTGGAATCGGACTATCCCCACTGGTTTCGTATTATATAATAATTCACCCGAGCTGGTTGTGGGGTTATGGCTTCCTTCTTTATTTTGGTACGTTGATTTTAATACTAGAGGTCCAAAGGACTAGAGTTGCCCACGTGGCTGTTATGCTTGGGAAGTGGAGTATAGTGAAGGAATGGAACTGCGAAGTACAGGATTTTGACCTTTGAGGTCAATTAGTTTGCTTACATCAGCATGTAAAAAGTGGACATTTTGCAGTAGTGTGTGAATGGATGGGACCGAATAAAAAGGACAATGCAGCAGGCTACAATCTTGTGTCGACGAATCCCATTCTGGGAAAACAAAGAAAAGGCCTTGACTTGTATAGGAATTACTATTTATCGATTCTGGACTGCTTACATAATGTGTTATATTATTTATATATTATTATTTTAATTTTTAAAATAAATTATTTTATTTTAAATATTAAAATAATAACATATAAATATAAGATATCATGTGATAAATACGTTAAAATATATATATAATAATTTATCCTTAGATAATTGCTTTGGACAGTAATATACTCCGTACCATAGACCATCATCATATATACTAATCATTTTTGGTGAAAAAAATTCTTTGGGAAAAAGCCAAAAGTAACGCCCACTGAGGTAAATTGCAGTCATGAGCAGAATTTTGATAAATATTGCAACATATGTGTAGGGCCGTAGGCCTTTAAACAGTAATTTTTTCACCCAAAAACATTAAAGTAAGGACACAAATTTAATCTTTTATTATTGTTAGTTTAAAAATAATATTATCGTAATAAATATATATTTGTCAATATTTTTATAATAATTTTACCACACTTTTAGTAATGTTTGTTACTTTTAATAATATTAACCGTTTTAATTAATTTATTAAATTTATAATCGGTATGATTCGCTTACTATTTGATCAACCAATCACAAATTATTTGGGTTAGGATTAGTATCTCCACATATAGAAATATAGAATCCTTCAGCCTCGTAACAAAATAATGCCCACACTAGGATCCTTCCTTTTTTTGCTCTCCGTCATCTGCTAAAGTTATGCTAATTAAAAAACTAATCCTATCTAATCACTCAATATTTAGTGCATCCAACTACTCCCAAATACATTCTCATCATTATTTGAAAAATTGAATTTGAAACAAAATAATATTTTCCACTTTTTAAAATACGAATCATTTTTTATTTTTTGAAATCAAATTAAAATATTTTTAAAGTTAAATACTAACGTGATTCATTCAGTCTTAATAAATATAATTATAACTATTATGACTTATTTAAAAAATAATATTAATTATAATATTTGTTATTTTTTAAATTTAAGACTTAATAAAAAAAAATATCCTTGAATTTTATAATATTTTTATTTTAATCAACGAACTTTTTTTCTTCATAAAAAACCTTTGAACTATAATAATTGAGTAAAAAATGCCCTTCAAATCAATAAAAGATAAACGATGATTAATCAATAATGAGATGGCATCTTATATAACATATGATGTGTAACAAAATGCCAATGCGACATGATGTTGCACTTTAAATCAGAAAAACAAAATAACTATTTACTAGTATCTTTTTATACTTAATTACTCAAAGCGGGACTTGGAATTGTTTTGGTTGGGTCGCCAAATTATATAATTCAAAAGACTTGTGAGACTAAAGGCGATTGTTAGTACTTACTAGCGGTCTCTTTTTTAAGGACAAATTTATATATATAATAATTAAATATTATGTTTATTTATATTATTAAAAAATATAATATAATATAAATTTTAATATTATACCTCACTTTTTAATAATATAAATAGATATAGTGTTTGATAATTGTATGTTTAAACTTATTTCTCTTTAATGTGCAAAAAAGGTAAGTTTTCTTAGATTTAAAATATATCCCTACAATTATTAAATTATAATAGCATAAATTTTATTAAAAAGGAAAAGGAAAAAAAGGGAGAGAGGCTTCAGATTTATACGTAAATGTCTTGAAAATTAGAATGAGCGCAATATAAGCCATTAGATGGTAGACGGTATAGCAAGATTTTGTTAACGTATATTGATTGATATTAGAAATCCTGAAGAGAAGATGATAAAAGTGAAATCTAACAAAATATACTCTTTTTGTTTTAATTTATAAGATCGTTATTAATTTTTTTTAAATTAATTTTAAAATTAACATGAATTTATTTAATTTATGTCAATATAAGCATAAATATCATAAACTATTTTAAAAGTACTATTAATTATAAAATTTATTATTTTAAAATTTTAAATAAATTATATTAAATTTAAATTTAAAAATATTTTAAATCAACTTTTAAAAAATAAGTAATAATCCTATGATTCAAAAATGATGAAGTACTATAAATGATTCAATCTTCGAACAGTAAAAAGCTAAAATGCAAATTTATTTGTCCAAAAGACACGCACAACAATCGGTTCGGGGAGGCATGATCTAAGCCTAATAGACTTTTGTTGTTGATCAGACTAGGTCATGTATTGACTTTTAAGTTTGCAAGCCGGGTTTCTCAACGAAAATCATGCATGTTGTGTAAGACCCCGAATTTTATTAAATACAAAATTTAATTTTTCTTCATATATATTTTTTTGAAACAGTAAGTGGTTAAATCGATAAAGTTAAAAGTTAAGGATGTTATGTGCAAATTTTATTTTGTCGGACAATATTCGCTTTGTCGGGGAATATTCGTTTGGTCGGAGAAATATTCGTGCCTTACGACGGCGCCGAAATAACAAATTATTGGTGGACCCCACAACGGAATATTTGTCGGATATAGAAAACGACAGAAATAACCTTTTTAAATAAAAATAGTCAACGGAACTGTTAAAATACCGGTGATTAAAGAATAGTAGCATACGGTAGTTATTGGTATTTTCTGTAGCACTCGGTACTCTACAGTAACACACGGTATTGCATAGTGTCTCATATTATTAGTCTGATAATTGACACCGTAACTGTTACGCATCATTTCATCGATAATTGTCACTGCATAATATTTTATATTATCAATTCAATAATTGTTGTTACACAGTATTTTGCATTATTGATTTAATAATTGTCATTACACTGTATTTTATATCATTGAGTCAATAATTGTTGCTGCACTGTTTTTAAAATTATTGAACCTAATAATTGTCACAGTAACATATGCACAGTAATTCACGTTATTGAATCAATAATTGTCATGACACAGTAACGTATTTTTCTTTTACATACTTTCTGTATTATTGTTATCTCTATTACGGTATTATTTAAACAATTGTATTTCATTAATTAATTGACTTGATATATAAGAGCTAACTATACTGTATTTATAACAATTAGTCATAATAATTGAATTGATAAAGTTATTTGTTTATAATATAAAGTTAGGTGATTATTAGGTGATATGAAAGGAATGGTGTAGATTAAAGTGTGAATTATTGTTGAATAATTGAATTGATTTGTTTATAATATAAAGTTAGGTGATTATTAGGTGATATGAAATGAATGGTGTAGATTAAAGTGTGAATTATTGTTGAATAATTGAATTGATTTGTTTATAATATAAAGTTAGGTGATTATTAGGTGATATGAAATGAATGGTGTAGATTAAAGATAATATAATATTTGAAATGGATGGTGTAGATTAAAAGATGATCTTTAAATGAATGGTTTAGATTAAATGAATGATAAGATTTTTGGCTATAAATAGAAGCCTTAACTTAAGGATTTTTCATAAACTTCCTTACTTGTTCTTTCTTTCTCTCTCTAAATACTTTTTGTGTAAGTTCTCTCTAAGTGTTCTTAAGTCATTCCTAGTTTTGAAATCTTTTGCATTCTTCTTTGAATTCCCGAGTAGAATTTTCTTATGTACAGCAACTCTTTCGAAAAATCGTAGTAAATTCATTATTTGTCAGAATTTAATGAATTAAAAGCCTGTCTCTTCAGTTTTTCGTCCTCTACAACTTTGAAGAAGGAAGAAAAGTCATATGAAATCATCTTCATGTCTTAAAATACTAAAAACCGTAACATATTCTAATTTTCGTCACTATTTTCAGTCTTAGTTTTGAAAATTCATAACTCATTCATATTAACTCCGAATTGAGTGATTCTTGAGTCTATGTCGTCTATCTTTCCGAGAGTAACATTATTTTAAAAGCATAAAGAGATTTTAAAAACTCTAGAAGACTCAAAAGTCAGATTCCTTACTGCTACAAACAAGGAAGGATTTGTTCAGCTATAAACTTGTTTCACAATATCAAGGTAAGGAATGTCATCTTCTTTCATATTCTATTATTAAAACTTACTACGGTAAGGGATACTATCTTTTTCATCTTCCATTATTCAAACCTACTATGGTAAGGGATTATCATTATTTGATTCTCGATAATAATATTGTTTCTTCCTTACTCATAAGACGTGCCTTTTATTTCCATGTATTAAATTGTGGGAATAACCTTACGGAGCGGATTGCCGCCTGTTGGTGAATAACCTTTCGTATTCATTCATTATTAATCTCTGAGAATAACCTTACGGAGCGGATTGCCGCCTGTTTGGTGAATAACTCTTTGTACTCAAATTCTATTAAATTGTGGGGATAACCTTACGGAGCGGATTGCCGCCTGTTGGTGAATAACCCTTTGTATTAATTTTCTTCACCTTTTGTTAATCAAACCTGCTACGGTAAGGGATATTATTTTCTTTCATACTCCTAAATCGAAATTTATTATGGAACTATTGCTTCTATAATTCCTGAAAATATTATATGTTCCATAATAGTTGAACTTCATTATTTCAACTGAACCTTCCTATTTACGTGAACCTTTCTATTGAATTGTAACCGTTATTCTGAACTGTGGATCTTGAATATCATTTTTAAATTTCACTCCACATCATGTTGACAATTTAGACATTATTTGAATCTGTACAAAGTAAACTTTCGATACTTATTGTTATCCTATTTCTTCTGTTCATCATTTATATCATTCTAATCATCCAAAAATCAAGTTGTTGTGAATATCTGTGGCCGGGGGCACAGATGTGATATATTTGTTGAACAGATGATAGGTTAAAGGCGATATAATAGGTTAAAGGCGATACATCTGTTCGGTGTCTTTTGTGACGACCCCAAATCCAGGTTCTTTAACCTCGGGTTTGGTTCTCACTGTACAATACATAACAACAATGAAATACATATATTGTATTCAAACTTCGCGGAATAATACAAAAGGTTCCTTAATCAAAAGGCTACACTTCCCAAGGTCTGTTACCTTAATCTTAACATTACATATCTTAAGGGAAATACAAAAGATTTACAACAGTAATTACATAACAGTAATATAAACTAGCATGCAATTACTAAAACTAAACATTCGCTTTCCCCTTGTCTTTGTCCGATTTAGAGCTTTCGGGAATGGCTTAAATATAGTCATGATATAGCAAGAATGAGCAACTAAATGGCTCAGCAAGTTTATAAACAACAATCATACGATATATCATGATGAAGGGAAATAACTTCAAGGTTTCAACAATAGCAATTGTGAAAGATAACAAGAATCAATGTTCAATAAAAGAAGGAATTGACTCTTTACTGCTGAGTGGTCTTTAATGACCATGAACTGCTACTAAGGTAGAACAGACATACAATGTCTGACTCCTTGTTAAAATAACGGGACACTTGAGGGGATCAGTCCTCTCATGTCCTATGTATATGCATCACATTTAGTTTTCTTGCGCGCTGTCGGGTCTCCGACAAATAAAAATCCCCTTTAACTAGGGTTGTTCTATCTCAGTCTTACTGTAAGAATCCGCACCAGCCAATAGTTTGGATAAGCTTTTATAATATTCAACTAAATGAATTTAACATGCATTTGTCTAGCCGAAACAATTAGCTTAGACGTTCTTAAACAGTTTGCAAAAGCACTATGTGGGAATACAATAATCAATAACGATGTGAAGTAATTTTCGATAATTAATTCACTTAAAGGTCTGTCAAATATCTACGAGTGTAGATACTTGCTCAACAATAATTGAATTGCTCAAAATAATTAAAGTTGAATAATAATTGCAACAATAAGTACAAGTTAAGGGTAGAAGACTTGCCTCGTGCGTCGTTTACTGCTAACCAACTTAATTTAACAATCCTTGAACGGACCTAACAATTAAATCAGTTTGATCTTAAATTAGTATCTTATACTTGCAAGTATAATGACCTTTATAAACCTTACGAACCACATAATTATATAATTATGGGTATATAAACACATAGGAAACATTATCATTAATTACTTGATAATATTTCAAACACAAAAAAACCTATATTAATTATTTAATATAGTTCATACACTTATATAATATTATTAACAATTTAATAATATTTTATTAGTCTTGTAGTATTATTAATCGTTTAATAATACATTATTAGTCTTCTAATATTATTAATCTTTTAATAATATTTTATCAATCACTTAACATTATTATTCCATTAATAATATTTTATTGTCCTTATAATATTATTAATTATTTAATAATATTTTATCATCCTTATAATATTATTAATCATTTAATAATATTTTATTCATCTCATAATATTATTAATCCTTTAATAATATTTTATTTATTATTTAATATTATTAACTATTTAATAACATTTTAAATCATTATCTAATATTATTAATTATTTAATAATATTTTATTAATTATCTAATATTATTAATCATTTAATAATATTTTATTACCTCATTAATATTATTAACCATTTAATAATATTTTAAACATTATCTAATATTATTAATTATTTAATAATATTTTATTTAATATCCAATATTATTAATCATTAAATAATATTTTATTCATTACTAATATTATTATTTATTTAATAATGTTTTATTGACTTATTAATATTATTACTCATTTAATAATATTTTAATCTCTTACTAATATTATCAATCATTTCATAATATTTGATTACTTATTAATATTATTAACCATGTAGTAATATTTTAATACTCTTTAAATAATACCAAAAGTTAACTTTTAAATTGGGTTAACCTTAGTATTTAATTTAAACATTTAGATAGCATTGATTTACAAATAGACTCCATATAAATTTGTTTAATACCCAAATATATTCATTTTACACCTATTTCAACTTAATTTTTCAAAGAAAACTCGACCCGGACCGACCCGACCCGACCCGACCCGGAGCACCAAAAATCTGCTTAGCAGATTGTTCTGACGCAGCTGCGTCACTCCTGACGCGGCTGCGTCAGCCGTTTTATCCGAAAGTCAACTGTTTGACTGTTCGACCCTCCGACGTTCCGACAGCCATAACTTCTTCATACGAAAACATTTTGGGATGATTCTTGAGTCCATTCTCATCAGAATTTCCCCCTCTACAATTTCTCTTTAGACCACAAATCCAAATTCCAAACGTAACTAGACTCAAAATGGCTCACAATGCAACATAGGGTTTTAAAATCAACATCCTTTGCGGTAAAAGCCATAACTTCTTTGTTATTCATTATTTTTGAAAAGTTCAAAAAGATTTTATCTTTAAAACTCATAGATCTAGCTTTCTAGCCATAAAAATCCACTTTCCAATTTGTACATTTCAAAATACAACCATAAACCTAGCATGCATAGTTAGGGTTTACCGGTAAAATTGTGTTATGAACTTTTCTACCATTTTTATGTATTTCTAACATACCAAAACATTTTATAAACACATAGATCTATGAATATACATATATTACATAGTTAAATACTTCTAGATCATCAAAACGAGTTTTGATCGGTTAAAAATTAATTTTAACCGATCAAAAGCTTTCTAGACTACAAAAATGAAATAAGATGAAGTTGAGAGCACTTTTAAACCTTGAGGTCTTGGATGCTCTTCTTCTCCTTCTACCAAAGTAAGTTGTGTAGCTTGAGGACATCCACCAAGACCTTCCTTAGCTTTTTCTCTCAACACTTAGGTGTTTTGCTCTCAAATGCTCTCAAATGCTCTCTCTCTTTTTCTTTCTAGCAACTTCAAATGAACTAACAAACATTGAACAAGTGTGGAGTGTTTCTTTTATAGCCAACCACTAACACACCATTAACTCACTAATTCACCCATGTTGGTCAATTTAATTGCTAATCATGCTTACTATTTGATTGAATGACCATTTGATTGACTCATGGAATGACTAGGGTTGTTCAACCACTATATGACATGGATGGATTTTCAAGCAATCTAAGAAGTCAAGTTATCCATGTGGGGCCCCCAAGAATTCAGCAAATTGGATTATCCAAGCCATTTTTCCTTTATTTTTAATGCAAAAATGTGCATATATACATCTATATATATATATACATATATATATATATATATATTGACCAAAGTTTGACCCTTAATGGACTTCACATTGGGCTTGGGAATAACTTCTATTGGGCTCATTTAATTAAATTGTTTGGGCTCAATTTAAATACCACATTGGGCTAGCATTTAAATAACTATGCTACATTTAATTAAATCAAGCATTGGGCTTGTTTAATTAATTACATGGGCTAGTAATTAAATTAATTACATGGGCTACTAGGTTAATATCTTTAACCTAGTTTATCAACTCATTTGAATTTAAAATATAATCCAATTAGATTTGCTTTAATTAATTATACACTTTGCTTTAATTCTTTAAATAAATATACAAGCACATAAGTACATTTATTTAATTATCTAATGCACAATTAATTAATGAGAAAAATTTAAATTCATTGCTAAATATTTATTAAGTATATTTACAATGACTAATGAAATTCGTGGTCATTACATTCTCCCCCCTTATAAGAATTCCGTCCCCGGAATTACAAATTTAAACTACTCAAAACAGATGCGGATAGTTAGTCCTCATCTTTTCTTCAAGCTCCCACGTAGCTTCCTCAGCGTTGTGGTTCCTCCAAAGGACTTTGACAGAATGTATAATCTTATTCCGTAATCTCTGCTATTTCCTATCCAGTATCTGGACAGGAATTTCCTCGTACGATAAGTCTTTCTCGACTTGTATTGGCTCATAGGATATGACATGTTTGTGGTCTGGCTTGTATGGTCGCAACACTGACACATGAAACACATTGTGAATATGCTCCAGTTCAGGAGGTAAAGCTACCTCGTACGCCACTTCACCCACTCTCTTCAATATCTCGAACGGTCCTATGAACCTCGGACTCAGCTTCCCTTTCTTCCCAAATCGGATCTTCCCTTTCCAGGGAGATACCTTCATGAATACAAAACTCCCAACTTCGAAGTCTCGCTTCTGTCGATGTAAGTCGGCATATTTCTTCTGACGGTCCTGGGCTGCTACTAGCCGAGCTCTTATTACTTTGATAATTTCTACCGTCTGTTGAACCAATTCTGGTCCCAACATTCGGCGTTCACCTACCTCATCCCAACATAGAGGTGTTCTGCACTTTCTTCCGTATAATGCTTCGTAAGGCGGCATGCCTATTCTTGCATGATAACTATTGTTGTATGCAAACTCAACTAATGGTAGATGGTTCTCCCACCTGCCCTTGAAATCCATCACACAGGCCCTGAGCATATCTTCCAATGTCTGTATTGTTCTTTCACTTTGCCCATCGGTCTGTGGATGATATGCTGTACTCATTCTCAACTGTGTCCCCAATCTCTCCTGAAGACTTCTCCAAAATTTTGACGTGAAGCGCGGATCTCTGTCTGACACAATCGATACCGGCACCTCATGTCTCGAAACTATCTCCTTAATGTACAATTTGGCCAACTGATCCAAACTGAACTTAATCTTGATCGGCAAAAAGTGCGCTGACTTTGTTAGTCGATCCACAATCACCCATATTGCGTCAAATCCCTTCTGTGTTGCTGGAAGTCCTACCACAAAATCCATTGTGATATGCTCCCATTTCCACTCAGGAATCTCTAACGGCTGTAGTAATCCACTTGGTCTCTGATGTTCAGCCTTTACCCTTTGACAAGTTAGACATCGGCTGACACATTCTGCGACCTCCCTTTTTAAATTCGGCCACCAAAAGTGCTGACGCAGATCTTGATACATCTTCGTACTTCCCGGATGTATCGAGTATCTCGTACTGTGGGCCTCTTGCAAGATCTCTTCTCGTAGTTCGGGCACTAGCGGCACCCAAACACGATTTTCAAATCTTAGCAATCCCATGCTATCTTCCTTGAACTTGACCTCTTCCCCTTCGGTCATTCTCATCCTTATTCTGACACATTCTTCATCTTTGTCTTGAGCCTCTTTTACCCGATCTAACAGGGTTGGGCTCGCTTCCACTTCCATTGACTCATTTGGATTTCTTACCTCCAACTCCATTCGAGTCATCTCTTGAACCAATTGTTCCTGATCTGTCAAGATGAACAATTTCTCCCTGCTCTTTCTGCTTAGAGCATCTGCTACTACGTTGGCCTTGCCGGGATGATATAGAATTTCACAATCATAGTCTTTGATCAATTCTAACCATCTTCGTTGCCTCATATTTAACTCATTCTGTGTGAAGATATACTTCAGACTCTTGTGGTCCGTGAATATCTCACATTTCTCTCCATACAAATAATGTCTCCAAATTTTAAGGGCAAACACTACCGCTGCCAGCTCCAAGTCATGGGTAGGGTATCCCTTCTCGTAATCCTTCAACTGTCTGGATGCATACGCAACGACCTTGCCGTTTTGCATAAGCACACAGCCAAGTCCCTTGTGCGATGCATCACTGTAGACCGTAAAACCTCCCGTATCGTCCGGTAAAGTCAATACAGGTGCTTCACTAAGTCTCTTCTTTAGCTCCTGAAAACTCTCCTCACACTTCTCCGTCCATACGTATTTCACCGTCTTCCTCGTTAAATTTGTCAGCGGCGTTGCTATCTTTGAAAAATCTTGAATGAATCTCCGATAGTAACCCGCTAACCCCAAGAAACTTCTCACCTCCGTCGGCGTCCTTGGTTGTTCCCAATTCATCACCGCTTCCACCTTTGCTGGATCTACTGAAACACCCTCCTTGTCAATGACATGACCCAAAAATTGAACTCTTTCCAACCAGAATTCACACTTCGAAAACTTAGCATACAACTGCTCCTTCCGTAAAATCTCCAACACCAATCTTAGGTGTTCAGCATGCTCCTCATCCGTTTTAGAATACACCAGAATATCGTCAATGAACACAACAACAAATTTATCCAAGTACTGCTTGAATATTCTGTTCATCATGTCCATAAATGCGGTTGGCGCATTCGTCAGTCCAAACGACATCACCAGAAACTCATAATGCCCATATCGAGTTCTGAATGCCGTCTTGGGTACATCCTCCTTCCTGACTTTCAACTGATGATAACCAGTCCTCAAGTCAATCTTTGAAAAGTACTTCGCCCCTTTCAATTGATCGAAAAGATCGTCAATTCGTGGCAACGGGTACTTGTTCTTAATTGTCACCTTATTCAACTCTCTGTAATCCATACATAGTCTCATCGATCAATCCTTCTTCTTTACAAACAACACAGGTGCTCCCCATGGAGAAACACTTGGTTGAATGTACTTATTATCCAACAACTCCTGTAGTTGGATCATTAACTCCTTCATTTCTACCGGAGCCATCCTATATGGTGCCTTTGATATTGGTGCTGTCCCCGGTACCAAATCAATTACAAACTCTATCTCCCTATCTGGCGGTAAACCTGGCAGTACATCTGGAAACACGTCCATGAACTCCCTCACTACTGGTATTTGCTCCATCTCGGGATTCACCATCTGTGTGTCCACTATGTGAGCCAAATACCCTACACAACCTTTCCTTAACAGTTTCTTGGCCTGCATCATCGTCAGACATGCTGATTGTCTAGACGACTTGCTGCCATAAAATATGACCTTAGACCTATTTGGTGTCTTAAGGTGTATACACTTCTTTTGACAATCAATTATAGCTCCATGGTTAAACAACCAATCCATTCCAAGTATAACGTCAAACTCCCCCAAACGTATTGGAATTAAATCTACACTAAACTTCTGACCCCTGATTTCAGCACAACAGTTTCTATGTACATACTCTACAGGAATCACTTCTTTATTTGCAACTTCTATGTTCATTGGGTTCTCTAGTTTTTGTCTAGGCAATTCTAACCGTTTAGCGAATTCATCAGACACAAATGAACAGGTAGCGCCCGAATCAAATAATACATAAGCATTTATATCATTGATCGGAATAATACCTGACACCACGTCTTTTGATTCGACGGCGTCCTGCACCGTCATGTTGAAAGTCCGTGCCGTTGGTTTGTTCTGTGGCACCGGCCCTCCAATGGTCAGTTTGGCGTTGTTGTTGTTGTTGCTGTTGCTTCCCCTATAGCCCGAACTCCCTCCGGTGTTCTTCTTCTTCGGACAATCTTTAAATTGATGGTCCATGGCCCCGCAGGCGAAACAACCTCCCTTCCTTTTTGGTGTGGGACAATTAGGAGCGATGTGCCCCTCTTGCCCACAGTTATAGCAGACATTTCTTCCTTTCATGCACTCCCCGGTGTGGTTCTTTCCGCACTGACTGCATTTATTAGCTTTCTTCGATTCACTGCCCTGGGGTGTCCCCGAACTGCTGTTGTTATTCCATTTGCGTTTGTTCGAGTTGCTGCCCCCACTGCTGCCCTCTCGGTTTCCTCCATCACCTTTCTTCTTGTTCCGCTCCTGGTTGTGCTTATTCAAAGCTTCATTTCCACCCTCAGCTATGATAGCTTTCTCCAGTAACGTTGCAAAGTTTGTAATCTGGAGAACAGCTACCCGACTGTAAACCCACGGTTTCAGCCCCTGTTCGAATCTTCTGGCGCGCCTCGCCTCAGTATCCACCTTGTGTGTGGCAAATCTCGCTAATTCATTAAACTTGGCGGCGTATTCCGATACCGACATGTTACCTTGCTTCAGCTCTAGGAATTTAATTTCCATCCTAGCCTTTGTACTCTCTGGAAAGTAGTTTTCCAAGAATACCTCTTTGAATCGCGCCCACGCGATCGTTCCCTCCCCGGCTCTACTCTTATTAGCCTTCCACCAGTGGCTGGCCTCTCCTTTCATCATGAAGGTAGCAAATGAGGTCATTTGCTCCTCCCTAACTCGTGCGACCTCGAAGACTTTTTCCATCTCCTCTATCCAGGTCTGTGCTTCTATAGGATCCGTGGTTCCTTTGAACTCGGGTGGTCCTATCAATTTGAAATCCTTAAAGGTTGCTAGTGGAGCGGCAGGGTTTGTTACTCCAGTAGCCTCTGCGTTGCGTCCGCGAAATGCTCCCATTAGCATTTCTACGAACTCTTGGACAGGGTTGGGTGGTACCCCTCCGGCGTTAACTGACTCTTCGACTGGTGGTGGGGGTAGTCGTTGATTTCTTCTCTGTGGCGGCATTTTCTGTATAAAGAAAATTTAATTAATTAAAGTTGTTTCAATCTTTTTACTTTCATTTTGTAGCTTAAGTATTTTAAACTAAAGCACAAATAATCATCTTGACACATATAAACATAAACGAAAATGCATTTATATTCATATGCTAAAACACAGTGCGTAACACTTTTACATCATAAGCATACTGCTATAAACGCTGCTAACCCCGATAGTTAAAACAAAAGACGGGATCTAACATATCCCACAACTTCATAGAGTTGGGATTTACAACATACTAACCCTCTATCAAAACAAAAGTTGGGTTTCTACTGCATCTATGTACGTACAACATAATAAAAGAAATAATACAACTAACGGCGCATCCCTCGACGAACCGCATCGTAGTACTCCTCATCTCCAATAGCCCTGACCACATCCCTACTGATGGTGTGCAAGGTCTGGCCCTCCCTGGCAGGGTAATAGTGCACCCTACGCTGGATCCTACCAACTGATGAGCGATAGACGTAACTGAGTCTATCTATCCTCACCTTCTTTTCCCTAACCTCCTCCTCCAGCTCCATCATCTGACCGTGAGCTGCATCACGCTGTACCTCCATATCTAGTCTATCCTCGACTGCCTGCTGCATCTGGCCCCTCATGGCCTCCCTCTCTGCCTCTGTCTGCTGAATCTTCAGCTCAGCGGCTACCAACCTGGCCTCCATCTCGGCCATCCTCGCCTTCAGCTCTATGTTCTCGCCAGAGAACTGATAAGCTGTATCTCTGTACTGATCCTCTGTCTGCTGGTGGATCTGGTTCTGCTCCTCAAGGTGCTGAACCCTCTCCTCTAGCTCCTCGTTAGCTGTAGTGAGAGTATCGATGATGTCACTGGCGACAGTGCCCATGCCATCAATATACTCCGCTGGCTCCTCATCCTCATCATCATCAGTATCAGCCTCCTCCTCACTGTACTGCCCCATAACTCCGCCCCAGACAGCGTCCTCTCTATTTCCCTCCTCGGGATCTGACTCTGGCTCCTCGACCGGTGCAGCCACCCGTGGCTGTACTGTATCCATGTGGATATCAGTAAAAATCACCTCCTCTACAGCAGTGCTCGTTTGTCCTATCTCTGCCATCCTACAATAACATAAATAACACATGTTAGTACAGCAATAAAATATATTCATTGATGAAATGAAATGATATTTTATCATGTACATCTCGGCTCGATGGATTTTCTCAATCCATCTCCAAAAATACACATAATGATGAATCTCCCCGATTCATCTCCTAACGCACTCGATGAGAGTTTAATACTAAGGTTATAACCTAGGTTTCGCAAATCCTAGCGTTTCTAACCTACAGCTCTGATACCAACCTGTGACGACCCCAAATCCAGGTTCTTTAACCTCGGGTTTGGTTCTCACTGTACAATACATAACAACAATGAAATACATATATTATATTCAAACTTCGCGGAATAATACAAAAGGTTCCTTAATCAAAAGGCTACACTTCCCAAGGTCTGTTACCTTAATCTTAACATTACATATCTTAAGGGAAATACAAAAGATTTACAACAGTAATTACATAACAGTAATATAAACTAGCATGCAATTACTAAAACTAAACATTCGCTTTCCCCTTGCCTTTGTCCGATTTAGAGCTTTCGGGAATGGCTTAAATATAGTCATGATATAGCAAGAATGAGCAACTAAATGGCTCAGCAAGTTTATAAACAACAATCATACGATATATCATGATGAAGGGAAATAACTTCAAGGTTTCAACAATAGCAATTGTGAAAGATAACAAGAATCAATGTTCAATAAAAGAAGGAATTGACTCTTTACTGCTGAGTGGTCTTTAATGACCATGAACTGCTACTAAGGTAGAACAGACATACAATGTCTGACTCCTTGTTAAAATAACGGGACACTTGAGGGGATCAGTCCTCTCATGTCCTATGTATATGCATCACATTTAGTTTTCTTGCGCGCTGTCGGGTCTCCGACAAATAAAAATCCCCTTTAACTAGGGTTGTTCTATCTCAGTCTTACTGTAAGAATCCGCACCAGCCAATGGTTTGGATAAGCTTTTATAATATTCAACTAAATGAATTTAACATGCATTTGTCTAGCCGAAACAATTAGCTTAGACGTTCTTAAACAGTTTGCAAAAGCACTATGTGGGAATACAATAATCAATAACGATGTGAAGTAATTTTCGATAATTAATTCACTTAAAGGTCTGTCAAATATCTACGAGTGTAGATACTTGCTCAACAATAATTGAATTGCTCAAAATAATTAAAGTTGAATAATAATTGCAACAATAAGTACAAGTTAAGGGTAGAAGACTTGCCTCGTGCGTCGTTTACTGCTAACCAACTTAATTTAACAATCCTTGAACGGACCTAACAATTAAATCAGTTTGATCTTAAATTAGTATCTTATACTTGCAAGTATAATGACCTTTATAAACCTTACGAACCACATAATTATATAATTATGGGTATATAAACACATAGGAAACATTATCATTAATTACTTGATAATATTTCAAACACAAAAAAACCTATATTAATTATTTAATATAGTTCATACACTTATATAATATTATTAACAATTTAATAATATTTTATTAGTCTTGTAGTATTATTAATCGTTTAATAATACATTATTAGTCTTCTAATATTATTAATCTTTTAATAATATTTTATCAATCACTTAACATTATTAATCCATTAATAACATTTTATTGTCCTTATAATATTATTAATTATTTAATAATATTTTATCATCCTTATAATATTATTAATCATTTAATAATATTTTATTCATCTCATAATATTATTAATCCTTTAATAATATTTTATTTATTATTTAATATTATTAACTATTTAATAACATTTTAAATCATTATCTAATATTATTAATTATTTAATAATATTTTATTAATTATCTAATATTATTAATCATTTAATAATATTTTATTACCTCATTAATATTATTAACCATTTAATAATATTTTAAACATTATCTAATATTATTAATTATTTAATAATATTTTATTTAATATCCAATATTATTAATCATTAAATAATATTTTATTCATTTACTAATATTATTATTTATTTAATAATATTTTATTGACTTATTAATATTATTACTCATTTAATAATATTTTAATCTCTTACTAATATTATCAATCATTTCATAATATTTGATTACTTATTAATATTATTAACCATGTAGTAATATTTTAATACTCTTTAAATAATACCAAAAGTTAACTTTTAAATTGGGTTAACCTTAGTATTTAATTTAAACATTTAGATAGCATTGATTTACAAATAGACTCCATATAAATTTGTTTAATACCCAAATATATTCATTTTACACATATTTCAACTTAATTTTTCAAAGAAAACTCGACCCGGACCGACCCGACCCGACCCGGAGCACCAAAAATCTGCTTAGCAGATTGTTCTGACGCAGCTGCGTCACTCCTGACGTGGCTGCGTCAGCCGTTTTATCCGAAAGTCAACTGTTTGACTGTTCGACCCTCCGACGTTCCGACAGCCATAACTTCTTCATACGAAAACATTTTGGGGTGATTCTTGAGTCCATTCTCATCAGAATTTCCCCCTCTACAATTTCTCTTTAGACCACAAATCCAAATTCCAAACGTAACTAGACTCAAAATGGCTCACAATGCAACATAGGGTTTTAAAATCAACATCCTTTGCGGTAAAAGCCATAACTTCTTTGTTATTCATTATTTTTGAAAAGTTCAAAAGGATTTTATCTTTAAAACTCATAGATCTAGCTTTCTAGCCATAAAAATCCACTTTCCAATTTGTACATTTCAAAATACAACCATAAACCTAGCATGCATAGTTAGGGTTTACCGGTAAAATTGTGTTATGAACTTTTCTACCATTTTTATGTATTTATAACATACCAAAACATTTTATAAACACATGGATCTATGAATATACATATATTACATAGTTAAATATACTTCTAGATCATCAAAACGAGTTTTGATCGGTTAAAAATTAATTTTAACCGATCAAAAGCTTTCTAGACTACAAAAATGAAATAAGATGAAGTTGAGAGCACTTTTAAACCTTGAGGTCTTGGATGCTCTTCTTCTCCTTCTACCAAAGTAAATTGTGTAGCTTGAGGACATCCACCAAGACCTTCCTTAGCTTTTTCTCTCAACACTTAGGTGTTTTGCTCTCAAATGCTCTCAAATGCTCTCTCTCTTTTTCTTTCTAGCAACTTCAAATGAACTAACAAACATTGAACAAGTGTGGAGTGTTTCTTTTATAGCCAACCACTAACACACCATTAACTCACTAATTCACCCATGTTGGTCAATTTAATTGCTAATCATGCTTACTATTTGATTGAATGAGTATTTGATTGACTCATGGAATGACTAGGGTTGTTCAACCACTATATGACATGGATGGATTTCCAAGCAATCTAAGAAGTCAAGTTATCCATGTGGGGCCCCCAAGAATTCAGCAAATTGGATTATCCAAGCCATTTTTCCTTTATTTTTAATGCAAAAATGTGCATATATACATCTATATATATATATACATATATATATATATATTGACCAAAGTTTGACCCTTAATGGACTTCACATTGGGCTTGGGAATAACTTCTATTGAGCTCATTTAATTAAATTGTTTGGGCTCAATTTAAATACCACATTGGGCTAGCATTTAAATAACTATGCTACATTTAATTAAATCAAGCATTGGGCTTGTTTAATTAATTACATGGGCTAGTAATTAAATTAATTACATGGGCTACTAGGTTAATATCTTTAACCTAGTTTATCAACTCATTTGAATTTAAAATATAATCCAATTAGATTTGCTTTAATTAATTATACACTTTGCTTTAATTCTTTAAATAAATATACAAGCACATAAGTACATTTATTTAATTATCTAATGCACAATTAATTAATGAGAAAAATTTAAATTCATTGCTAAATATTTATTAAGTATATTTACAATGACTAATGAAATTCGTGGTCATTACATCTTTTATGGCACGTGGTGAATGTTCTCTTTGGCCCGTAGTGCAAAGATGAACTGTTGTTTGGTATGATTATGACCAAAGGCTGAATCTGGTATAATCATGACCGTTGGTGTTATAATGTCTTTGGCCCGTAGTGCAAAGATGAACTGTTGATCTGCATGATTATGATCAGGAACTGTGAATTTGTATTATCTTGACTAATGATATTTCAGATGATAAAAGTTGATGATGTTTTTCCTAAAAAGAGAACCGAGTGGACATTATAGTCTGCATTATTCTTCTAATAGATTACTCATTCCGCTGCTATTATTGATCTGAACGTTGTTTAAGAATTTAACTGCAGTTTTTGATATAAACCTTGTAGTCTATTGTATTCTATCAAGAACTCAACTGTTGAAGACTAATGATAATTTATTCGTCATTATCTTAGTCATGATATTCTTTACTGGGCTATTTAAGCTCACCCTTTCTTTTGTTCCATTGTTTTTCAACAGGAAATGAAAACATAACAGGGTCTAGCCGGGGAATGGAGTGAGGGTCCGAAGAATAGTTATCATAGTCTTCACGTTTTGTAAAATAGTGTGACAATAATAGTGAAGACTTAGTTGTGTATTATTTATACACTGTATTGTTGTACGTTGTGCTTTGTTGTAATAATTTTGTTGTAGTCTTTTGACGACTCAAGTTTGGGCTGTGTGGGCCCAGATTTGGGGGCGTCACATGTTGAGGCCTGCGAGTTAGGTCAGATCAAACCTAGACAAATGAAGGAAAGAGAAGAAAGGGAGAATGACGGAGTCATAAAGTCGTGGGTCACGAATATGAATTAGATTATCTTTACTGGTGGTTAGTAATTATTATAATATAATATCGGGTGAAAATATTTGATTAGAATTTAGGATTTTTTTTTATATATTAACGTGTACAAAACTACAAATCAAGGAGACCAACACATTGAAAAGTCAATCAAAATTACCATTCTCCACAATTTTCAGTATCGCTAAATAGAAATTAGAAATGACCCATAATAATAATAACTATATAATTATATAATATGAGATTGTGTGCAAATTACGATCACCCCAATTTGAACTAAGTACTCACTCATAGACTAATAATCATATTATAATAATAATATGGTATGAGAGGGAAAAATATTTTAATATTTGGTGTATCTTAATTTAGTATTCATATCACTTTACTAAAAATTGAGGTTGACTTTTGACAAGACTATACTTTTAGTCAGGCCAGGCTTATGGACAAAGCGGATTTTTACGTTCAAATCACAATCTGTTTAAAGCCTGCAAGTCGGGTCAGGTCGTTGAACAACCCAGGCTTTGATCGAACCGAATCAAGCTAGGAAATAACAAGGGCACAAACTTTTTGTGCATGTCTAGTCCAAGGTCAACCATTTGAGCTACCAAGTTATCGATCCGCTATTTGGGCCTGGGCAAAATTAATAGCCCATGACAGGGCAGAGTTGGTTGTACAAAAATCCATGAACACAAGCCCAATTATTTGAACCGGATCGTTGAGTAGCCGTTGAGTGAGTTTATATCGTTAATTCATTATGTTTTTTGGTAACCAACAGTGATTGGGTTTTAAATGCGAGTCAAAAATAGTACTCCCTCCCTATATTTATAAATATTAAAAGTATATTTTTATTCTGTGTATATTCTTGATAGTAATAATTATTAATTTAACAATGTGGTATAATTATAAAATTAAATGTCATTTTATATTAATATCACAAAAGTATAGCCTTTTTTGCGAATATTTTTTTTTTATGAAAAAATTATATTAACATTTAGCATGCATGCAATACAATCTCCTTGATTTATGATAATCAAATCACAGGTGGCAAAATATAACTTGTAAAGTTACATTTTGAATAAAAAACTTATTTTAAGAGATAATTATAAAGAATTGTTATTTTCACAAATAAAAATGATAGTTCTATAAACTCTCTCTCACATAAGTAGTAAATGGGCCCCACACTCATGTGAGTAGAGAGTTTGTAGAACTATCATTTTTGTTTATAAAAATATTAATTCCCTAATTATAAACACCATTTAATTGAACCATTTAAAATTAATACTCGCACCGTCTTAGGATAAAAGTCCTGATTGACTTTATGTGTATATTAAGAAAGATAATAAAATAACAAAATTGCTTATATTTAAATTTTCATTTAATTACATAATTTTTTTTGTATATGGCTATTGACTAGTGATACTCCATAAATATGCTTACAAAATATAAACA
This sequence comes from Hedera helix, assembly GCA_947179155.2. Lineage (NCBI taxonomy): Eukaryota > Viridiplantae > Streptophyta > Magnoliopsida > Apiales > Araliaceae > Hedera > Hedera helix. Next base: position 39,988,958 of record OX359275.1, read on the forward strand.
TGACAATTAATATTAAAAATATTATACATAAATTATTATAAAAAATAAATTATTCAAGATAAATAGACATTTAACTTAGAACCATTTAAAATATTAATAAATTTTGTTATCATTAAACGGAGGGAGTAATCAATAGCCTTAATAATATCATACTCTCGATACAAATAAAATAACACGCACTTATGGAAATTGAGGTAGAAGTTGTAGAGAGAGAGAGAGAGAGAGATATTGGGCTCCTGGACTCCTTAATTTTTATTGGGTTATATTTATTTGTAAAAAATATATTTAAAATTTGACTATTTATATTAATTTAAAATTATTTTATCTAATATCAAATATATTTTTTGTAACTAAACATAACCTTATTTCTTACGATTCACAAAAGGAAATATACCAAATAAATATCTCATCCCTACACGTAAAGTTTTTTTTTCTTCTTCTCTTCGTTCACAGCTCTAATTTCAAAATTTTAAATCTTCTGTTTTGGGTTTTATTCCTTTATTTCTTTCTTTATATTTATTTATTGCACACAGTAATATTAATAATATGAGAGAAGGTAGTTAGGGGACCTAATATTAATATGTACTTAAAAATAATATAATTAGCTAATATAAATGGCATAGATACTATTACTAAATGAATTATTTTTTAAAACGGATAAAGTTATTTTATCACGTAAAAAATAATAAATGGTTCACAATGTATGCCCACCGATTATATCCACGGGTATGGGTCAATTTATTTTTCCAATAGGTCTAGATCGCGGTTTAGTGTGGTTATAAAGTGTAATCATAATCAAATGGTATGATATAATTAATATTATAAAAGTAGCTATAACTGTAATTAATCAAACATATTCGGTTATTAACGGCTTCGGTTAATATTTTACAGCTATATTTTTTCTCTCTATTAATGTACTATTTAAATAATGAATTTAGTAAATAAGCAATCGACTACATACTGAAAAATATAAACTTGGCTTGATTTCGCAATTTTTTTATTCAATTTTGTTCATATTAATATAAATACTATCCAAATTTGTATTAATTAAATATTATATAATTTAAAAAATATTCTTATTTTTAATAGAAACAGAAAAAAAAGGAAGATTTTTTTTTCTATTCAAATTAATGTATTACGTACTAGATAAATTTATAATAATTAAATATACACTATCTAAATTTGTAAGATATTCAAAATAAATCACACGATTAATAATATGTCATTTTTTTTAAACATAATAATTGTAAAATTAGTTGATAATTTATAGTGAATTAATTGTCATAATTAAATTAGAACTTATTAGAAATTGAGTTTTATACTTCTTTTCGGATTATAATTTCAAGTAAATTTTGTTAATATAAACATTTATATAGATTTTTATTACAAACTTAAATAAAAATAAAAATAATTATTTTCTCATAATTATAACTGAACAAATATGCACTTCATTCAAATGTTTAGCTTAATAATTTATCAAATTAATCTATTATATATAATTCAATATTTATTATTCAAAAAAATATTTAATAATATTAATAGCTACAAGTATATTCTCAAAATTATAATTAATATTTATTTAATAATATAATAAATTATTTTTTTATATCGTTTGTACTTCACACGAAATTGATGAAATTGTTTAATAATAAAAAGAGTTTAAATTAAAACTATTACCCAATATTAATATCGCTACTAATACATCTACAAGAGTATTAACGTTATCCTATAGAATATATATGTACTCTCCATAATTTTGTTATACATTTATGATATATATAAATAACAAAAAATTATATAAATAATTAAAAAATTAACAACACACAGATAATTAATTAATTAACAAATATATTTTTTATTATTAAATTAATAATTATATATTAGAGTTTTATCATATATATATATATATATATATGCGTGTTTACATTTACGTGTATGTAATTAAATGTGAAGTTTATTATTTCTCATTTTCAATTTTTTGAGTTGCAATTTTTTGCTGTTTGATTTTAGTGTTTTTTTTCTCACCCTAGTCTAGAATAAAGTCTCATTTTGGCGCGAAATACACAGTTCACTTCCCGCCATTTATAAGCCTCCGATCAGAAATTCGTTCACTCCGCCCCAGAGAGTGAGATCTAGTGCGTGTGAGACAGAGTGAGAGAAGGATGGCAGACGATCAACCCATAAGGCGGAGGAGCAGAGGAGCTGATGCGGAAGCACGTGCGGGAGCTCTAGAACGTCTCAAAGCTCTCCGCCGCGACGGCCGCCGATCTGAATCCGGCGGCGGAGGTTTCCAAATAAAGGTTGCAGATCCAATTTACGATACTGTAGATGAAGATGAGTACGAAACACTTGTCGCAAAACGCCGCCAAGAGGCCCAAGAGTTTGTAGTCGACGATGATGGGCTCGGATATCGCGACGAAGGCCAGGAAGAGGATTGGTCCAAAGCCTGCGGGCCACCATCGTCGGACCAGGGCCGGCCCTATATTATACCAAAAAAAGCATGGGCTTTAGGCCCCATTTGAAATAAGGCCCCAAATTTTTAAATATCATAAATAATTTATATAAAAAATATTTTATAAAAATATAAGCTCAATTAATTCTTTAGGACCTATAGTCCAATTCAAATATTAAATACGTAAAAAAAATTAACTGTATAAAAAAAATCTCATTTAAATAAAAAATATTAATACTCCTTCCGTCTCAAAATAAAAGTTCTCAATTGATTTTTGTAGTCAAATTTGACAAATTTTAAAATTAAAAATTAAACATATATAATTAGATTTAAAAAAAAAATAAATATTAAGATTAGTACTAAATTTTATGTAATTTATAATGTTTATAGGCTTTATATATATTAAATAATAATAAGAAATAATGATTTGAAAAATGATCAATTTGACCATAAAAATCAATAAAAGATGTACCAAAAATAGAATGACTCATTTAAAAATATCGCTTTAGGCCTCAAAATGTCTTGAGCCACCCCTGCGTCGGACGAATCTGAGGGAGAGTCAGAGAAGCCGAAGAAGAAGAAACCGGAGAAAAAGGAGCCCCCGCCGAAAAAGCCATCTCCCCTTTCAGCTGCCGCGGCTTTAATGGGTAAGCAACGACTCTCTAATATGTACACTTCTTCGATTTTTAAGAAAAGCAAGGATGAAAAGGCGAAGAATGTGTTGTCTGATAGTATTGTTGATGATGTTATTGCTGAATTTGCACCGGATGAGGCTGACAGGGAGAGGAGACGGAAAGGGCATTTGAATTTGTCAAAAAGTTTGACACCAAGTAGGTCAATTACATTAGTTAAGAGTGAGAATTTATCTGTTAATGGTCTTAATTTGAAGGTTAGGCAAGAAACCAGTAGTGATTTTAGTAAAAATTGCGAATCTTTGCCAATTTATTTGCCAGAAAGTGATATAACTGAGGAGAATAATTTAGAGAAAGTATTTAATGACACGGAGGACTTGAATACTGAAATGAGTAACAATTCAGCTGTGGAATTGTGTGATTCTTCAATAAAGAAAAGTGTGGTTGAGGAGAGTCTGTTGAATAACAGTGAAGTGAAAGTAGAACCAGAGGTGAAGAAGGATTATGTTTTTAATGCAAAGCTAAATAATGAGGAGAAGGATCCAGCATTTAGTGCAACTGCTCGATGGCAGGCAGTAAGGGCTGCAGGAAATGGGAATGCAGTAGAGGCAAACCCTAGTTCAAGCGCTGACGAGAAACCAGAATTTGAAGTGGACACCGATGGGTCATTACCTTTCTACATACTTGATGCCCATGAGGAGTTTTATGGTGCTAATGCAGGCAATCTCTATCTTTTTGGGAAGGTATGTTGGCATTGGTATATGTCCCTGAAAAGTCAAATCATCAACTAATTTGGAACATAGTATATAGCAATTACTTATTTGTAACAAGATATGTTGCAATAATATATTATACTTTTTTTTTAGTCAGCCACAATTTATTTTGGTGGTCATTTTAGATTCTTGTAGCTTTTAGCTAGGCGTGCGAGGATACTAGTTTTAAAATTGTCTTAACAAGGTGCAGGTGATATTCTTTATCAAACGTTTACTTGAAAATTTTGATCTTTTATTTGTGTTTATAATTTGGTTTACATTTGCATCATTCGCTAAAATATATGAAGTTTGAGTGCATAAACCTGATACTCTTGTTTGTGTTCTCTAAGAGCATGTTTATCACATTTATTGAACTAAAAAGATGAATTTCTTTATGTTATTAATTGAGGCCTTCAAATCCTTATCTCTCGGCATCATGATTCTATTATATCTTTTGGACTGGCTTTTTCAGCCTTTTTCCCCCTTACTATAGTACCAGGTCATTTGCACATGACTTGTATATAAAGCTTTTGTTTTTGTTCTTTTATCCTGGTTTCCATCTGCTGCCTGAAAGTCTGGCCACCAAGGCAGTTTTGAGCTTATACTGAAGTTTAAATCTTGCCAAACATTTGTGGTGTTTACCATGAGACAATTGGATTTACTGTTTTAGCTTCAAACATGCATCTGGGAGTTTCTCATTTCAAGATGGTGGGAGTACTTGTAAATTTTCAGATGCAAAGAGTTATATTGACATTTGACTTGTTTCATTGCAATTCAGGTTAAAGTGGGAAATACTTATCAGAGTTGCTGTGTGGTTGTAAAGAATATGCAGAGATGTATATATGCCATCCCAAATGGTTCCATGTTTCAAAATGACACAGTTATAAAGCTTGAGAGAGATGTTGAAGAGTCTAAAATTTCTCCTACAACTTTTCGCACTGAGCTGCATGTAATTTTCGTAATTCTCTCTGTATATTGATTTGCTTTTCTACCTGTTGATTAATAGCCTTTTTGGCCCTTTTTTATTAGGATATGGTATCAGGACTGAAGACTGATATAGCAAAACGGTTACTCGAGCAAAATGTGTCGAGTTTTAGCATGGCACCTGTTAAGGTTTACTCATTAATCTATCTGATGAGTTGAAAGTGCAGTTTTTGCCCATTTATATATTGATTATTGATTAACTTTGCTAAATTACTTTTCCTTTTTTCTTACCGTTGGTTGCTTGTTCATTACGTTCTTTGTATATTTTCACAGAGGAGCTATGCATTCGAGAGACCTGACATACCTACTGGGGAGAATTATGTCCTCAAAATCAATTATCCGTTTAAGGTAGATTACTCATTTCATCAAATGATTCAGTGAGGTTATTAGACTGCTGAATTTCTGGGATCGATCTGTAAAAAGGTTCTATAATTTATCAAAATGGGATTTATAAATCTTTTACTGACAATATCACTATTATAGTTGGATATATTTATTTTGGGGACAAGTATCATTGTTTTATAGACTTTATATGTGGAATGATCTCGTTCAAGTTACCAGTTGTGGTTCTGTCTCTGTAGGACCCACCACTTCCTTCGGATCTCAAGGGAGAAACTTTTAGTGCTTTGCTTGGAACTCATTGTAGGTAAGATTTTAGAGAAGGTTCCTCATGTACATATGTATTTTAAATGGTGTCATTGCAAATGTGAGCCTATTCTAGTCATAGATTTAATGCTTTAGAAGTCTAAGCATTGGTTTTACATCGTGTGAGTTTGTAATTTGTGTGGAACCGTTTGTGCCATGCTCCTGGTTGAGGACTCCTTGAAGTTCACTGTTGTTGCCTTGTATACGAATGCAAATTGTCATTGTTAATTACTTGTAGTTTTAATATTTTCTATACATGTCAAGCTATACAATTGATGCATTCTCATTTTGATAGAATAGGAAAACTGATCAATATCAATACTGCAGTGCTTTGGAGCTTTTTCTTATTAAAAGAAAGATAAAGGGTCCTTCCTGGCTATCAGTTTCAAAATTCTCTAGCTGTCCAGCTCCTCAGCGTGTAAGACTTCTGAATTAGTTTACCTTAGTATTAGGGAACACTTCGGCGCAAGGTTATATTATGAGTTCTTTGATTAAGATGAATGTTTTACATTCTGGCAGGTAAGCTGGTGCAAGTTTGAGGTTACTGTTGATTTGCCCAAGAACATTCAAGTTTCAAATTCCTCGAAGAGTATTGCAGAGATTCCTCCAGTGGTTGTTACAGCAATAAATCTGAAGACTGTCATAAATGAAAAGCAAGTAAATGAAATTGTCTCTGCATCTGTCATATGCTGTCACAGGGCGAAGGTATTAAACATTTAGTCTGGTACTGGTGTTGATTTGAAAACATATACTATTGATATATATGTGGGGATATTGTTATGCTAGAGTTCATCTGTTGCAAATTGTTTGAGAAGTAAAACATCACTTTTAATTATATCCCATTTAATTCTAGTATTATGTAAAATTACTTGCTAATTGCATGGTTGGACCTTTCAGATTGACACCCCGATGTTAGCCTCGGAGTGGACAAGACTTGGTATGCTTGGTCATTTTACGGTTGTGCGTAAGCCTGAGGGAGACATATTTCCGATGGGATTTACGAAAGAGGTTAAAGATAGAAATTCAAAGGCTGGTTCAAATGTCATTAGTCATGAAAGCAGGCACGTTCTGTTTGTCAATTGTCAAATTTTATCTATCTTTTTCTTACTTTCTTTACCTTGGTGTGAAATTATCTGGTAGTAATTTTCTGATAGTCCAGTTATTGAACCCACTCTCACCCTTTGTTGCTTGATTTGCAGTGAAAGAGCTTTATTAAACCGTCTGATGACTGAATTACACAAATTCGACAGTGATGTCCTTGTTGGGCACAATATATCTGGATTTGACCTAGATGTTCTTCTTCACAGAGCTCAGGTGGGAATACTAGGATGTGCATTAAATGAATTAGTATAAATGTATGTCTTCTTTGTCGTATTTTTGTATATATGTAAGAAACACAGAAAATCTGCTGGCAAAAGTGTACCTGTAATGGCTATGGTACCTTGCGCAGTTAAAATTTTCATCTGAAGGCTATAAAGATGGGCTTAAACTGCTGATTGGATGCAATTCCTATGCGGTTTGTATGCACCAAAGTTCATGGGAATACCTTCCTAAAATAAAGTTAATGGAGACATTGTTTCACTTACAAGTTGACTACTCAAAATTTGTACTAACTACAAGACAAGATAAAATTCTTTTATGCATTTTTTCCTACTTTTTTTTTCCAAAACAGTAAGATTCAATATTGGAACTGGTATCTCCAACATTTTATGATTGGATAGATCAAAGCCCTTTGTGTGATTATTCAAATACATCTTTCTGATTCGGCATCCACTAATGTTTTCCCATTGTCCATGAGACATCCGTGTAAAACCCCAGTTAGATTCAGGCATGTTACACTTTTTAGTTATTGGCAGAACCCAAGTACTCTCTTTCGGATTCAGGAAACAACTCTTAGAGTTCTCTCCTGATAATTTTTTGTTTTTTTTTCTTTCTTTCGACACGATAATCAAATCTGGATTTTCGTATTTTTCGAACAAAACATCAATCCGCGTATGTGGTTTTGCAGGCTTGCAGAGTGCCTAGCAGTATGTGGTCAAAACTAGGTCGCCTGAAGCGCTCTGTGATGCCTAAACTTACAAAAGGAAGCACCATTTTTGGGTCTGGAGCGAGTCCAGGGATCATGTCTTGCATTGCAGGCAGGCTCTTATGTGATACTTTTTTGTGTTCTCGTGATCTTCTAAAAGAGGTAAAACACATTAGCAGTATGCAGTATTACGAATAACCTGATAAAGTTTGATTCTCAAATATAAAACATGCTTCTTCCAGGTTAGTTATTCTTTGACTCAACTTGCAAAGACTCAGCTGAACAAGGATCGAAAGGAGATCGCTCCACATGATATTCCCCGGATGTTTCAACGTTCTGAATCCCTTCTGGAACTTGTAGGTTCTACTGGCTCTACTTGCTCAATTCTTATGCTTGTAATTCAGTATTGGTATGGATATTAAAGCATAATATACATTGTTGGTCCTAATCTGTAACAGCTCAAAAATTAAGAGCATTTGGTAACTCCACTTGTTATAAGCTCTAGACTCGCAAGTTTTTGGCCCCAATATGCTTTTGATGTAGTTTACTTTTTTTGTTTAGTTTGTAGATTAGAATGCACTGTTTTTTTAATCTATTCTTATGGACAGGTCCATTTTCTAACAGTTTAACGTTTAAAACTTTTGGTAGATTAAACAATAGAAAAAATTATATTTGTAAACTTAGGATGCAAATTTTTATTTTGAAATTAATTATATTATTGTTATAGATAAGTGAATCTGAGGGTTTTGATGTAATGTACCAAAAGCGAGCAGAAAATGAAAACTAATTGCATGTTTGTTTGAACTTAGAAGAGTCCATTATACATACAAAAACCATTTGCGCTGACACTCTTCATGGATGCCATAATATTGGTACTGTGTATTCTAGTGGTGTTAGCCTTGAGCTTCATCTATAGCCGTATGTGTCTACCTTACTCTTATTGCTCAGACAAACTAAAAGTGACGTGCTGCGTCATTTTTAGCTTAGTAACTGAGTTTTAGCCTTTAGGATATGGTCAATTGATCAACTTTAATACTACTCTATGTTTTCTGGTGTATTTGCATATGATGTTTCTCATGCCATATCTAATGTGTACAGATTGAATATGCTGAGACAGATGCATGGTTATCGATGGAACTCATGTTTCATTTAAGTATTCTTCCCCTCACACGTCAGCTGACTAATATAAGTGGTAATCTCTGGGGCAAAACTCTCCAGGTAAACCATTTGCAATGTGCTTCACTAATGCAGTTTTATGCTAAATCTGTTTCCATGGTCATTGAAACATTTATACATATTTCAGGGTGCTAGGGCCCAAAGAGTAGAATATCTGTTGTTGCACGCATTCCATGCAAAGAAATTTATTGTCCCAGACAAGCTCTCTTACCAATCGAAGGAAATAAAAGTGCCAAAACGTAAATTAAATAATGGTGTTGTGGAAAATGGACTTCATGATCTGGATCCTGATGACCCAAACATTGAAAATGAGTCTCCACAAAATGACCATAGGAAGACCAAAAAAGGGGCTGCCTATGCTGGTGGTTTGGTTTTGGAGCCAAAAAGGGGTCTTTATGATAAGTATATTTTACTTCTGGACTTCAATAGTCTCTACCCTTCAATTATTCAGGTTAACAATATTTCTTATGTTGTCTCTCCCTTGTTCATTCAATAAGTACCTTGCTTTAGCCTTTTCTTTTTTCTTTTCAAAGCATCTTCTTGTTGAACTGATGTCGATGTTTTTCACTCATATGTCATGTTCAATTTACTTGTTTTTAACAGGAATATAATATCTGCTTTACAACTGTTGAAAGACCTGTAGATGGATCATTCCCGCGTTTACCGTCTAGTAGAAGGACGGGAGTTCTACCAGAGGTAAATCATATAAGGATGTTTGTGTTGATAATTGTTCTAGGAATACAAAATCATATCTTGTGAGCAACAAGTTAGTCATACTTTCCTTCCAATAGATATAGTAAAACATGGGTGCAAATGTAGAATAGTTTTTTAGTTAAAATTCTTATCTTTGTGGAAATTGTATAATAGGTCGAATGCAATTTCAATTCAAATCATGAGCATTTTGTATGTCGTATTTTTGAAGCCAAACATGGGGTTACGAGACCTTCGTGATTATGTACTTCTCCAAAGCTGATTAATCTTCACCATGAAGGCAAATCCAATGGGTGGTTATTGTAGTATCTTTGTATATATTGATAACACTTTCATCTTTGCTGAACTATACATATATTTATATTAATATGTATTATGGCTAAAGTTAAACGCAATAGATGCATGCCTAGTTGCCTACTAATGTCTAATGGTTTGGATAAGATCATAACGTCTAAATTATATAATAAGATTTGTTGTAAGCTGGAGGTACATCTTGTGCTTAATGGATGGAAGTTTTGACAAACTGTGTCCTTTTATTGATGTATTTTGATCACATTATGTTGGTTCATCTTTCCAGACTGTCGCGATTAACTATACAAAAGCAACTCGACTCAGTAGCTGATGTGTGTTCCTATCAAAACCCTGTTCTGAGTACTTCTACTTACTAAATAATAATGTGCAGACCAAGATAACATCACTAATTAAGCAGACATTCTTAGTTATTAATGCACCATTGCCATGGAGGCATATCTGACAGCATATCAGTGTAGTTGACTGGATTATCTTCTGCACATCTTTGCAACTGAGAGCCCCCATACTGTAATTACTTGCCTGAGATAAACTAGACATTTGTTTACTTCAGTGTTTGCATTAAAAATATCACTATTCATATCTGAAGTATTTGTTTGTCTGATGAGGCTTTAATTAACTTGCTACAATAACCTATGCTGCTGGATGAGGGACTGTGATATGATGGGTGTCACAAGTTTAAAAAAATAAACATGAGTTTTTATTTGAGATAAGTGGATAGTCGTATGTATTTAAGTTTGGAATTGTGGAATGAATATAATATCATCCATCAACTACCTATTCCTGAATTTCGGTTGCTGTGTAATCCTCAGTGATTCTGTATTGAAAATTATATATATGTTGAATATGGTATCTTTTTTATTCTTTCCCTTTGGAAATGGGACATGCTTGCTGCCTTGCTCACACTTTCATCTTTGTTCTTTTCCTTTTTTCTTTCTCCAATCTTTTGCTTTGTACTCGAATTTTCTTTTTTCTCATTTTGACTTTTGACTTCTGACTTCTGAATTCATTCTTGAAACAGAAGTGATTTAAAGCACTTATAATTAATAGGCTGCCATATGTCCTTGTCATATGTTCAGCATCTACCAGCTAGATGCACTTCATGTTTACTTGGTATATATCTTTCATAATAACATAACTTACCAGTTGACACACTATTACACAGTTGCTGAAAAATTTGGTTGAGAGAAGGAAAATGGTAAAGTCATGGTTAAAGACTGCATCTGGTCTCAAGGCCCAACAGCTTGACATTCAGCAGCAAGCACTGAAGCTCACTGCAAATAGGTTTGTGCTTATTCATGGTACTGTTTTTTGATTTGCCTTATTGTAGCTTTGTTTTGTTGTCTGATGGTACTTTTGTTTCTTCCTATTTTCCCTGTACCTATTATTTGCAGCATGTATGGATGCCTGGGATTTTCTAATTCCAGATTCTATGCTAAGCCACTTGCAGAGCTTATAACACTACAAGTAAGAAGTTTATTCTGGTTCTGGTAATTCAGATGATATCTTTCTTGAGCAGGGAGATGTTGGCTGATGTTTTATTACTCAACATATGTTATTGCTGTGCAGGGGAGGGAAATCTTACAAAGTACTGTTGATCTTGTCCAGAACAATCTAAACTTAGAGGTACATCTTGGATCTTGATTTTTAGTTTTAACCAATGTAGTCTCTCACTTTCCTACAAGGATTTTCCTCCTATTTGAAGTGTTAACTTTTATGTCTCCTGAAGCATGTTTTGCCTTGTTTCTACCAGGTGATTTATGGTGATACAGATTCGATTATGATTTACAGTGGTCTTGATGATATTGCAAAAGCTAAAGCAATTTCAGGAAAGGTCATTCAAGAGGTGGGTTTTAGTTTCCAAATTAAGTATTTCTGGAAGGTTAAGATGAAATTCTCCGTACGCTTGCACAATGTCTCGTGAAGATACATGTCTTCTGTCTTTATTGATTCATTCCTAACCCAGTTGTAAGACCAACATATTCTAGATTATCTGAAAGCTGTTAAAAATAATATAGCTGTCTTTGCTTACAGCCTTACACCTACAGTATTCTAATCGAGGGTTCATCTAGAGTATTTCAATCCAAAGCGGTTAACCTTATCAATTGTCTTTCTAGTGGGAAATTAAGACTATTTTCTTGGTGCTGACAGTTCAGCTTTCAGACCTGATATATATTTAGACTTCTTTTGATATTATGATGGCTTGCACAGAGAATGCTGCTATTGAAGAAACACTGATTTCCCTTTCTATCTGATTTTAGGTCAACAAGAAATACAAATGTTTAGAAATTGATCTTGATGGATTGTACAAGAGAATGCTGCTACTGAAGAAAAAGAAATATGCAGCTGTCAAACTGCAGTTTAAGGATGGTAAACCATACGAGGTAAATTTTAAAATTTAAGATTTTTTGAAGTTAGTATCTAGTTTCGACATAGGTCGGTGAATTTGGGCTTTTTGCTGCAGGTTATTGAACGGAAAGGCCTTGATATGGTTCGTCGTGACTGGAGTTTGCTATCAAAGGAATTAGGCGATTACTGTTTGAGTCAAATTTTATCTGGAGGGTAGATTAACTTTTGAATCTATTTTTACTTTAGTATTTGTGGATTACTGGTGTAAAAAGACCATTTATTACTTCTAAATCCTTACCTTGCACATGGCTGTTATATTTACAGGTCGTGTGAAGATGTTGTTGAGTCAATACACAATGCCCTCATGAAGGTTAGAGCATGAGCTTGTACAAATTATCATCAGCTAAATGCTAAGTTTTAATGTTTCAAGTGACTCTTATATCATACATGATTCATCATACCATGTAATAATCATGCAACACACCTTAACAATTTAAGCTAGAGAATACATTAAAGTTGGGTTGTCCTTTGTTGGTAATAATTGAGATATCGAAAAAGGGACAAGTGCATTTTGGATTCGCTTTATGTGGTTTCTATGTGTTTGAAAGTACTAACAGCCCAGGTTCGTACAATCTTAAATGCATTGGCTAGTTGTTTTCTCATGTAAGCAAATTGTATGTGATTCAAATCATCATCATCCAGCCACTCATGGTAATGCGTATGTATGAGCGCAGGTGGTTACAAATAGTCGAAAGATGAGAGCAGTTAACCACAATCATGTTGAATGACAGTATATTATTGGAGAATCTAATGGATTCTATGTCTGAACATAATTCAGGTACAGGAGGATATGAGGAATGGACTAATAGCTCTAGAGAAATATGTCATCACAAAATCCTTAACTAAACCTCCCGAAGCGTATCCAGATGCTAAAAGTCAACCTCATGTTGAAGTAAGTCCATGAATGAGTATTTGATTCTCCCATTTATCTGATTCAACATATTTTGAGTTTCACCATAAATGCTCCCCATCTATCTAACTGAATGAATATTTGCTTGGCCGAGTTAGGTGGCACTTCGTTTGAAGAAAAGTGGTTATGTAACTGGTTGCTCTGCTGGCGATACAGTTCCTTATGTAATTTGCCGCGAGCAGGTCTCCACTAAAGCTCTTCATACTTACATTTTTTTCTCCTTTTTCTGTACTTTCAAGTTTCTACAAAGTCAGGTGCCACATGTCAGTAAACTCCACAATATTCCTCACATATGGAAATTTATCGTCTTTTGTGCATTTTCATTTGATAGGGGAATAGTTCAAGTACCTCAGCAGGGATTGCTCAGCGGGCAAGACATCCTGATGAGCTGAAAAATGACGATGGAAATTGGATGGTTGACATTGATTATTACCTCGCACAGCAGGTTTTATTTGTTTGGCCCTCAATAAGTATTTGGTGGCTATTAATGATTCTTTTATTTGGCCCTTGTTCTGGCTCTAAAACTTGTGGTGTAATTTATGCAGATTCATCCTGTGGTATCACGTCTTTGTGCATCAATTCAGGGTACAAGCCCAGCACGCTTGGCTGATTGTTTAGGACTAGACTCATCCAAGGTACAGATTATCTTCTTCTCTCACATACTTGTATAATCAAATCATGTTATTGCTATGGTAGATATAACTAACATGAGCAACAATGGATTTATTTTTAGTACCAAAGCAAATCAAGTGAAGCAGTCAATAACGATTCTTCCAGCTTACTTTTGTGTGCTTTAGATGATGACGAGAGGTAATCGTTTGTTCACTATAGTTATAATTGGTATCCATAGTGAGATTGTAACAAAATCTTCAGCATATTAACGTTTCTCTAACGTCCAAATGGTCATTTAACTTATTATTATTACTATTAGTATTTTTTAATTATTATTTCTATATTATTATTATTGTTATATGTACAATCCAATCCATTGTATTCATTAAACACGATAGAGGATGATGCTATTACAACAAAAAGAACACAGGCGCACCATTCTCATCTCTGTAATGATGCATAAAAGAGAAGTATGCTTTGAAGAGCTGAAACTGCTTGATAGACTGCAATTTTGGATTGATAATTGGGGAACAACCAGCATTTCATTTTGCTTTCAAGTCATTCCAACTTTTGATTTGTGATTTTATTTTCTTACTATTAATTTAGTATTCGTTTTATTATTTCATATAAATTTTCCTCTAATACCATAGCTGTACTTTGAATTCTGCTTCTCAATTTATTTTGATGTCACTTGATTAAGTACATGAATTCTCTGAAAAGATGAGATACACAATGGGTTCATGTCAATATTGCAGATATCAAGGTTGCGAGCCTCTAGTTTTGTCATGTCCCAGTTGTTCTGGTACTTTTGACTGCCCAACTGTGTTCAGTTCTGTATGTTCTGCAATCAATGAAAAGCCAAGTGATGCACAGACTGGCTGTTCCACCAGCAATTTTTGGCGTAGTTTGCATTGTCCTAAATGCCCAGAGGAAGATGATAAGGGTAGAATGTCCCCTGGATCAGTAGCCAACCAGGTAATATCTTGAATTCTTTTAATCGTATGTTAGGAATCAATAGAGGATTCCTTAAGAAACTACCCTAAGCATTTCAACTTTTTTAAAATAAAAATAAAAGCAAACTTATGAAAATGATTTCGAAAAATTCCAATTATCTGTTCTACGAGTTAAGATGCCCAATCCGAGCTATTTAATGGTTTAAGAGTGTGTACCATACTGCTCAGTACCACATGTTTGTTTGAGGTTTAATTATTTGCTGAAGATATGTCAAGTAGTTAACTACTTGTTTCTATCAGGTTAAAAGGCAAGCTGAAGGATTCATTTCAACATACTACAAGAGCTTAATGATGGTAGTTACTTTTTGAGTATAGCATCATACTGCTTGTAGTGAATATTAGGAGATTAAATTTGACCAGTAGTTCTTTAATTTCAGTGTGATGATGAAACCTGCAAGTACACTACTCGTAGTCTGAACTTGAGAGTAATTGGTGACTCTGAGAGAGGCACTGTTTGTCCAAACTATCCTCGTTGTTACGGATGCCTTGCGAGAAAGGTTTTTGTCTTTCCATTAACTCATTTGCAGTACTCAAGATCTTTCTTTTTCTATCACTGATAAATTTGGTACATATGTGCTTCATCAGTATACAGAAGCAGATCTTTACAAGCAGCTCGCTTATTTTTGCCATATCTTTGACACTGTCCATTGCATTGACAAGGTTAAAATCTGTGTGCGACCCAGCCTTTGTTTAGTACTCTTGTACCAGCTTTTTTACCCATCAGCTCATAAATTCTGGCAAACCCTTTGTATGCTAACTTTAAGTATGTTATGAGTTTCAGATAGAGGCTAACATCAGAATACCAGTAGAGAAAGAGATAGCTAGGATACGACCTCTTGTTGAATTGGCTGCATCAACAGTACAGAAGATCCGAGACAGGTGTGCTTATGGATGGGTGCAGCTGAATGATCTTACCATCTCAATTTGATTGCTGTTCTACAATGTCCTTTTTTCTTTTTCTTCTTTAATGCCGAGTCAGTCTTATCATTTAGACTACTGCTGTGTAAATGTGAGTAAAACTGCTACTTCTTTGGCCAAAGATTATCATTAATTTTTTATTACTAAATTCCTTTATATTGTAGTGTTAATAGTTCTTCAACTCTGGATTGGCATGGAACTTGCCCCCAGCTATAAAGGATTTAAGCTATAATACATGCTTTTCCAAGACGTTATCTCCTCCGTGAGGTTTTTTTCTTCCTTTTGTGTGGGCTTGTTTCCTTTGTGAGGTTAATTTGATTGATAGTATAATGGTGTACTTGATGTTGATTATGCTACTTCAGTGTAATTTTATTGATACTGTAATTATGTACCTCATGTTTGTATTTGTATCGAGTCTATTGACGTCCCAAAAATGAGGGGTTCAGAATGAGAAAAGGGGAAAAAAGAGAGAATGTTGTGCACTTTGAAAGAGCAAGTTCATGGAGAACAAATGGTGAAAGCAATTCCACGTATTTTTATATATTAAAATGTACTAACATTCATTATTCCTCAAACAGTGGTCGAACCCATTGGGTAGAAAACCTATATGAATTATAATTTCTGCCCTGCCCTGCCTGACTACTTGCAAATAGCTTCTTGAAATTCATTCTTTGATCGTCGTCCCTTCAATTAGTAAAATGTAAATATTCACAGCTGCAAACAATGAAATGCAGATTTTCATGATCAAGTTTTCGACTGTAAGTCTGCAAGGACATGCATGCATGCATGCATATGACTATGAGAAATGTATTTGTAGAATACTACCTTATGAGGTAGGTGTAGGGTTCAACCTCCTCATGCAATCGGGACGCATTTTTATCCTATTTGCAATGATTATGGACCAACTACTAAATGGACGTAGTAGACATACGTACAAATAAAGGCAAACATTATTAATCTAACGATAGATATATATAGATTAATACATACTCGCAATTAAGGACATGCAAGAAATAGTTTAGTAAATCTCAACTCATCCCTTGTGAAATATTTATTTCTTCGTACAAGTATTAGTTTTACGATTATAATTGGAACATACAATTTAATAGGTTTAGTTTCTTCTAATAAAAAGGAAGGACTGGATCACCACATAAGTGAAGTCACTTTTCTTCTATTGCTCCGTTTCTTCTTTGTTTGCAATACTCTTATATATCAACTCCTCCAAATTTGATTGATTACTCTCCATAACACTACTTGAGTACTTGTTCAACACTTTTTGATACTACCCACCCTGTTTGGTTATCTATTTTTACGTCAGAAAGGAAGGCCTACAAACAGCAACTCCCATTAGACCTGTCAACGGGTCGGATTCGGATCGGATTGAGGGTGATCCGGATCCGATCCGTCGGATTCGGCGGATTCGGATCGGGTCTGGGTCCTTATCGGGTCATTTATATAGTAGCAAGAATCGTTAGATTATGTAAAAAATGAACGGCTCTGATGGAACATAATTAAATATACAGTAAAATATATGCAAATTCGACTAATCGGATCAGATCGGGTTATTATAGGATCGGATCAGGAGTGATCCGGATCCGACTAAACATGTCGGATTCGGATCGGGTCCGGCTCCAAACCCGGCCCGTTGACAGCCCTAACTCCCATATGCTTAATTCACTAGCTGCTAAAGCATATCAACAACTCTATACCAAGTCCAAATTATTTGCAAATTCAATAATCACAACTATAAATCAAACAAATATAACAAAGGAGAAAATCCGGTAATAAACAGCTCTATTAACTGAACAAATAACATAACTAAATAGAAAGCAAGAATTAAGGAAACAAAAAACACACACACACATTTGTTTTGGCTTTAATTTCCAGTAAGCACAGGCCATCGTAAATTGATAGAGATCGGTAAGCACAAGAGGGTTCACCATTGGATTGGTCAGTTTTTTTTTTAGAACCTACACTATTACAATATAGTAAATTTAGGATCACTTTCGATTTTTTTTCTTTGGTAACTAATCAACTATCCATTACTCTTGTATCTAGTAGTTAAGATCATAGGTCTATTCGGGAATAATTTATAAGCTAAAATTTAAAAAGACTTATAAGTTAGAAATTAAGTTTAAATAAATTTTGGTGGTTAGCTAAAATGATTTATAAGGAAAAAATAAGGGATAACAGAATCTTTGCATTCGGTCAAAAAAATTTAAAATGATTTATAAGTCATTTTTTGGAGTAGTAAAAAATTGTTACTTCTCAAAAAGTATTTATAAGTCCATTTATAAGTTAAATCTGTAATAAGTCAATTGCTACAATAGAATTTGTATTTGTCAACCTGTATTAAATCGGTTTAATTTATCGTACAAAATTCAAATTATGTCAAGTGATTTGGTGTTTGAGAATGACTTATTTATTTATAATTGCATTGTGAAGGCATCAACATGAAACACAACTAAATACAAAAACTTGTATAAGAAAAGTTTCTCATATTTCCAAATATTATAAATAAATAAAAATTGACACGCCTGACTGACTCTTCCAACTGGGGTACATGACTAACTAAATTTTATAAAAAAAAAATATAAGTACGCATAAATTAAATAAAATATTTGGATATAACATTATTTTTATTATTAAAAAATATATTTTGATTCGTGCATGTCTGACCATGGAAAATTAAGCATCATGCATCCTCTGACAACGCGTGTACTGTGAAAGAAAATAATACTCCTCCATTGTGTTTTAAAATTTAAGCTTTGACTGACCCTAATGACCTCCATTTGGTCCAACACGCACCAAAAGCACAAGTATTTCAATTGCTCAACAGTCTGCCTGCCACCACCAAGGACTGGATAGTAGTTTCTATAGGAAACTGCAAAATATATGGGGCAAACTATATCTTAAGGCTGTTGACCGAACAATACAACCACACTGCAATTTCCTTTGGCGTGTGAATAAAATATTTGATATTTCTCCGTATAAACCTTGAAGTACATAATTCTATACAGACAGCATTGTAGCTAGTTGTGGTATTATACATCGAGGAGGAGCACATATAAACCAATTCCGGCCTTTGAAAAGGTACTAATATCATTAAACAGATTACTACTTAATTCAACATTACTAAGATAACGAACCAAATCATTTAAAAATATTTAATTTGTGGGGCTCAAACTCATAAGATAAAATTAAAAGTATTTTACTTTGGCATGTGTGATGCATGTCGCGATTACGTGAAATATGAATTCGGTTAGTATGAAGTTATCTTCATGATAAGTTATACAATAGACTAATACAGTGCTGACACGTAAAAATAGAAAATAATATCGACTTATGTGTCAGTACTGTATTAGTCTATTATCTAATTTATTATAAAATTAACTTCTTACTAACTATATCCTTAGAATCCTAAATTTATTAGGATTTATGGAAAGTATGAATTTCGAACCGACCAAGTATGTTGGCAGCACACGAGCCATTAGGTGGCTCGGTAGTTCCAAAACCAATTAAGGAATTTCAAGTCTGCCAAATCATATATTGGACCTTTTGTGGCGTGAAGCATACAGGAAGTAAAGAACAAAAAAAGTACATAAACAATTGGGAATTGTTTTCGGCGGAAGGCTACAAGTAACAAGGCAAAGTTGTTGATTTTCGGCGGAGTAATAATAATACGGAGATTTTATTGTAGAACAAAGTGAAAAATTTAGAGTTGTTCATAAAAGTTTAGTCACGGGTTTTTGCCATCCATTGTTTTGAATCATTGAAAATTTTAATTAGTTCAGAAGATTTTAGATGATGAGGTAATTTGAATTTTACTCAAATGTAAGTATTCTTGTTGTACTCTCTCACTTTTGCAGTAGTTCAGGTTTTTTGTCCTAAAATTTGTAAGGATTATTCGTCTTTATACTTGATTATAATGAAATTTTCAGAATTTTAACACTTAAATTTTTGTCTCTTAGTTTAATAGGAATTTCCACATAAAATTTAGCTTATTGTGTTTGATTAATTTTTTGTACTATTATTTTTTGTGATTGTTATTTATTTAGTGAAATTGTATTACTTGTTTGACGTGTTTTTATTATTTAATTTATCAAAGATACTTCTAGTTAGAGTCGTTTTTTCATAATTATTTTTTTTAAATAAACTAATTTTTAAATAATTAAGGCCCAACCCACATCTACCGTGTAGGTATAACTTTCTTTTCGTATCTATCAACTCAAATCTCTTTTCAAACCTATCAACCCAAACTCAGTTAGTACGAGTAATGTGTCGCCTAATGAATTGTCACACATTTTGCCGGGTCTATTACTGACAAACAGATTAAGATATACACGTGAATAATTCCATTTTCTTCATCAGCAATTCAGCATAAATTACTAAAGCAAGGCTGAACAGTAATTTACACCGGCGCATTTAGACAAATGTAATTCAAACTCAGGTGGCATGTTTGACTTACTACCCTAAGCAACATGTACTGCCTGCAGCGGGTAAAGTTATACCGAGTGCAAAAAGTTAAACAGCGAAGTGAATGCCATCAGCGAACTGAAAGTCCAGCCTTTTTCTTGCGCGAGTGCTGATAATTAAAAAGGGAAACACATATTAGCAGTAACTAGGTTATGCATATGGTTGCTAGAGAACAAAATAATACGTTACTCACAGAAGTATTGTTACCCACCCGTCCAACTGAGGAAAATGAATTGGGTTAGTTGCACGCCTTCTGATCAACTTCTTCCATGGTTGGATGCATCCAGAGCTTTATCCTTTGAACCAGATGCTTGTGCTTCAAAGGGAAGAACTGAAGATGCAGCTTTGACATGCGAATATAAATCTTTCAGCGTGCATATAGTCAGAACAAAACACTTGAACCTTTTATTTTATTTCTCGACAGTAAATTTTTTTTGACGTGCTGTACAGGCTTTCTATGGGTTCATAATATTCAAATGGAAAACTCAAGTTGATCAGACAACCCACCTAAATTGGTCTCGAAATGATCCACATTCAGTGACTGAAAATGTGTGCCCTCCCTGCAAATTTCCTTCAAACACCAGAAACATATATATACAGATGAATAATTTCTGGCTCAAGTTTATGATATGCTTGGAGGGTTAACTTACCTCGGAGCATGTGTGGAGTCCAAATGGCCTATGTTCAGCCTGGGTTGATGATTCTAGTCGAAATGAAGTTTTTGAGTTGATTATATTCGACAAATCAATAACCGGTGATGGCTGGTTTAGGTTGTTGCATTGGTTGGGCAGGCTAAATACGGAATTTGTCAGGGTTTCTGGGTTAATTGGAGGTGCACTTGTCATCTTCAGGGCATTCCCCTCGTGGAAACCAATTCTCGTCTGGGAGAGTTGGTTTGGCTGCAGCACACCAGGTAGACGCATAGGATACAGACTTGATCCGTTTCTCATTGTTAACATCTAAGGGGTGAGATATAAAGTATCAGATAAATGGAACATATTGTGATAAAAATAAACTAGAACTAATAAATACAAAGCAAAAATATATCACATTTTATGCATATTAGCTCTAATAGTCAGAAACTGATATGAAGGAAAACTCAACTCAAAAAATGATGCAGCATCAACTCACCAGAATCTTTGCCTAATTATTAAATGTAATTTAGTTGTTTTACTTGAATTCTTAATGACTTTTTAAGTTATTTGTTTGATTTTACAATGTTTCCTCGTGTTTTAGAGTCTTATTTTTATTTTTACACTTATGTTTGTGCAAGCAGTCTTCTAAAGCGGCTTCCTAGTGTGATTCCGGTAGTTATTTCATATTCCTCTCTTTGCACCTTCTTTGATAGTGATCAAAATACTATTCACCTCCTCTCTCCAACCCTAATCCTTCCAATAGACAATCCTGATCCAAAAAAACATCACAAATCAGCCACTTCCACCTGTCTAATCCAATCGTTGGCAAAATGTTGAAAAATACCTTTTTAGATTGAAATTTTAATTTAACTGGGCTAATTTTTTTACAGATTGATCACATCTAGTGACCCTTCCCTTCCGCATGGAATATTGCAAATCATTATGTCAAGTAGTGAAATACACACAAATATGGCGGTGAATATTTACAGACTGATAACAACTAATTGTCAGTAAAACAATTAATTGCACTGCAGAATTCAAAGAGAAAAACAGACCTGCACTTGGAGCTGGAGCTGCTTGAGGTATTCAATTGCTTCATCAAGCATGGAAGCTTTATCCGTCTATCAGAAACCAAAAAAACAGACAGAAACATCAATTCAACCAAAATTTATGGCAAACAAATAAAAATAATCATGACCTACCAACTTATCAAAAAGAGTAAAGGAAGAGCATGATGCACCTTGTTTGAGTTGGGTATAAGATTCTGTAATGCCTTCATTTTCTCATTAATCCGACTTCTCCTCCTCTGCCCCCAACATTACCACAATATTTTTAATGAAGGTAAGACAATCAAATGACAAAATTCAAGACCTTATAAATAAACACAAAAGCCAACCTTTTCGGACAGATTATGAACTTCAGCTGCTCTGCTCCTTTTTGACGAATTTCGAGGAGTTGGCTTCGCGGGCGCCTCTTCCATCAATCCTTCAAAACCATCCTACACTCCATCATCATAAGTAAACATTATACTCCTATAATAACCATATAAATTCTTGTTTCAAAAACAAAAAAAAGAGTGAAAGGATGATAAGAGTACCTCATTTTCGCAATCATAGTCATCAAAATCATTATCAATTATTCCCATCGAAGCGGAACCTACATTCGTCGGGACATAAGGGCAGGAAGAATAGTCGGCGGCGGAGATCTGGGTCGGGTCAGAGAGGAGGGAAGGTGGGAGTAGTTGGCGGTGTTGATTTTCGGGCGAGAAATGCGATAAAGGGTCAAAAGATTGCATTTTGTGAGATAGTAGAGATGGAGAAGACCTAGATGAGGTTGTCCGGAGGAGAACTTGGCGAAGGAAATGAGAGAAGTCGTCATTTTCCGGCAGAGAGGAAGAAGAAGAACAGGTGGCATTAGTAATGGCATCATACATATCCGCCATTATTACAGAATATTAAATAAACCCAAAAATAAAAAGGCAATTCAGAGGTTCAGCTTTCTTTACTCACCAAATTTTGTAACCCATTTCAAGTATTCATCTTTCTCATTACTGCTGGTTGAGTAGTTAATATGAAAAAGTAGGCAGTGGTTTATTTAAAGTGTCGATTATTAATAATGAGTGAAAACAGGGGGTGGGGGGGGGGGGGGGTAAAGAACAGTGTTTTCAACTTCCAAGGCAATGGAGCAGAAGCGTGAGTAAACAGAGAACTCAAACTCCGGTGAAAAAACATAAATAAACTTTTGTTCCCACACACGTGACGGACTTTACAACTGTAGCCTTGCTTATCATCAGCCCCCTACCCTCATTTTAAAAACATAAACTGATCAGAAAAACAGAGCTCTCCCCCATCTCTGCCTCCTTGTCTTCTCTATAACGGATGAGTTGAATCTTAACCCACCCAATTACTTGCAGGAGATGAAAACGGGTCGACTTGAATTCAACAGAGAGCGTTTCAATATATAAAAAAAAATTAAACCTATTTTATATCAGTTGAAATATTTATGATAGTAGTTAATCAATTATTAATAAAAGTAATTGCATATTATGAACGTCACGTATCACAAATTTTCCTTCACCAGAAGTGTATCGCTTACCATTCAGTCACAGTTACTTGGACAATGAGTCTCATCTGTACTTGCCCTATGCCCTATTGACATACTGTACTTATTTTTACTTGACAGAAGAATCATTTTTTAAAATAAATTATAAGTTGTGACAAACAGGACGAAAATCATGATAGTCTTGGTTTGACCCATGAGTATATTAATGAGCATGTTTAGCTATCCACGTTTAGAGTGTTTGTAATTATAACTTTGCTGCGTTTAGAGACGAACAAGTACATTATAGAAAACAATAATGTCTATACCATTAATTGAATCAGGTCTTATTAAAGCATATTGCTTGTTGATGTACCGGTGGTTGGCGTATTTCAAATTTTTAAACGTGTATAAACAGCTTAATAATAATTTATTTAACTCACAAATATAATATTTAGTGTTCATTATGAAGGTTCAAAAATCATGCAATGCATTTACAACACCAAAAAACTGCCAAGTAATAATCGAGCAAAGAAAATATTTGAACTACCAATCACTGCATATGTCATGTAAGGGAAGGCAAAAAAAAAAGAAAATTAAATTGATATTTTCACATGATTTTTTAATATTTTCACATATAAAGTGTCGTTATATGTTCATCAAGACGAGTTTAACAGCTGTTATAAGTCTATAACAACAGTTTACATATAAAAATGTTATAAAACTCTATGAAAATATCACTTCCCAAAAAAAAGTAAGGAATGTGGATCATGAAACGTTTAACAGTTGAAAGATTACCAAAGTTGCATATTCAAATTTGTAGCACCAATAATTAAAAGAATAAGTATAAACACACAACAACTAAATATTACATTTATCTATATTATTAAAAAATTGAGTTATGATATTAAAATTTGTATTATACTCTATTTTTTAACGATATAAATAAATATAATATTTAGTTATTGTGTGTATAGACTTATCTAAATACTTGGTGGAAGGATATGGAAACCAAACCACTTATATAGATGGTTTACATGATTTTTTTTTGGGAAAAAAATATAATTGTATTAATATAATTATGTAAAAAAAACACTTAAAATGAAAGACTTTTATTTCCGCTATATAAAATCCCTTTTTCACTAAATAAATTCATTTGGTTAGTAATCAAACCAAACCCTTTTTACCAAAAAAAAGAAACCAAACATTTCCCAATTCCATTATTCTTTATTTAATACTAGTATATTCTCAATCAGTACTTAACCGTGGCATATCCCGATAGGCCCAAAAGATCTTGAATCAACCAATTATACTTATCCTACGGATGGGACCACCAGAGTGTCAACGTCCCGATCAAACCAACGTCATCCATCAATGCAAAATCCATACACGCCAAGCAAAAGCAATTAAATCATTTACCTCGAGATAAGAGCCGTCCGTGGACCACCAATCATCTGATCGAACGATGGAGGATTGTTTGGTTAGTCATTTCAACTGATTGATTTTGATTGGTAAGCGATGAAAACTTAGAAAACAATGATTTTCCAAGGAGAGAGGGGTTGACGTGTCGAGTTGTGATTGGTACCTTCTTTCTTCGTGCCTTATTTTGGAACCAAGGATTTTTCGAGAAGAATAAATCTAAGTACAATATTTTAAAATATTATTTAAAATATAATATTTATCTAAATTATTATAAAATAAATTTTGATATAAAAATTTGTGTTAGGTTTTATTTTTTAATAATTCAGATGAATATTATATTTTAAATAGTATTTTAAAATAATATATGTAGTAGTGTTTGTCGGAGGATAAATTATTCAATGTTCAAAAAACAAATAAATAATATGTTATTATTTTATATGGGGTTCACAAGGAGTTTATCACTTGTAAACCTCTTGTTATGTGAAAAAAAATAGTATTTATTTATTCTTTGAGATATTAAATAATTTTTCTTGTCGGAGAGCTTTTGATATTAATAATCATGCGAGTATGAATAGATATAACATTTTTAATAGTTTCAAAAAATTTCTTTACACATCAATAATAACCCACTCCTACATTTATGTAGAAATTTGGTATAAAAATATCGAAAATGATCTGGCTAACAATTTACCCTATTCTAGTCAACATTTAAATTAAATTAATACGTTTTTTTTCAAGTGTTGCTATATAAATCACAAATTTATGTCAATTTTTTTATTTTTTATTTATGAATGCTTATACTTTGCAAGGATACGAGTAGAGATACAATAAGCTAGATAAGAATACGTACAGTACAATCTTCACAATAAAAAAGAAAATAAAGACTCGCAATATTAAACAGCCACACATATAAATGCATGGAATAATATCGTATAATTTATATATTGCCTCATATTTAATATCCCGAGCATTACTCTATTATTATTTTATTTTATTACATATAATTCCACGGTCATCATAAAATTAGTTTAATTATAAATCATTTTTCTGCGAACTCTTTTAGACAAACAGTTGTAGGATGAATTAAAAGAATCAAAGTGTTGTGGGATGGAGAGGCAAAATCATTGAAATAATATTATAACTTTCAATCATTAAAATAAATAAATAAATTTTCCTATATTCATAAAAATATTCTACTACCCTTCCGAAAACAAGTTGTTTTTTTTTATGGACCTATGGAAGAGCTTGGGCTGAAAGGACTGGGCTAAACAAAAAGCAAAAACCCAAGTTGGTGGCCCAGATAGCAATGACTACGAGCCACTAGGGAGGTTCATTCAATATTAACCGAACCAATATCAAATTTATTCAAAATTCAGTAGTACTAATATCGGTATCGATTGGACAGATAAGCCGGTTCCCGAATATATACCAATTTTTTAAATTTATTATTATTAATAATAAATAGAAAAATCTGTATAACCAGTACGGTTCGGGACGAACCCCTAAATCTTAGAACGGGTACTAAATCGATTGGACCGGTATATCGAATCCGTCACTTTTTATACCGAACCGTTTGATTCGGACCTATTCGGTATACACTAAATACCGATTGCACATATTTTTTTTAATAGCCCCTACAAGCCACTGCAAATGTAATTATTTTTGAATCTACCTTCGATATCGGAAAATATGACTTTAAATTTAATTATAATAAATAAAAATTATTATAAAATTATTCAAAGATAAGAACAAAAACTCAAGAGTTAAAATATATTATGTTGAAAAAACATAAATTTGATCGAGTCGTGGCAAACATGGACAAAGTTGCGTTACTAGAAGATAAAATAAAATAGTCTAAAAAATAAAGAAATACCGTATATATTAAAGATGTATTTTAGTTTTAGCAGTAATGAGCGTCCTGTTTTACAGATTCCTAAAAAATAAAAAATGCATTTCTTTTCTTATGTTTACTCTTAAAGTAATATATTATTAATTTAATAGTAATGACATAATAATAACATATTATTTTATATAATAATTAATGTAAAGATAATTAATTTATAAACTATTTTTTTATATTACAAATGAAATTCTTCTAGTACAAAGTGAGATTGTAGTGATTAAAAAGAAAGTCAAATAATTTTTTTTTTAAAAAAAAGACACAAATGAAGAGTCAAAGTTAAAAATAAAAAATAGGGTGTATACGCACGTGTCCAATACCTTCATTTACAAAAATCCAAACAAGTCATGTAGCAGTAATAAATAATACTCTTACTTTCTTTGTTTTATAAAAATAATTTTATTTGTAAAAAAAATTAATAATTAAATAATTTTAATATAATAATAAAATTTATAATGATAAATTTAAAGATATTTGTAAATGAGATTTTCGAGGGAGGGAGGGAGGGAGGGAGGGAGGGAGTAATCTGAGATGTAAATAAGCAAAGGCAGAGGCGGGTAGATAGGGTGGGAAAAATGAGTTGAATATTCTTGACTTTTAAATTTCTTTATTACCATGGCGTAAGAAGGGAAGAAAGAGGAGGAGTTGAAGAAGGAAAGAATGAGCAACCAAGAAGGTACGTGTTTGTCTATCATCCATCGCCTGTTTGAAAGCGGCATAAAACGACGACCACACCACTCTTTCTAAATTAATCAGTTCTCTCTCTCTTTCTTTCTCTATCTCAGAATTACCACTACTTAATTATTTCTCTCTCTAAATTTCCGCAATCTCCAAATCCAACTTGGAGGGTGGGTTTTTGGTTGGTGATGGAACGGAAGAGAGAGGCGCCGGAGATTGAGGGATTACCGATTGACATATTGGCTCACATCTTTTTATTCCTTTCTTGCTTCAAAGATTTGGCTCAGTACGTACATACCCCTCTTTCTGAATTTCGTTTTCTTTCTTTTTTTTTTTGCCAAGTTCATTTTCATTTTCGTATCATATAATTATAAATCAACCTTTTTTTGTTGTTGAAATTGTGTGTGTGTGTGTATATACAGGGCAAGTAGTGTATGCAAGAAATGGAAGGAAGGTGTGAAGCAATCGTTGGGTCGGAGAGAGAAGCTGAGCTTTGCTGGTTGGAAAATGGACGATGACTCCACTGCTCGCCTCCTTCTTCATGCTTACTCCCTCAAGGACCTCGATATGTATGTAACTATGTACCCCACCTATAATTACCAACATTCTTTTTCATTCTTCCTGTTAACAATAATTTTTCAATTTTGAAAGACACAATTTTTTACTCTGCAATCGCTTTGATGGCCATATATGAGCTATGAATTATGAGTTCTTGTTTGGATTTTCTTATTTCTAAGTTTGGGGGTTGAGTCAATTGAAAAGTCAAGCTATCTCCGTTGCAAGATATAAGATCATTTTATATTTTGGATTTATATTTCATTTCGTGCTGTTCATTGAAGCTTAAGAAATAGGTAATCGCATTGCAAATGGAAATTAACCTTCTAGGTGAAGCTAGCTAGTTCCTTTTGTGAATCTGTCATACACAGGCGTCACAATATTGAAGTGTCATGTAATCCTGTTCAACTATCAGTAATTCAGTAAATTGTTTTTTAATTCTTTATTTGTCATGTTGCTTCTTCAGTTCAAAGAGCAGATGGGGTTGTCATGTAACAGATAATGGACTCTACCAAATATCTTTAGCAAAATGTGTTAGCAATCTGTCCTCAATATCCTTATGGGGTATGACAGGAATATCTGACAAAGGTGTTGTTCAACTGGTATGCAATCTGTATCTTCTATTTAAACATTTTATTACTTTCGTTAAAACAGTTTGTAGGGCACAGCCAAAGTTAATTTGAAAAAATCTTCTTAAATTCTTAATCCATCGCTAATCTGTTTGCCAGAATCTTGACATATACGTGTAATAGTATCTGAAAACCCTTTTTAACATCTGTCAAGTTGGGGATTTATTTACCTATAAAAAAAATAAAAAAATTTGTCAAGTAGCTGATGCAACGGTTGTTGCACCTTTTGTAGGTATAACTGATGTTTTAGTCGAGCTTATCCTTGAGCTTGCTTAACTGAAAACTGAGTTATTTTCATTGACATTCATGGATAAAGGAACTAAAAGTTTGAGGTCATTCGTGTTAAAATCCTTAGATACTCTTTATTGCTCATCTCTTTAATCAGCCATGGAAATCGTGGTTGGAGGTTTTGTTGTTCAAACATCATCTGAACCTATTTCGGCAGAACAATATTTGTTAGCGTGTTGTTTCTTTGAAGCTCATCAGCATCTATTAGTTGGTTGCTGCTAGAAAGGAATTTATTATTTGAGTTGGCAGATGATTTTTTTTTAACTTATTGTATCAATACCCCTATTCTGCAATTTGGTTCATGGAATTGATCAATATTTGTTCAGTTTGGATTTTTTTCCAAACTGGTTGTTAGTATTGCCGCACCAACAACACTAGTTTTATAAGCTTGCCATAGGAAGCTGTTGTATGTTTGTGGATTTCTTATAATGCTTGGGGGTATACCTTCATTGTATCTAAGAGTTTATTCTTGATACACATACCACCGTTGCCCCTCAACACAGAAGGCAGATGGTAGTAATTACACACTAATTAGGAGTTAGAACTTCACATTGAAAAGTTTCATGGTTAGTTATTGCTATCTATTGAGCTTCTGTAGCTCTCTCCCTTCGTATTTTTTGGCTTCCAAAAATTGAATATGCATTTTGGATGGCCAAGCAAATTGCCATTTTTTATGCTAATATTTGCATTTATGTTTCTGTTCTTCCTGGGGAAAGAATACCGTTTCTCTCGCCTCAGTTAACATTCTTTTCCCCAACAGGTATCAAGAGCAACTTCTTTGCAACACCTCAATATTGGGGGTACATTTATAACAGATGAATCTTTGTTTGCTATTGCAAACAGTTGTCCACATTTGAAGGTGAGTCTTTATAGAAAAATCTAGTGTGAATTTCATTTGTTTAGTTAATTACCAGCGTTCTTCACAATGAATCCATAAGGGGTAACTTCACAATAAGTATTTCATTTAAGTGAGTGGTTATTTTTTTGGCAGTAGGATCCTCTCATAAATTATTTGATTGACAGTACTCTGCAATACAAGAATAGAAAATTTCATGTTTAATTCGGATTTACTTTGTTCCAGTCTATCAACCTGTGGTGTTGCCGTCACGTAACTGAGAGTGGACTTCTGGTTCTTGTAAATAAATGTCACAAACTTGAGTCAATCAATGTATGGGGTATGAGGGTTCCTCTCGACTGCTACATTGGTTTGGTCAACATTAGTCCAGCTCTTCACATACAACCTGAAGGCTTGTTGCCAATTGTTGAAACTGTTTCTACGTGGCCTGTCTTTTGAGAAATTATCATGGTTGTGTGGTTGCCAGTAAGAAGGGATCATGTACAGATTGTTTCTTATTGTATATATATTATATAGTGTATAGGTAATTCTGTGTATTTATCAATGACCACTCCGTGTGTATGGACTTGTACCTGGCAATTATCATACCTATTCATTCATCTCTATGATTGATATTTTTACAGTGTAAACTATGCTTGGTGGGAAATAAAACCATATGTAAGAAGGTTTCCCTTTTATGTAAGAGGTTGGATGCCTAGATCTGAATTATTTGATAACTTGCTGTTACTTCAATTTGGAAATGGATATCTTACTAACTTTATCTAAGAAGACAATGGGGCTTCAACCTTCTTGAAAATGGCCCAATTGTTTTGCTCCAAGCAGCAAATGGCTGCCCTTTCCCCCTAGGCCTTTCCTCTATTTTACCAAGCTGCCACCAATAACAAAAAACTATCAAGTCTGTCACCATGTTCTCATTACCAAATAATTTTGCAACATGATGGGGACAGATAGTTCAAGGAATTCACAGAATTGTCTGCATAAATCTTGCTTTATCTATTAGAATTTTGATCATAAATGAAGCTTTTGTCGATTTCAATTAGCTAATAAACAAACCTGAATAATTCTTAGTGTTAGGATACAACAACAATACATAAAACTAAAAAGAAAAACCCAGAATATATATTGGGAGCACCTAATTCTACACAAAACATGCCATGAACTCCCCTACAACTGGTACATTTATAGGTGTACATCTCAATTGCCCAAAACAAGAACCTGAGAAGAAAACATGAATTAAAACAAATGATCAGACAAGAAACTAAGGAAACATGATTATCCTTTATTGAATTTACATTTGAATGCAAATGCATGCTAAACAACGAGCAGATTTATTTAAGCAATTGAATAACATCATCTTTTTTTTCTTAATTGCTAGCAGAGAAAAATAGCACATACATCAAAGTATAGGTTGAATTTAACAACGGCTTCTAAACTACACTATAGAATGCAAAAGTTTGAGCAGAATTTTTATTTAGCCAGTTAATTATGTAGATGAAATAGAATAACAAGACAGTCAAACCAAATGGGATTTTCATCCATGGATATCCACTCATCAGTAAAGGAAAACAAAAACAACAATTATAAAACTGAAAATTTCAAGAAACACTGTCAACATAATCTTGACAAATAACCATACCAGTGATGAAGCAACCTTATACTTAAAGATATTTTGTACTGCCTGTTTTTGACTATGTTACATCATACTAATTCTATCTACTTTGTTGGGGGTGCGGGGCGTAGATTTTAAGTCGTGAAATATTATTACAATATACATTTGCCACATTTTAAAACCGTGCCACAAACACCTACAAAGTAGAGGACAACTTAATGAGATGGGTGGAGTATTTTTATTATGAATCATTGTCAACAGCAACTTAAAACAAGGTCTGTCGCGTTACAAGCGATAAGTAGAACATCAAATGTCACTTGAATAAATGTAAGCACTGATACCAAATGCTTGACCAATGACCTCTGTTCTCTCGACTCTTGGCAAGGTGATCAGACACTTCATTTGAACTTTTCTTGTTCATTCCAATGACGAATCATCATTCTCAATCTCAAGATTCAAAAATATTATTTTTAATATCAAAATATATGGAATAGCTATTATCAAATTATGTTATATAATTCTAACTAAAAAATAAATATCGGAGTAGATATTTCAAATATACTGGAACACAGATTCCCCCAATCCCTGTGCACTTTTTTTTTTTTTTTTTGGGGGGGGGGGGGGGGGGGGGGTTTATGTGTCTTTTAATCTCACACCAATGAAAGACCTCATAAAAATGAAATAACATCCCCAAGTACTATTATGTCAATTTTATGACTCTAGAAGAAAAGGCAAGTGAAAACAGCTGCAAAGCAATATAATTAGCCCTATAAATGATGACAAATAATGCAAGTTTTGGTAACCTAAATCCGACCACACTACATTATAAAGAACCAATAAAAGAAAACAATCACAGGAGGAACGTGTTTCATTGAACAACAAATTGATGATGAGATGTAGGTGTACGTAGCAAGTGTAATGCCTAAAAGCAGTACTGTTAAACATACCTAAACCATACTTTGGCACTTTCTGGGCCCCATTTGTCACTCTCTATCTCAAATCTGCACAATTCTTCATATTCCGTTAAATGCATTTTATGTATCAAGATAGCAAGCTCGATCTTTCACTCACATGCAGTATACCTGTTCTGATCAAATCCTTAAATACTACAGGAAGCCACCCACTAAGATGGTACATATAACTGTCTACCTCAAATGTAAAATCTATTGTAGATATGATAGAAACAACATAAAGAAAACATGAAACCTAAAGAAAATCCAGAAACTGGAAATATGGATTGTTGAAGCAGATCCTGTTAGCTGAACAGATCCAGAAAAGCTTCCTGCGGTATTTGTTGTTGGAGTTGTTTCAGATGCCGAAGTATTCTTGCAAATACCAATAGGTGCACCTGCCTGCAAAATTCCACTAAAAATGTGATTTTCACTTTCGATAATATGTAGAATTAAAATGCCATATACTCATTCAAGAATCACTCCACCAAGTAAAACCAAGGATTCAAACTGATATAAAAATTCTTTTTATTATTCAATATTACCAACTTCACAGTTCACAGTATACCTAAAAGCTAAAACTGTTCAAAAGTTGAAGAATCAACACATAAACTTAAGCAGATATGTCAGCCATGACAGATCACTTCAAGGTTTTTAGAGTAGACTGACCTTTGAGGTTTTTCAAGGAAAATATTTTCCAAAATATGGTTTCTAAGCTTTCAAATGATTGGTATGACAATGAAAAAGTGATCAACGTGAATGCTTTTTACTGGTCAGCGCACATTTAACCTATTTTTCCAGAAAATGGTCAACACTTTTCAACTTTGGTAATCCATTTCCAGAAAACATGTCATTTTTCCTAAAAATGTTTCCTTTGAAACAAATGGACTCGTAGATATTAACATTGTAAGGTTGAAAGTCCAAATGCAAAAGCAGAAACTTCTCACATAATGTCACCAGTCTGTAGCACCCTCACATAAAAGTGGCAAATTGAATAAAAAGCATTGACCTTTGTAAGGCTCTAATGAACTTAGATTTCTTCTTCAGTCATCATCATCTCATGTTGAGAACAGAGTATGTCTTCTATGCAACCCAATGGCATAGTGGTATGTAAACTAAGAAGCTCAGAAAACAACCACACAATGAACCCCCCAAAAGAGATAGTTTTTCCGAGTTTCAAGAAGATTTATGATTGATTTTTACCAAGATATTTTGGAAGATTAGGTGCAATAGAAAAATTAGTAAAACAACTAAAGCTTCTACTTCAAACCACCATAAAGTTAGTTTTATAATTCTTCAATTCAGTCAAATTTGATTTCATATAATAAACCTAAACGTTAATTGAAATAAAAACCTATAAGATAAAGTTCACATGCAAAACTTAAAACAAATGAAAAATCATGAACAACACAACACTACTGCATCACCTGAACAGCAATTCTTTTTATACAAAAAATAAGAAATGAGGACAAACCTGGCAGGCAGTGACAGTACTGCACCCACATAATGTATGGCCATTCATTACATCCACAGCATCGAAAACACCTCCTCCATCACTCCTCTGCAAAAGTTTACAATTTACATTTTAATCTAATCACATATTCATATAATTTTCCTCTGTTGCTAGTCAAAAAATTCCAATACCATGTAAAAGTTTACTGCCAAGAAGTTTGGCATCACATTCCCTGCCGATTTATAACAGGTTCCAACCAAATTAACAAGCGGAGCTGAATGCTCTTTGCAAGCTTCAGACTGAACTGGGATGGTTGGGAAGTAATTCTGTAGAAAAAGAGAAGCACTTTTTGAATTAAGCGGCTTTGATTCCTTTCTGTTTGGGCAGGAGCCTTGTACCACTCCACCATCTCCAGCTGAAACCAATTAGAATACAAGTTTGCTAGTGAACGAAGAAATCACAGAACATGCAAACAAATTACTTCACAAACCTACAACACTTACGCTCATTTTCCACCATGTACCTCCACTGGTAAGCAATTCCTTCCCCTGCTTCCTTTGAAGAGTCAGAAGTGAAAACTAATAACCGATGATTCTCTTGGACCATTTTTGTCACAGTTGGCCAATCCCCACCCTTCTTTGGCATCCTGGAAACTGGAAACCAGTACTTGTCCAACCCAGCATCTGTAAATACCCTTGTCAACCCTTTTTGGGTATGTACATAGTCCTCAATTATAATGGTCACAATCTCAGATGGATTCTGAGTCAAAAATGCTTCAACTTCCCTCAATGTGTTAATTGCAGGTTGCTGAGAAATATACACTACAATATTACTAAACTGGGGTACATAACTATAACGATAAATTCAAACACTAAATAGATGAAGAAGGATCTTAGAGAATACAAAGGCGGTGAAGTTGAAACACTGCCCGCGAAGCGAATGGCAGAGCCAGATATCATTCTCGAAGTCATACATATCCAACATCAATCCCCTCACTCCATTCTAAACAAGACCCGACAGACAAAAACATAGAATTAACACAAGCAATGAGTAAAAAAGGAAGTTAATTAAGAATAATGCAGTGACATACTCTCAATTGGTTAGTGACAGTGTCTTCTTGATTGTAAAATGTAATCCTCTGAGCACCTGTCAATAATGGTGCATCCACAATCGAAAACGCATTATGGGTCACCAGCCACGTATACTTGTTGAAAGGTAAACCATTGATCTGCCCCCATCACAATTTGCAAGAAAATTAACAAATAGAACATACCCAATACCCATTACGAGAATGTGAGTGAAACAAGATATAAATCAAGAAAGTCTAAAGAATTTAAAGAGATCAACAAACAGTTAAGAAGGTAAGAAACTTACAATCGAAGTGGGTACGATAGCTTGTCCTCTAGTGCAGGCGGGCTGAGTCTTGCCCATTGCAGGGCAATTGCCACAGTAGAGGCCAGGTCCACAATCGGTGGCAGCTGAACACGAGTCTAAAAGCTGTGTAATGGTAATTCTCGAGAGATTCAGTTAAAATTCAAATTAGGAAAGTGAAGAATCAACACGGATCTCATCACAATTACATGAAAATTTTGAAGAGAGAGAGAGAGAATGGAACCTGGCAATTGCCATCAGAACAAGCAGTAGAAGTGATGACGAAAACAGCAAGTAGAATAAACAAAAAAATGTACCCATTTTTAGTAGCTCTGCATCGGCTCATACCCCTCTCCCCAAAACATGTAAACATGGTAGTACTACTACCTACTGGAGGGAGATTCAGAGCTACAGAGTGAAAAGAGAGGAGAGCTCAAATCAAAATCAATTGAGTAGTCTCATCGTATCCTTCAAGGTAGAGAGATAAACAAAGGAAGAGAAAAAGTAAAAAGTTCCTGTTTTTAATTCAGACTTGAGAGAGAGAGAGAGAGAGGAGGAGAGAGAAAATCCCAGCTCCAAATTTTTTTGAGTGCTAAACAGTGAGTGCCGTCAAAAAATTAGTTCTAATAGCTAAATTAAATTCGTACGTATTTGTTACTTAATAGATTATAAATTGTGGAGTTCAATTATTACGATAGATAAATTCCATGACAAAACCTACTCCATTTGAATAGTACGCGGCAGTTCGGATGCTATACTTCGTAGTTTGTATATATAATTGCATAAAAACTGACACCCTTGAATTTTTTTATAAAAAAAAATGTTAAAAAAATAATTTAAACATATTTTGTAACCTGTTTAATAATCAAATTTAAATAAAACATGTCTTGGATCCCTTTTTGTTTTTCTTGTACTAATTAGAAATGCTTCTTAGTTAGTTATCATAGTCATTTTCATATTGTAATAGAATTATATTATGTGTAAATTTTTAAAATTTATAAAATAATTTTAAAAAAATCAAAATATATTTATACTAATGCATGTACCAAAAACAAGACGCAAGTTAAATTATCCAAAAAAAATAAAATTAATGATATCAAGCGTGATGCTCCATCACATACACATGGGAATATGAGTCATCGTATCATCCACTTTGAATGTCACTAGCTGCTCAAGTGGAATGTCACTAGCTGCTCAAGTGTGATGCAGGTTTTTTGGCATTTTAAAACAATTTTTTTGCTCGTCTCCACTCTCAACTACATTTTGTTTGATCGTAAATAAAATATTTTATTATAAGTCCGTTGTAAAACTTAAAATTAGATATATATATACAGAAAAAAGTGATCCGGATTAAAATTATACTCCATACATAATCAATGAAAACAACGATTCTAATTGTCATCTTTATACCTGATTTACTAGTAATTTTTACAAAATACGTTTCAAATGTAGTATTACATTTGGGCAAGCTTCTCAATAACTAAAAAGATCCATTAGAGAGGAACAAGGTAATTTGCCACCCACTGGTTAAAGTAGTAGCGATTACTGTGGAGTAGTACTACAAGACTCGGTCAAAACTAAACGATCGACCAGCTTATGAGGTTAAGACTAGAGAGAGAGAGAGAGAAAAAATATCCCAAGAAACAATAATTGAAACACTTTTAGCCCCAAATGGGAGACCACAAGTAACATCAATATTAATAATAATCCATGAAGCTTTTATTTTGAGGGAGTAAGTTTCTTTTTCACGTGGTAGGGTTGGGTCATGCCATGCTCCTCATTGACCATAGTTGTTGGTTTCCCACAGAGGCTGGCTTGTTCACTTTTATGAATGGTAATGTCTTCTTTTTCTCTCACAATTGCTTCCACCAAACAATGCAGATTTTTAGGGCTATAATAGGAACAGATTCAGAATCCATACGAAATAGATACTGATATTAAACATACAATTACATTTAAATAATAATAATAATTATTATTATTATTATTAACGCAACATAGATGATAGGATTTGAAAATAATAATCAAATCATAATTATGAAAAACGTTCCATAGAAGTCTTTTTATCCATGCCTTGTCCTTAAACATGTTAGGTCAATAAGATTACCTGAGTTGTTCATAATAAGAGAGAGCATAAATTCACTAAGCTTCTCCTCTGGTGAATTTGCTCAGGTTTTTGGAACAATAAAAGATGATAAAACAGCAGCAAGTTCCCAATGGAGTTTGGCCAGTGGCCTCTCCGACAACAAAAGGACTTGAGGATCACCATCAAGATGAATGAGGGTAATGATTTTCTATCCGGGAAAAAATGTCAAAAAAAGAAATAGAAAAGCTTGATCAAGCAAATCTTTTTAGCTCAACCACTTGAAGGAGTATGCTCGTCTTTTTTGGAACCAGCGGCCTTGAGCTTCTTTATCCAATCAGGTGCTGTGTCATCATCATAACCATAATTATAAAAGATTTCTTTCCCAGCACAAATCCGTTGTTTTGCAAATATGCCCACCCTGTGATCCCCAGCCACCATTAGAACCTGCCAAAAATCGTGGTTACATGCATCTACAAGTGATCGGCTAAATGCACAACGTTGGCATAATGTTAGCATGATATGCATTGTTGGGGTCTCTCGATATCAACTTAAGCTTTTAGATGAGTCGGAGACTTAACTAAAAATATGTTGATCCTAGAATATAATCACATTTTCATCAACTTTAAATTGTGATAGTACATATTGGTGATATATTCACATCCTCGATCAAAAACTAAGGCATAAATCAGATGCTTGCACAACAATTGAGGCTTGAAGGAAGCTAAACAGTTTACCTTTGCGTAGCAATTTGGGTCAAAAGAATGGTTGGCAAACTTCAATTTGTCCCCTTTCCGAAAAGCATCAACGACATACTGCACAAGAAAATAAAAAATACAGAACTTACAGTTTAATCCACAAGTCTAGAGTTCAAAATTTGGGAGTCAAATCAAAATTAAAAAGCTCAGGTCTTTCTCAGTATTTTACCTGATTATTCAGATTGAAGAGATATGAAGAATTTACAAGATCATATATCTTGCCACGCTTGTCTGCTTCATGTTGTGATACCAGCTCTCCGGTGTACTCACCGATATATTCATTTTTCTCAACGCTATTCTGGGGAGTGACTAAAAATGAGTCATGGCAAAAAAATAAAAAATGGGACAAAAAACAACATAATATATAGATGTTACCTTCAAGAAAACTCCCCAGCCAGATACATCAGATCTCCCAAGCAATACCTATACAATAATGGATGCTAAAAGACATTACCATAAATTCCAGCAACATATATATATGTATGTATGTGCATAATACATATACGTTGTTGCATAAAATTACACTTCCTATGATACATTCATTTATTTTTGTGAAGGATTAGTCAAGAACTTGCATAAAATTAACAAAATGAAACATACAGCATAACATAATTACCTTTTGTTGTTGCTTTAGAAGAAGCTTCATATTCCTACATTCATAATTATCACCTTTTTGCCGAGGAACTCCAAGAGAACCATCACCACAACTGCAAAGCCGAATTCAAATAATAGGTAAAAATAGAAGAAAAATACTTAATTCATGAACATGAACCAATAAATGTTTAAAAAGTAGCAATCTCTGTAGAAGAGAGAACACAAAAAAAAATTTAATATTCTCTTCGTTCCAAAATATAAGATCAAGTTTGACGTTTAAAGTCGCTATAAGATATTTTCAAAGTTAGAACCGATGTGATTCATTTAACTTTTGATAATTAGATAGTTTACAATTTTTCTAATTGTAATTTTGAAATTAAAAATAGCTTAAATTGACTTTAAAAAGTCAACATTGATCTTATTTGGAACAGAGGGAGTATCTCCCACCGTAGAGGAAGTTAAATGTCTGAAGTTCAGATATATTAGTTACCATATATCTTTTATATAGAAAATATTCATCATTCTTTCCTAAAATTAGGACACTGCTGAATCTAATTTGGAAGCTTTCCCCAATACAAATCACTAAAGCTCTTAAAAACAAGCCGTTGCCCACCTCTTCTTTCCTACTTCTTACATTTTAGTTTCAACAAACCCCAAACAGCTTACACAATAAGAATAAGCCATTTAAGTTTCAGCTATTCCAAATGGATATGTTGGTAAGAATAAGCTAGTGATAATCACATTTTATGAGAACACAAGTGTGTAAAACTGCTTTCATCTTCATTTATAGTTTTCAAATTCAGTTATCAAAAGGCTCAATAATTAAAATAAGCTAACTCTTCTAAATGCACATGATGCAGATCTCAGATCTGCAAGACCAACAAAAATCATGGAATATAATGAAGTAGTGAAACCAAAAGATCCAAATCAACAATAACATGTTACCTGATCCAGCAATTTCGGCAAACATCAGGATCGCATTCTCTGCATGCAGCATAACATGGACATTGTCGACTACGACACTGACTTTTGGCGCAATGACAGCCACGAAATCGATTTTTGCAACTCCTTGGACATCTAAAGGATTATATATCATTCAAATAGCATTTCCATTCCAAAATACATATAGATCACTATCCCCCTCCCCCAACACACAAAAAAAAGGATAAGATAAAGATTACACAGCTAGAATAGATCATTAAACTTTTAACAACTCAACAAATTAGGAGTAGAAAAGGAGAGAGTAGAAAAATTGTTGTGAAGAAACCAATGACTTACCCACAGTACTTCTCACAGCAGGTTTTATTCAGAAAGCAAGAACACTCTTTCCCACAGGCAGATTGACATGCACATGGGTTATAATGATGACTATCCTTATCCTCAGAAATCAGTTTCCTAAAGGAGCGGTAACCAGTAGATTTTGATGTATACTTTAAGCGGCGAACTCTACCTCTCCTACGAAAAAATCTTGATCTTCTTCTCAGTTGAGTACCCTAATGTATTTCACCGCCAAAACTAATTAGATACTAATACAGATGAACTAATGCATAACAAGCAGAGCCTTTAAAAATGTACTGACCATATTTTCATTATCATCACCCATGGAACAGCCTTCAGTCAAAGAATCCAGACCGTTTCCTGCTTCAGAGAATAGGTTGTTCTCCGAACGATTCATGAATTCAAAAACATCCGAACATGTCTTCGTATCATGCATCAGATTCCTGGCTATTAAGCAACTGCAATGGTGAACCCTCAATAGTGAATAAATGAATTGGAATAATGCAGCACACTATTTACAATTGTTTAAGATACTGAATTAGTTAAAATGCGCAGAGAAAGTTGGGAATAAAAAACCACTGGGTCAATTATTGAAGCAATCACAACTAATGAAATAATGTTTAAATACACTCACATGCACACATGTATAGCAACAAAATATTATCAGAATATATATATATATATATATGGCAATAAAATAAAGATTTCAGAATAAATGGATTATCACTGGTCAAGAACAAAGTATATCCAAACAAGTTATATGGGGTAAAAAAGTATTGCATAACAAAGCACGCATATTTACATTAATTCCAACTTGCTATAAAAAACACATTTTAAAGAAAAATTAAGGATAAGTATAAGTGCACAACACCAAACATCATTTTTTAATGGTTGAGATGTATGTAGTGTTTAGAGTAGTGTTTGGTTGTAGTGTATGTAAAGTTATCCAAAAATTAAATATTATGAATCCTAAATTTCCATCTGAATATAACAAAAACTATCTGAAGTCACTAACCTGCTCCTGCCAAAAATCTCCACACCTTTTTTATAAAGAGCCTTTTCCATGGCATTCCAAGATATACTGGGAAGAGAATCAGAATAAGAAGTTGTCAATTTCTTCTTTCTTTTCCTCATGGTAACTACACCATGCTCAGCAAGTCGCTTGCTATTCCTCTTATGAATTCCACTTTTCTCAACAAGCTTAGTCGTGGTTGGTGATGCTGACGGGTGATTCGAAGTCAAGTCAAGTATGGGCCTACTCTCTGAGTCGCTGCTTTCTGATACATCTCTTACATTTGATGTGGCACTTTCAATTTGGCCAGGCTTTCCCCTACTTAATGATGGAACAGCAGATTGGCCTTTTGATATCTGAGATTCAGCAAAACAGATACTTATTAACAGGTTCTAAAAAGCGGTCTAGGCGGCTGACCACTGCCCAACCTTAGCGACTAGGTGCTAGGCGGCTAAAAACATAGAGAAAAAATAGGCGGACCTACACAGACGCCTAGGCATTGTTGGTGGGTTTTGCAGTTTCCTGTTTTTTTCTTGTAATTCAATTTTACATTTTTACCCACTCTTCAATTGAAAGAAAAAACCTTAAATGAACCTCTAACTAACCAAACAAAGCATAGAAAACCACCTAAGTCGATTGACAAAAGACTGGAAGATAGGAACTCATAGTATGTCATTCATATGTTTTAATGTGTATTTGTTTTTAATAATGCACTAATTTTTAGTTCTTTACTATACATACAAAAGAACAGCCTTAATTTTATTACAAATATAAAAAATAAATAAAAAATTACAACGCCTACGAAAAAGCATAGGCCCCACCTACAGTGCCCAAGTGCTCAAGTTCTCTCTACCGCCTAGGTCCACCTAACGCTTTTTAGAAGAATGCTTATTAAGGTAGCCCA
Source organism: Hedera helix (assembly GCA_947179155.2). NCBI lineage: Eukaryota > Viridiplantae > Streptophyta > Magnoliopsida > Apiales > Araliaceae > Hedera > Hedera helix. The sequence goes on from OX359275.1 coordinate 40,030,496, forward strand.
TGTAGAATCTAAAATGTGGTCCGGGGAATTGTATTGATTCCTAATGTCTGTAAAAGTGAAACTAGTTACCAACTTACCGGGCGATAACAGTGCAAGCCACATGATATGTTTCCCTCATCTGGGAAGCTCCATGGAAGTTGTTTCTCAGCCTAATTGAAGAGCTAAATAAGATAGAGGTGCCCAGATAACTGTAAACTTTAATATAACAATGAAACAAACTTACAGGAAAGATGTGTTCCTCTGAACATCCGTGTAGTCCACAGTTAAATACCTGTCATTGAATATAACAAAAGCAAAAAAACGTTAGTTATGGAAGGCTGCAGCCAAACAACAAACAAAAAATGTATGAAAAAGTACATGAAGAGCATTTACAAAACATCGACGACAAAATAGATTGTCAAACGAATGCAGAGCAGCATTGAGATCGTTATCAAGCAATGAACTTGAAATTGCTTCTCTGTGCCCATTTTGAGAGCCTCCAGCAGCATTCTCTCTGTTAGTAAGAACTTCATATCTTGCCTGTATAAGATGTTTCATTGTTGTTCATATCACTGTAAAGCCAGCAGGAAACAAATGGAAACAGCTGGACCTAAGCTTACACTATGACCAGTTTTTATTAGATAATAAATAGAATCAGAAACATCCAACAAAACATCCCAGAGAAATCTCATTCCAGTTAGATTTGTACCTTGACTTCACATGGTTTCCTAGAGAAACGTTGTGCCAGTGCATCCAAAACAGCATCAGATAGGCCAACTTTGTTAATGGTCATTCTAGTAAAATACATATATGAAGACACCGTAAGAATGACTGTATAATAAGACTATATATATTCCCTCTGTCCTAAAAAGAGTATCATTTACTTTGTGAAATATAGAGAAGGAGAACTCTTTCATTTAAAAAAGACGGCTTTTTATTTATTTAGGCAATATTCAAGCAAACATCAATTTTTCAAACCAAAAAACAAAGATAACTTTTTCATGTACAAAATTCATAAGTGATATCCGGTTCCTATATCTGAGACACCACGACATGTCAAAACGCTGAAGATAGGTAAACTTCCATAGGTTATGATCTCCAAGGGTCTCTTTTGTTTTTAATATAGATATCCCTTGAAAAAATAAGTTCTGTGGGACTCTCTTCACCTCTAAGATGAAGTTTAACGTAATATTTTCTTTTAATGCACAGAAGAATGTGTCAACTCTGAACTAAATTTCAGAAGAAGAAGAAGAGGGGGAAGAAGATAAATTCTGCGGAAGCAAAACCTTAAAATGGATCAAAAAAATAAACCAAAGGGAGCACGAAAATAACATTTAGTTTCAAGGTCTCAAATTATTTAGTTATTTTTTGATAAGTAGTTTCATCATGGTCTCATGGGAAAACTAAAAGAAAAGTTACATTACTTGACAAATGGAAGTCAACCCATCCAAGCTTAAACAAAGCACACTTCCAACATTTGTTGGAGGCAAAAATAATCCTGACTTGTTTCTAATTTTATTCTCCTTGTTTTCCATTTTTAGAAGAGAGGGAGAGGGGGAGAGAGAGAGAATGAGTGAACGACCTATGAATTTTTTGTCAGTTCAAATTTTTCCGTCTAAAAGGTATAATGCTGTCATGCTCTATAAATATAAACAAAATGTATATGAGACCATATCCTGAAAATGAAACAGCTAAACCTCAGACTTTGCTGTGAAGAAAAAGAGAAAGAAAACAAAAGAATGGTAGAGAGGGAAGGGATCCAATAACTGAGCAGTAAAAAATATCAGATTTTTTCACCCGTTCAATATACATAATATCACACTTGTGTATGCAAGAGTTATGCAGTAAAGCTACTATTCAGACTTCAGGAATAAGTGACTAAGAACAAAAATAGCATGTGTAGATTCCACAAAAGCATCTAACAATTTAACTATACCAACCGGAGAATGTAATCTTCAGAATCTACAAATTCTTTCTTTTCCTCATCTTCATCAATTGCTTCTTCGTCACTGTCACTGGCAACTAAAGTTTCACCCCAACTTTTATCATAATAAATTCTCCTTTGACCAACGGATTTATCTTCACGCATTTTTTGATTTCTGCATCATATCCATGTTGAAATCTATAATATCTCCCATAATTTTGATATAGAATGCAAAACATAATTATGTGCATGAAAACATAGCTTTTACATGAATGAGAAATAGAATTTCAAAATTATGCAGAAAATGAATTTCTCTCTTCGCGCAAAAATATGGACCCTGCAAGTTGAATTTACTTGCTTTGGTCAGCAGCTATTACATAAATAGACATTCAAACCAACATCTTAAACCCCAAGTGAGGATGGTTCACACGCTGCAAATGACGGGACTGCACTATTAAGCGTAACAAAAATCATTTGTCTTCCACTTTACTCTGCAATTTTATCCATTATAACAGAGAAAGTAATTATAACACTAACAACTCTTGAAGTTTAAGAAGAACCTCATCTATGAGATCTAGGTAAACATAGTTGGCTAAGATCCAACTGTGACATCTCAGTTGATTAAGAGATTCTTTTTTGGTATTTATTTAATATAAGACTTGGAGGAGGTGAGGCCCAAGCCTCTAAAAGAGTAAGGTGTTGATTGAGTAGCAATTCCACATTCAAGATTAAAATCAAAAGGTAAAAGGAAACCAAGATGCCAGAGGTGATATAGCCCAATGGATCAAGGCTGTGAGCATGTACTTGACACCATATGAATAGTAGTACCTAAATACAAAGGCAATGAAGGTAGTTAGGATTACAATGAACTTGAGTGATCGCCCTGGCATCAAGATATAATGTATCACAAGCAACAAGGAATTTAGTTTTTAGAAAAAAGACGAGCAACAAGGAATCAAATCACAATTTTCACAATACCCATTATGTTTATAGATGACATCATGTCCGATTTCAACTTTTTCTGGTAAAATAATTACCTTCATACAGGCAAGTGAAAAGTAAATAATTATTGGAAAAGAAAATTATACGCCTAATAAGCCACAAACAAAATATCAAGACTCAAACTCTTATCCACAATCCACACACATGAAAATCTTACCTATCCAAAAAAGTCCACGTTATATAAGGTGGTAATCTTTTCACTTCTGTAAGCTTGATGGGCCGAGCAGCATTCTTCACTGCAATACTAGATCCTAAAAGAATTACTGCAGAGCGATTTGCATCATCTTGGGAACTGTTTTTGTCATTTTCACCGATACTTCTACCATTTTGCATATCAACTGCATCATTCTGCCTCTTTGTCAATACATCAACAATCGTATCAGTGTTAGTACACTTGAGGTATCTTCTCTCTTGTGAGGACCTGAAAAGATTGTTGGTGACTTCAATCATCTTCTGCCGATTTTCTTCCATTTTTCTCTGAAAGAAAAACATTAAAACTACAAGGTTAACATCCTATCATGAGACATGATTAATAATTACGCTAGCTTAATTGATTCTTGCAACAATACAGGTAAGACGGTACCTTTATATGAACACAACGGTCTGAAGCAACTTGTCTTTTTAAAGAGTCGATAACTAAAGAAATCTCTGAAGGCACTGGACATCTTTCTTGCAGTCCTTCATTCTGTGTTAAATTGACACAAGTTCAGCATATTCAGCAGATAAAAAGTAAAAAAATGAAAGAATGTGAGTAGAAAATAAATATGGATTATCGCTTTTACAAAGACACATGATTAAGCATGAATATGTCCAACTTAACTTGCAATATATTCCTTCAACAAATTAAGGCATAATAAATTTATATTTTATGCAATCACAATCCCAAATCATGATAATTCAATTCTGGCCTTTATTAACCCCAAGCAAACCAAATAGAGTTACTGTCAAGTAAATTTAGCAACTAATTTTTGGACATTGAAATAAAATGTGACTTTTCAAAACTGGGCCAATGCGAACCCTTTCCATCCATTGGCTTCAATCATTCCTCCACCTTGTAAATGTAACCCTCGTGAACTTTGCATACTTAAAACCAATTGAAGTATCATTTTTTCACATTTCTCAAAGTCATCCTGCATCATGAAAATAGATTTGAAGCACAAATTTCATCTAGTAACCAACACAGTGTCATCCCTATAGTCCAACTCTAATCAATATACCTTCACCATAAACATCATTTTTCCAATACATGAATCAAACACCAGTTGTCCCATCGTTATCAATTTGTCTCAAATAGTGAAAGTTTTCATTTATTCCATGTTTCAAATTCTTTAGTTTCTTGTTGCTATTCTTTTCTACCCTTTCCTGGGCTAGAAAATATTGTAATGAGCATCACCATTTTCAAGTGCAAACATATTCAAGTACAGAGGACTGTCTCACTGGCATTTATTCATCCAATACTCAGAGAATTCTCTGGTTAGGGTAGGTACTTAGGATAGTGCACATACTCATATATGCAGACATAAATAAATACATTATATATATGACAAATTATAAGCTGGCTAAGGTTGGGTTAAGCACAGTTATTAAATCCCCTGGCCTTTCAGTATCGCTACTAACACCAATTAAATTGCCTCTTTAATTTACAATAAACCAGCCATTTATTCTCTCCCTAACCCAATATTCATTACCAAAAAGAAAATTATTTAAATACATACAACAATTAAAGCGAGATATACAAAGACAATGATAAAGATTTCCATCCACAGAAACAAGTTAAATTTGCAGTTAAAATTGTGATCTGAATAAAGTAAGAAATCTACAGCCATGAATGAAGGAAAAATTTAGTACCGCGGGGACATCGGAAGGCTCCATCAGGAGGCTCCAATCTGCAGTTGCAAAGTTTTTGACCTTCTGTGGAGTCTACTTGGCAATGGTGGTCCACTGGAAGCTCAGACTCATGCAAATTCAAGTGTACATGTACAAGATTTGGTGCGGCGGTTTTGAAACCCTAGAATGTGAAAAAAAAAAATTGGGGGGAGGGGGACGGGGAGAGGGGAAGAGAAACACTTTTCTGCTCGCCTCACTATAGATGAGTATATATGCTCAAATTCAACAATGCTAATGCCTATACTTAGGTTTAGCCTGAACTGGATTAGGAAAAAATAAATAAGTTGGGTTTGGGCCTCTTTGCTTTTATTTTCTTTTTTCTTTCTTTTTTGGGTGAGTGGGGGAGGGGTCATGAAACATGCTTGCTTTTGAAATATCCGTTACCTCTCCATTAAGTGGACCATGTGGAAAGCCCAATTAGCTAACATAATCAAATTTCAAAAACTTTATATAAGTAAAGTTTATTCTTCTTCCTCTACTTCTTTTTCTTACCGTATTTTGGTGGAGGGTATCATGAAGTGACAAACAACATGTTAACAACAAGCAGATCTAAAAACAATTATTGTTCAAACATTTAGCAGCTACTATTTTGACAATGATATAAAGTGACTCGTAAACTAGGCCAACACTAATTGGCAACCCCTCCCACCTATATTGAGTAATGACTTCAATCTTGTTTCCACCTTGTAAACTCCAACACTCTAGAAGCTTTGCATTATAAAACCCAGCATAAAACTTTCTAACATCAGAGCAATATGTTAAAAACGTTTCATTCCAGATGTTAGGGCTGAGCAAAATGCTATTTAGCATCATTTGTCACCGCTACGTTTTGACCACACTCCTCCATGACCACCCATTTTTTCAAAACAAATAAATAAAAATATTGATCCCGTGCGATTTGATTACAGCCAAGTTGCATCCAAGTTGTGTGTTTGTGTGTGTGTGTGTGTATTCTGAACCAGCTTACTTATTAAAGTTATTAATAAAGCCACAACAAGCCCTTCTTTCTCAAAGTAAAGCTTCTCCCTTCTTGCTTTCGTGCGCGCGCGTGTGTGTGTGCATATATATATATATATATATATATATAAAAACTCAAAATAACAATTGAGAATTTTAACAAGGTTTCTTGGAGTTTCAGTTTACGAAACGTTTTTGAATGGATACATGATTTAGGGAGAATTTCCATTATTAATAGGCCAAAAATTAAAACAATCAATCCGTACCACAAGTTTGAGGTGAGGATGCAGTGCTAACAGCAAATTGCTGGTGCAGTTCTTAGGTGGTATAGAATGAACAGACACCAGTATTGCATACTTAATGTGCATATAGTATTTTAGTACAAAGCGACATGGTTTTATGTTAAGTATATATTATGCTTTGGTTACCATTTCACTCATTTCCCTCATAATGTTCTCTTTTAATATGCTCACTCTCCCTCTTTGTTGTTGCACTACCTGCCCTCCAAATCACACTCACCCTTTCAAATCTTCTTTCACTAACCCTCTCCCATCGCAAACTCCCTTATATACGGAAAAGAAGGGGAAAAAAGGACAGAAAAACATACCACTTTTTTTACCAAAGTTTTTCGACCAAAAATGGATAGATTTGGACAGAAAAGTAAATAACACAAGCTAATACTTTATAATTCCTATTATATTCTTTACATCACAAACAAAACAAAGTTAATATAGGAGGAAAATAGTAATCTAAATGTAAAGCTTAAGTTTTCTTTACTTTTCATTTATAAACTCGGTAACAAGATGAAAGATAACTTTCAAGTTTTTTATTCTTTTTTTTTCTATCCTAATGTAAGTTTTCTGTTCTTTTCTTTTCCGTCCAAAACAACAGCCACTCGGGGAAGTTCTATATTGGAAAATAGAAATTAATGGAGCTTTATGTATATACCCATTCAGGCATCCAATCTTTGCCTTCACATTCCCTTATTTTCATATTGAATTTTGATTTGTAAGAGTAAAAGATATCTTTGCTCAACGGCCTGGTCTCCTTAAACTCCTCCCCCCTTTCACTCTCATAAGCCTTTTAAAAGTCCACCATCGATCTCGACATCACCCCATTATATATCCACCAAAGGGAATTCCACACACCACAAGGGCAATATCACAATGAATTAACAACAACCTCTCAATCATGAAGACACATCCTCACAATAAATTTCTTCCTCTTCCAAAGATCATCTAATCTCAGAAATTGATCCCAAGCTCTTCTACCTTCCACCAAAGACGCACTCCCTGCATCCATGGGTAAAGCTAAAACCAGGCTCGTGTATCATCCCCGCCACAAGCCTTGTGTGCTCAAAATTTTCCCAATCCTTGGCTATGCCTTTCCACATCTCAGCAAAAGCAACCTACCCAATATTGTACAGCAACCAACTGGGCCAATTCCAAACTGATTCACCACCACAAGTTTCCCCAAACTCTCGTCCTCCCACTCAAAACATAAACGCCACTTACCTAGGATATCTTGATTAAACATTGCTCCAATTACCAAGGAGATACTTTCCCCATTCCTTCCACCCTGCCACAAGAAGTTAGTCACAAGAATGGTTTCAGAATTTCGTGAATCAAATTCAAACTGCAACAACGAGCTGTTATTCCACAATTTGTAGAAACTGCACATGCGGGTGTAGTTTGTGCCCAAAGGCCAAAAGTGCTCCAAACCGCATCATGATTTAACCTATATCGAATTACAACAGGCCTAGACCTCCTTGTCAATTAATTTCCTATTTCTGAAAATAGGCCAAATCTTTGAGAAAACTTCCTGCTTTGGTTAGTTTTTGTTTGAGCTACATGCTCAAGTCTCCAGTACAGCACTACAATAACTATAGCTTGATTTAATTATCAGCTAGAATTTGAACTAATTAAATTAGAAACAATTATATGTCTCAGCTATCTCGCATACCGTGCTTAAGAGAAAACAAAAGGAAACATTAAACAAGCTGACAGGCTATAAGAGCTGGTTAAATCTGTGCTCAGCACTTCAGCTTATGCATTAAATTCTTGTGCATTTCACTACAACGGCAAAAAATTTATTCAAACACAAAATGCTCGTAAGTTAATACAACAACACATCCTTAATTTATCTAACACAAAACTTTATAAATAGAGAGAAAGGTTATATATATATATATATATATATATATCAAAAGTTGGCTATGGATGTTTAGTAGCCAACCCATCTTGTACCATCTATTATATGATTCAACGGATGCGATTTAAGAAAAATATATCCCTCTGCACCATTATGGCGACTACGGATACATCCAGGTTTATTTCCCTACGCACCACAATGGCAATGGTGCATGCAACAATTTCCTTTTTAAAAATCGCATCCATTGAATCGGAGAAAGGACGGTAGAGATGAGTTGGCTATTTAACACTTTATAGCCAACTTTGGAAGTTGTTTGTTAACATATGAATATACGTAAAAAAAAAAAAAAAATAAATAAATATTGTGCCCACCCTAAAAAAATTATACTCCCTCTATTCCACAGAACAATTTCATATGACAATCTTTTTTTTCACCACAAAAAGAGTCATTTTATTGATAATAGTATTAAATGACACATTGTACTCAAGTTTATCACCATAATTTTATTATTATGCCATTCACTACCAAACTAACAACTTTTTGGATGCCACATTATATGGATGGGTGTATACTCGCTAAGTACCACAAAAATAACCCAATTTGTAAAATTCTTTAAGGTACATCGAAAAAAATACATTTGTAATGTTTACAAATTTTGCAAATCGTATTCCTTCTGTCAAACTTGGGGATACACCCTTCCATATAACATACATGTCCCAAAAGTAGAAGGTAAAACAATGAAATAGAATGGAACTCCTCTCCTTCCATTACCAAAAAAATAAAAACAAATCTTAGTTGCATGTGATTTTGGAGTGACTTTTATGTAAACAGAAATACATATGATGCTTTTTATTTATTTTCTTTATATATTTTTTCTTTAATCATGACAGTGCCTACCATCAATAAAATTCCTGCGTAATTTTGGTCATAAATAGTATGTGTGTCATCATCATATTGGTTACTGGTTAGATACATTATGATTGGTTATGCTATAAAATATTTCTCTCTCCGTCCCAAGATAAAAGTCTTTAATTGACATTTGTAGTCAAATTGACCATTTTTAAAGTTAACAATTAAACATATATATTTAGATTTTTAAAAAAACAAACATTGAGATTAGTACTAAATTGTAGTTTATAATATTTATAGGTTTTTTACATATATATAAAAGAATAATAAAATATATTGATTTGAAAAATGGATAATTTGACCATAATAGTCAATAGAGGACTTTTATCTTGAGACGGATTAAAAAATTCAATCAAACATCATTTTACCCTTTAGCATCACCCTTTATATATATACTTACAAGTGTGAACATATATGCAAAACAACAACAGTTCAAAGCTCGGTGTACTACAATACATAACAATCCGAAGCTACGTGTCATCCATTGATAAGGTAAGTTTAAGGGAGTTTACCGACAAGCTATCAGGAGGTTCTGATGTGATTGTGGAGGCGGACACCGGTGGTGACGCCTTCGATGGCGACATGGCTAGCAGCATAGTTGGAGCTCGATTTTGCAATGGAGGCTGTGTGAAAGATCATGTATGCAACCGCGGGATTTGACGAGACAGATATGAAGCCCTAGAATGTGAATTCTGGTAGCTAGTGGTTCAATTTTGCTTCTTTTATTCTGAGAAAGAAGGAGATAGATTATGTTTTTGACAAGTTAATGCAAAGATACAAATGCTATGGTGGGTGATTTTGGGTTTGAAAGAAAATTAGTAGTACGTGGCAACTGAATTTTGGGGGAAACATGACAATTTGACATTAAACGAGGTGACAACGGGTAGGGTCATGTTAGGTTTTGCACCGTGCATCTAGAACACAACGATCGGTTGTTGGTTTTGTATTTAAAAAAATAATCAAATCATTTAAAACGGTTATAAAAAGTTAAAAACTAAAATCGCCCAAACCAAAAATAAATGAATAATTAAATATAAAATTAAATATAAAATTAAATCATAAATTATAAAACAACCAAACACATATTTACTATATTAGAGAGTCCTCAAATTTTGACAAATGCTTATGGACAGTAGAAATAAGATTTTAAACTTTTTTACAAGATAACTTAAGACCAAAATATTAATAAAGAACGCAAGGATTAAGCATACATGAATAATAAGTAGTCATTAAGCCTAAAAATTTTAGTACGGTAAATAAAATACTATATCACATACTAAGAAATTGAGTATTATTGTATATAAGTAAAAATATATTTTATATATAATTATGTTTATAAATATAAATATATAAACATATTTAGAATTTTATATATTCGGTCGGTTCGATCGAGTTTGATTTTTTCATGTGTGCGAATCGGAATAAGCCAATTAGACTCCAATTTTCTTTGTTTTGTAATTGTTAACTTGTTGGTTTTATAGTTTTCAGTTTGATTTGTTGTCGATTTGATTCGGTTCAGACGATTTTTCGATTTTGATCGGTTACTTGTTCACCTTTAGTCACATCCATTTTATTGGGTCGAATAATATTTATCTATTTGTACATACTCCTTCAGTACGAAAACTAATTTATTTCTATTTGTACATACTCCTTTAGTACGAAAACTAATTTAGTTTGACTTATTTGATTAAATTAATTAATTTTTAAAATAAAAATTAAACATATTTATTTATATTTTTAAACTTATATAAATTGAATGTGATAATAAATTTAATGCAGTTTTTTGTGGTTATAATTTCTCTACTTATATTTACTATAAAATAATATAAATATTGATTATAAAAATGATCAATTTAATTGAAAAAATAAAAATAAACTAATTTTTATTGGACGAATGGAATATTAAATTAGTATCCACCAATAACTTGGTCATTTATTTTATACAAGTCATACGACACACATTTGACGTATGCAAAAAGAGAAAAATGAAAAAGAAAAAAATAATAAAAGTTAGAGTTGAAGACGTTATAAGAAAATAGGAGAGATGAGTAAATATAAGTTGAGATAATTTTTATTAAAGTACACAACGTAATTGAAAATAACCACTCCCCTCCACTCTTCATTTGTAATATAGATACTTAAATATAATATAATAATACAATAATCTAATAAGAAATATATATATATATATATATATATATATATATATATACACACACACACACTTACAAATGTGAACATATATGGAAAACAACAACAGTTCAAAGCTCAGTGGTCTACAATACATAACAATACGAAGCTACGCGTCATCCATTGATAAGGTAAGTTTAAGGGAGTTTACCGACAAGCTATCAGGAGTTTCTGATGTGATTGTGGAGGCGGACGCCGGTGGTGATGCCTTCGATGGCGACATGTCCGGCAGCATAGTTGGAGCTCGATTTTGCAATGGAGGCCGTGTGAAAGATCATGTATGCAACCGCGGGATTTGACGGAACAGGTTTGAAGCCCTAGAATATGAATTCTGGTGGCGTGTGGTTCAATTTTGCTTCTTTTATTCTGAGAAAGAAGGCAATAGATTATGTTTTTGACAAGTTAATGCAAAGATACAAATGATATGGTGGGTGATTTTGGGTTTAAGAGAAAACTAGTAGTATGTGGCAACTGAATTTTGGGGGAACCGTGACAATCTGACATCAAACGAGGTGACAACGGGTCGGGTCATGTTAGGTTTTGCACCGTCGCATATAGAACAAAAAAGATCGGTTGTTTTGTATTTAAAAAAATAATTAAATTATTTAAAATGATTATAAAAAATTAAAATTATTTAAATTAAAAATAAATAATTAGTTAAATATAAAATTAAATTATAAATTATTAAATAATCAAACATAATATATTATACTAGAGAATATTCAAATTTTGACAAATGCTCATAGACATTATAAATAAGATTTTAAAGTTTTTTACGAGATAACTTCAGATTAAAATATTAATAAAAAATTCAGGAATTAAGCAAATAATAATTAGTCATTAAAAAATTTTAGTACGGTAAATAAAATGCTATATCATATACTAAAAAATTGAATATTATTGTATATAAATAAAAGTATATTTTATATATAATTATATTTATAAATATAAATAAATAAAGATATTTAAAATTTTATATATTCGGTCGATTCGATCAAATTCAATTTCTTTATGGGTGCGAATTGGAATTAGCTAATTAGACTCCAATTTTCTTTATTTTGTAATTGTTAACTTGTTGATTTTCTAGTTTTACTTGCTCCCATTTTATTGGGTAGGATAATATTTATCTATTTTTACATATTCCACCTCAAAAACTAATTTAGTTTGACTTCTTTGATTAAATTAATTAATTTTAAAAATAAAATTAAGCATATTTATTTATATTTTTAAACTTATACAAATTGGATATGATAATAAATTTAATGTAGTTTTTTGTGGTTATAATTTTTTACTTATATTTACTATAAAATAATATAAATATTGATTATAAAAATAGACAATTGAAAGAATAAAAATAAACCAATTTTTATTGGACGAATGGAATATTAAATTAGTATCCACCAATAACTTGATCTTTTATTTTATACTAGTCATACAACATACATTTGATGTATGAAAAAGAGAAAAATGATAAAGAAAAAAATAATAAAAGTTAGAGTTGAAGACGTCATAAGAAAATAGGAGATATGAGTAAATATAAGTTGAGATAATTTTTATTAAAGTACACAACTTAATTGAAAATAACCACTTCCCTCACCTTTTCATTTGTAATACGGATACTGAAATATAATATAATAATATAATAATCTAATAAGAAATTAGTGTATATATATAAAAAAAACTCATCTATAGCAACCAACTTATTAAGATTATTATTTCAGTAATCATATCTTACACCATCTATTAGAATAATATATGATTTGGATTTATTATAAATTTTTCCTTGTTGACAGGGCTTCTAGCGGCATGTACTTCATTTATGAAATCTTAAAATTTGACCTAATTAGGTCTGTTACTAGAATTTCTAGAGGTAGTGACTACAATCTCAGCACAGTAATTATAGGATTTCAGTAACAATAACTTTACGATCTAATCTATCACCGTTGTTAGAAGCTCTAGTGACATGATCAATTTTTAAAATTAATTTTAAGGTTTTAGATGTTATGATGGACGATATAATATATAATTACTGGAATAATACTCTTAGAAACCGATTAGTATGAATGTGTTCTCATATATATATAGAGAGAGAGAAAGGTTCAAGGGCATACCCCCTTAAAAAACATATCAAGCATATCCCTTTTAGCAACGGTCGGGGCGACGGTTTAGTCTGTCGTCATAGGTTCGTTCGTTGCTATAGTTTTTAGCGACGAACAACATATAACGATGAACAAATATATAACGACGGATCAAATCGTCACCCCGTCCGTCGCTAAAAAAAAATATGTTTGGTATATTTTTTAAGAGAGTATATCTTTAAACTAAGTCATATATATATATAGACCTGGCATGTGCATGAGTCGTCCATAATCGGGACTTATTGGGTAAGATAATTTTAGTCGTGAATTAAGTATATCTATCTATATTAATAAACATTGTGGTGAATTTTTATTTATTTTATTTTTTACCATTTAAAGTCAATTATCTATTAGAAAGTGATGAGAGGTTAATCTTTGCATAATGAAGATAAATTATAAGTGTTATAAATTGAAACTGGTGTAAAACTAATGAGAAAAAACTGAGGAAATAAAATATGACGATAAGATAAGTTGCGTGATAACTTATTCACTGAAAATTTATAACAATACTTATTTTTGTATTTTATATATATATTTTTACACAAAATACGTGTGTCAATATATTAGTGCATGATTATTAATTGGTACAAAAACAAAAAACAGAGCTCATTACCCAAATAAAAATGGATCGTAGGTATTTAATAAAATTATTAGTAAATCACAACTCAAAAAATAAATATTATGTGCATATTGAATCACAAAGAAAATATCTTCGACTTACTTTGAATATTCTTTATATAAATTGCAATAAAAAATTATTTACTACCGATAATAGAATAAACTGTCGATCTAAAATTCTAGAAAATAGAAAATTTGTTTCTACATATATATATATATATATATATATATATATATATATATATAGACACACACACACACATACAGCTTAGAACAAGAAAAATGTTTCCAACTTATAATATATATCAAATTTTCAGTTGTAAAATGTTAATAAAGTTTTCAACCTTAATTGGGTGGGGATTTCAATTGTAAGATGCTAATAAAATTTTCAACCTATAATTGGGTTTGGGTGGTCAACTTAAATAAAAAATAGGTTTTTTGACAAATAATTAACTCCGTTTGATTTAAAAAATAACGGTTTTTATATAAAAAAATACTTTTAATTTTATCCTTAAAAAAATATTAATATTACACAAATAGCAATAGAAAAAATGTGGGCCACATATTCAGGCTTATTTGCATCATTTAAAAATACGCGTAGATTCAACACACTTAATTAGCATATTTATCTACTTGAACTTGCGCATGTTAATCTGTTACGCGTTTAATACAAGTTGCGATTTGCATATTGTTTCAACTATTTTATTAAAAAGGGCAAATTAAATATATTGTGATATTTTATATCGCAAGATAGTATCTTAGAATAAATAAATAAAAATATATCTTTAATTTTGAAATAGATAAAATACATTATCAATCTATTATAATAGGAAAAAAAGTCTTAATCATACAATAGAACCATCTATTTTAACACTTACTATATAGTTTATTAATTATACTTTAGTGACAAATTTTTTTTTATAAAAATAAATATAAAATAATGTGATTGATTATGATTAATTATTATTATTAAATCTACCTAAATACTATGAATTATTAATTAATTATATTTTATTACATTATTTTATAAATTATTTTTTGTACGATCGTATCAATATACTTTATGTTCCTATACGAATGGATCATGATACTCATGAGATGGGTTAAAATGCATTGTAGATATTTTGGGTCCTTAACATTAATATACAATAATTAAAAAGTAATTATAAAAACAAAACACATACAAAATAATTATAAAAAGACTACAATAAGATAAATTCATTAAATCATTCAGTTTCCTACAAATAAGGAATTCCTTAAATCAAGGATAATTAATGCGGCAATTACCAAAATAAAATATTGATATATATATATATATATATATATATATATATATCGGCAGTTACTAATTTAGAATCACAAATGGGTCCTATTTTCTTTCCTATTCACATTAGGATAAGTAGTATATAAATTTATAATAATTAAATATTATCCAAATTTATAAGTATTTAAAACGAATCTCAAACTATTATAAAAAAATAAGATATTTTTTGTTTTTATATCTCTAATAGAAATAGGAAAAGGTAACCAAACTTTAATACAGAAGTAACCAAACTTTAATACAGAGGTAACCAAACTTTAATATAAAGGTAACCAAACTTTAATACAAAGATAATCAAACTTTAATACAGAGGTAACCAACCTTTAATACAAAGGTAACCAAAACTAGTTACTACACATTCAAGAATTGGTTACCTTCATACTAGTGTTTGGTTACCTCCATAACCGTGTTTGGTTACCTAGATTTACCTTTGTATGAAGGTTTAGTTACTAACTGGAATATAAAAAAAATGGTTACTATATTGAATTTTTTTTTATGACTATTTGGTTACACACAAAAACTAAAATGATTACCTTTGTATGAAGATTTAGATACTAACTGGAATATAAAAAAAATGTTTATTGTATTGTATTTTTTTTTATCACTATTTGATTACACACAAACACTAAAATGGTTACCTTCGTATGAAGGTTTGGTTACCAATTGGAATATTAAAAAAATTAGTTATTGTATTAAAAAAAAAATTATGACCGAAAGGGAGGAGGAAAGAAACTTGAGGAGTGGAAGGGAGGCGGGCGGGGGATGAAGGAGGTAGGCGGGAAAGGGGGGAGGGAGGCGGGGGTGGGGAGAGGTGGCAGGCGGGGGAGGGAGGAAGGGGGAGGAGAGAGAAAGCTGGAGCTGGAGGGGGAGGGGGTAGGCGGGGGAGGCAGCGGGTGGGGGAAGGGAGCAGGCGGGGCAGGTAGGCGGGGGAATGGGGAGGTGGCAGGCGGGGGAGGCAGCAGGCGAGGGCAGGCAGAGGCAGGTGGGGTAGGCGGAGGCAAGCGGGGGAAGGAGGAAGCATGCGGCAGAGAGGGAAGGAGGAGAGAGAAAGCGGTAGCGGGAGGAGGGAGGGGGAGGAGAGAGAAAAACCATCATCTGCTAAAAAGAGGGGGATGAGAGATGAAATGCATTGATTTGTGTGATTGATTTTTCAAAATTTGAATTTTAAAATTATCCAACTAAATTTAAGGGATAAGAATGCACTAATTTTATAAATATATTTAAAAAAAGTACTCTTTTTGTAAATACTTTTACGATATATGTTTTCTGTAATTACTTTTTAAAAAGTACTATAATATATAATTTATCCTATAATCTGTTAAACAAATGTACTATTGGGTCTGACTCAGTTTTTGTAAGTCTACACCATATATATACATATATACTAACGCATCTATAACAATCGATTTAGCGACAAGTATTATTATTATTTTTTTGCCAATCGCAAAAAAATTTAATGGTAAGAATTTTTATAACAAATTTATTTCTTGTATTTAATTGTCGCAACAGTATTCTCGATAATCAGTTACCGTAAATACAACTCTTATATATATATATATATATATATATATATATGAACCCATCCATATGAATCGATTGTTGAGATTACTATTTCAGCAACCACATTTTTCACTGTCTAACATAATAATGTAGTTACTAGAATAGTATTCTCAACAATCGATTAATATAGATGGTTCTTTATATATGTGTGTGTGAGTGTTTAATTAAAAATATTAATATAAATGTTAATTTGTTACCATTACTAACGTATTTATACAATACTGCAAGTTTATGTAAAAATTTATTACTACTTATATGATATAATTTGTTTGAATTTCTTATTAATATTAAAATATAATTATAATAATAATATTGAGTATAAGTGTGATGTATTAGTGTTTGATAATTTATTTTGAGTAAAGTAGGTAATTTCCCACCACCTATCAACCTTCCTCCTGACTAGTGATTGGTTCAGAACATTGGCTATTCTTTTTCCAGAAAACATACATAAATGAAACGTGTTTATTTCAAAATGTAATGACCGATGGCCAATGCGAACAAGTCATATACCCATAACCATAATCTTTTTAGATAGATTATGATATTATGCAAGTGCCCTTTGGTCTTACTTTGCAAACTGAATCCTTCATTTATATACACCAGTACATTACAGAATACTCCAATATTTACTCCAGCACAAAGACAAAAACCAGACTCGCTCACTCTCTTCCTCTATTGCTCCAACCACCCAAGGGAGCACCCCTGCCCCGAAAAACAACAACAACAAAAAAAAAACTAAGCCCTAATGATAACTTTAGCGACCTTTCATTGTAGTATTATGCAGCATATGGAAAGAGCGGTTTCTTGCTATTACCTTTCTTTCTTCTCCACAATAGCTTTTTCCACAATCCACCGCTACCTTTTCTCTTACCAGGAATAATGGCCAAGGAATTGACTACAACTTGTCCATCTTGATGTTTAATCCCGTTTGAATTCAGAAAGCTCTCCGTAGGATCTGTCGCACCTGTCGCACACACGAGACGAAAGGCAGAGCAGGAGGTGCCATCAACAACGGCGGGAGACTTTGAGGTACAAATAATTTCTTTGGTTTTGGGAGACCTAGGATACCCAGTTTCAGCATTGTTTTCAGCCAGCATTTTGTCGAGTAGAGTGGTTTTGTTCTTCTTGGGGTTGTTCATAGTGGTAATTGCAGTGGGGGTACAGATGACCTTATCGAAAAGGGATGCATCTCTTGGTGAAGCCATTGCCTGCAACTGCCTTCCCAGGTTTAGGATGGTTTCTTGGCACTCTGCCAACTTCTCCGAAGCTGCTGTAATCTCCAAATTCTGCAAGATTGAATAATTAGCTACAGATACGAACTGACATAAAAATTGGGAATTTAACAATGATTGCCTAAAACAAAACTATTTTCACATGGCCACTTCTCTAAGTGATATAAATCTATCTTTTCTCTTTTTCAGAATAAAATCGTCATATGTTCATCATATTCTGGTTTTATTATACTAAAGTAGGAGAAGAAAGCATTCTGTCTACTTAATGAGATAGCTGCAAAAAGAAACCAACCCGAATAAAGTTTTAATGTTTGGTTTTTAGTATCTCCAGAAACATCTCGTTATGCTTTCCTTTCCGCCTTTTCTACAGTCTGTCTGTTTTTTCATGGTTTCATTAATGGATATCCATTGTTCTTTGACAGCTATATGCACTCATGAGAAAAAAAAGAGAATGAAACTTTCAAACTGGAACACAATCTATCTAATCTGTGATTCTTACTGTGAAGTCTATCAAATATAAAGTTTAAATTAGCGTGCTACATTGTTAACAGTCCATCAGAATATGATTATTCTACACTAATAAACTATAGGAACTTTAGAAACATGTAATAACTCATTTATAGAAGTATAGATTGATAAGGTGACGAGAACATACATTTTGAAGTTGCTTTTCCTCATCCCCTGAATTATACTTCAGATTTTCCTTCTTTGTCATGCTGCAAGTTGCATAATTCAAAATACTGAGAACCCCTAATAATGATGTGTTTTCCATCAGAACAAAAGCACAAAAATTTACCTTTCTAGCTGGAGTTGTAAATCAAGACATGTGGTGGCCTCTAATTCTTCACAAAAAATATTTTTATTGTCCAGTTCCTCCTCCAGAAATGACAATTTTTCGCTAGCCTTGTTTAATTCAGCTTCGGCTGCTGTAAGCAGTGTATTGGGATCTTCTTTCACCATTTTTAAATTTTCAAATTGATCTTCAATAATTCTCTTTGATCGACTCAGAATTTCCACCTCCACTTGCAAGCTTTCAATTGCTTTCTCAGATTCCTGAAGTTGAATCATCAAAGATTCATTTTTACTAATCTCAGACTCGAGTCTTCCTTCCAACTCCTTCTTTCCACATTCTGTGTTTGCGAAGTCATCTTTTAATTTTATACTTTCTTCTCTCATATTTGACCAACGTTCTTCCATTTGTAAAAACCTTTTATGGCATTTCCAATCAGAAACAACAGGAACATGTAGTTTATCTGCTTCTGTAAAGTGATTGATCATTGCTCCTTCTATCTCACTCTCGCTTCGTGATTCATCCCAATCAAAGTTCTTCTTGATTGCATCCCTCATGCTTGAAACGTCTTGAAGGGAAAAGCAGTGGTTCATAATCCATTCCAAAGCAGAGGTTATTTCTTCAGCAAATTTTGCAAGATCTGCTTTTCTATTTAGTACGTCAGTACAAATTTGAACAAATTTCTGTAAAACAGCACTCAGGTCAGAAGTTTTCCATTGGAAAACACGAACCATGTATCCTGTAGGTGTTTCTGAAAAAGAACTATCATCCTTCCCATTCAAGATTTCTGGCGTCCCATAATGAGGAGATGGTAAACTGATTCCATCGAGAAGCTCAATCATTTTAAGTATTGATTTACTCAGATCTGAATGCAACTGCTGGTTGCGCTTATCTGCCAATGACGTGTTATCAACAATTAATCTATCTGGTGAAACAATGATTGAAGATTTATCTGAAGGTTTCAAGGAAATGCAACCCCTAACATCAGTATGGATTAAGCTTTCCCTTGTAACAGATTCACTAGTGATTGGAGGATTTATGTGCGCCAAGGCAACTTTGATAATCTCAAGTATTTCGTCAGAATTTCTTTGTGATAAATGAGTTTGCTCCAAGACCACTTTCACTATATCATTGACCCAAACGGGAATTTTATTAATTAACATATTTTCAGACTTGATACCCTGGTTAGGTACAGAAAGGTCACACTGACATTCAGATACTGTCACAATCTCTGCATCAGTTGTTTCTGAGATATACCCACCTGACTGAGCTTCCAATAGACCACTAATCATTTTACCTCTCTCAGAAGCAAGATTAGAACTCCCAAATGATTTATCGCTGGTAACATTTGCTAATTTTTCCATTTCAATAAAGTCACCCATCAGATTTATATCTGAAGCTCCAACAGTTTTGAACAACGGTGAATCAGCACAACTGAATTTTTCGTCACTGCCCATGTCAGAGATTGATGCCAGGGAGAGTTGCTGCGTAGTGGGTAAATTCCCTGCTAGCCCCACAACTATCTGACTTTTTGATGATTCCTCGAGCTGTGTCTCAACTTCTGGAAACCTGGAAGCTGTGTTACCACACGTGTTTTTTAAGAATTGGAGGGCATTTGTTTTTTCAGTAAGGGCTTCTTTAAGAGTCCTATTCTCTTCTTCCATGGTGTATAATTGCTCAGCCAAAAAATTGATCCTTTTAGCGGGCGTATCAGGAGCATTAACAGCAAAGTCCATTGAACCAGTTGAAGAAATTGATTTTGTCCTCCTTGTTTCAGCTGGATCCCTGGCCAGCATTTCAACTTCATTTTTCATTTTTGCCAGGGCAGCAGGACCTGGCAACCGCTTTCGAACAAGGAGTCGTAGCTTGTGGCATTCTGATTCCTGTTTTGCAATTTTCTTCACACTCTCCAAGTGTTGCTTGTGTGCTACTTCAGCTGTTCGACGATTGAATTCTCTCTCCTCGTTTCGAATCTCAAGCTCCTTTTCAACCACTCGAACCTCATATTTCAGAGAAGCATTTTCTTTCACTGTGGACTCTAATCTGGTCATTAGGGTACTGAAATTTGCCTCTGACCTAGCTCTGTGTTCTTGTAAATCTTTAATCACATTTTCTTTTTCGAGGAGAGTCTTGCTCAGTTGAGTATTTTGGGCACCTAATATGGCAAGCCTTTTACTGGTTTCTGCTAACTTATCCTCCAAAACAATTATCATTTTTTCAAACTCCCTTGATGTCTTCATCATTGCATCGTGAATCCTTTTTTCCTGCTCTTCTCGAACAAAACGCAGCTGCTGCATACATTCCTTCAGAGCTGCATCCATACTAATTAATCTTTCTTCACCAGCTACTCTCTGCGTTATAGCTGCCTCTAGTTCTTGCTTTAGTGATATTGCTTCTGCTTCTGCTTTCTCCCAGCCTATACAAAATTGACAGAGTTAATTTGCTAACCCCTAAAATTGACCCACAACTGATAACCGGTAAAGTTAGACCTTAAGACATTCCAAAAGAACAGAATTGTAACTCAGTAGTGAATCACCTGCAATGGCTTCCTGTGCCACTTTAGCATGCTGCTTAGCAAAATCATCTTTAGTGTTACGCTCAATGAGAGCCGAAGAAAGCTTCCCGTTTAAAATTGTCAGATCACTCTCCAGTTGTGCTTTACCATTCAGAGGTGTCTGTACAAAGAAACAATATATTAGCAATGCCTCCAATCACATAAATTTTGATTGTTCAATATGGTCTACTATGTATGAAGAAATCATCAACTTCAGATAGGAACTATAGTTACTATACACCAGCCCTAGTGGGCATGCTGCCATGCCAACTATTGCAATCATCTTCTCTACCAATTAGGGATAATATTTGTTTGCTCTATTTCTTCAAGGACAATACTCGGTTCTTCTCCTCAACAACTGGAAACCTTGGCTTTCTACACAATGGACAAGCAGAACCAATCTTACCATTGAAGGGGGCAAAAAGTAATCAATGCATTTTAGAAGTCCAACTATAAGTCTATGACATTATTATAGTATATCTCTACTTTAAGATATAAGGTTGAGGAGGAACCAATACCATTTCTGCTTCCAAAACAAATGGAGAAAATTCTTTTATCTTCAGATATTACCTCATCATTTTTTTATTTAAAAAAAAGAAAGAAAGAAAAGGAATAGCTTTAAACCTATCTTCTTAAATTGTTCAAAGGTCAAGTGCGGCAATTTCCCCTTATGCCAACTGTGGCTCTTACCTCTCCCAAATGGTCAATAGAAACTTCTTAATGAAGGTAAGTTAATAACCAGTTTAGTGCAAAACTTACATTTTAATGACATTCTGTCGGACTCGATATGAGAACTGTACTTGCCAAATTACAGCTGGTTAATTCAATCTAAATGGATTGACTGGACTTGCCTTCATGCAATACTTAATTCCTGAAGGAAAATTACGAAATGGGATTCACGAGATACCTTCAAATTATTCACTAGCACCACTGGAATTCCTTTTCCTTTTCCCAAAATTTTGGCCAAGTTTAGCACTGGAGTTCCTATGGATTGGATTAGCCGATAAGGAAAGTTGAGATAAGACCCGCATTCTACATTGAGAACAGTTTTATTTAATTTTGTTCTCTACATGTTGTAGAGGTCAATCTATCTACTTATGAAAGATTTTTCTCTTAAAAAGAGGCCTACACGCACACAATATTAATATTCATTAGTTCAAATGATTAACCTACTCAGTCAAAAGTCAGTGTTTTATCCCCTTAGCGAAACATTCCGAAAAGACAAAACAGTTCAATTGCAGGACCTTTAAATAAAAGAAGACCCTTACTCGATACCCATTACTGGTCCAACAAATGCAGAGTGTTGGAAGGGTGTCCATAACCTTACCTTAGACACTATTAGAACAATGTGGCTTTTCTAAGGTTTGATCCAGAACTTTCACACTTGGCAATCCAAATTAACAGTCAGAAAATGACCCTACCAATTCTAGCAGAGAACATTTGAAAAAAAATTGATAAAGGAAGCTTTTGTTTTGGTGAATGTAAAAACTTATTCAAAATTTTGTTCACTATACTAAATTTATTTTTCATTGAGAATTTGGTGACAATTGACGGGCTACAGCTGTCCTACAAAGCATAGGCTTTGGAAAGGAAACTTCACCACAACAAGAAGAAAGATATTGAAGCGAAAACGTACATTTTTATCACAAGTAGATAGAGCAATGAATTTGAATGTGAAGAGAACCTATGATACGCATGAGATGGTGTTTATAAAAAATATATACTAAGTTTGATATTTGAGTAAAAACATACAATAAGCAAGAGATTACGTTAAACATTTTAAATAAAAGAGATCAAAGAAAATGATCTAAACATACTAAATTTACCTGTATTTCATTTCCTCCTAGAGAAAGCTTTACTTTGTCAGATGCAGTTATGGTCTTATCTATAGATCTTTTCTTCCAAAGCCATGTCTTTTGATCCATTGATTCCCAACAGTCTTCCAACTTAGTCTTATGAAGCTTGAATTAAAAGATTTTGCAAAAATATATTATGAAACATACTTATATGACAATATGCAAAGAAAATTGTGACTACTATTTTGACAATTTATTTGACAATAACTTGTAGTAGTATGTATATAGCTATTGGATTTTAATTTCCTTTTGAGAGAGAGTAACCCTCGTTTTCTCTACATATATTTTTAAGAAAAAGCACTTAATAATATTAATTTCAAATTTGAGCATGCTACTAATTTAAATAACACTCAACTCCAGTCCAGTCCAACAAGACTTCAAAACAATAAACAGCTTATGATTCACATGACATGAAAGCATGTTGTTTAAATAACAGCATATCAAGTAATCAATTGCCAGATATGAAAAGTAATAGACAAAAAATGTGAGATAATGTATTTTATGAAGATTCACAGTTCACAGAGAGAGAAGCATGATATTGAGGCTTCACAAGTGGAGCTGTAATTACATAATGGAGATTGTACGAATGTGCTAGATGTACTGTTTAGTCTAGGCTTTTTTTTAGCACTTTTGTACAAGAGATATTCGAGTAATTAATCAACTGTAACATTAAACCAGCACAAATTATTCAAGTGAAAAAACAAGTAAATTAACTCAAAAGGGTAGAACAGAAAGAGGATAATACAAATTGAATTAACAATTCTTACATTTGATACCTGAATAACAAAAATTCCAATGGATTATCAAAGTAGTAGCTACTGGGAATTAGCTTCAATGCAAAACAAACATCAAATATGAAAGAGAAGATGAAGTATCAAAAGCATAAGCTTATGAGTAGAACTGTGGTTTTTAGAGAGAGAAGGAAATACTGTTAATTAATAGTATTTTAGAGAGAAGAGAAGTGAGTAGGCTCAGAAGAGGGTGCATTGAAGAAAATGAGGAGGGAAGGTGTCCGGCTTGGATCTGATAGGTACGCGGGTCGGCTAAGATCAGGGTAGTTGGCGGGGTTTGCTTTGATCAGACGGAGCGGAAGAGTGGGCATCAGCGTCAGTTTGGTGATGATGCATGTGTATCTCTGTCTGAATCAACCAACCTATAGCCTGTTTTTTGTAGTTGTTGTGTTTCAATCGGTTATTATGAATGACTTCTCATTTTGTTAATAATCATAAAATTACAAGTTTTTAATTTTAAAGATGAAAAAATTAAAATTATAAAGTAGGGATATCAAGAAATCAATACTCTTTCGTTTTAAATATAGATGTTTTCCCTCTCTCTCTCTCAAATAAGAACAATCCGTTTACAAAATTTTAATTATATTTTTTTACTTTATGTTTATTATTAAATTATTTTAATTATATTTTTTTACTTTATATTTATTATTAAATTTATTGAGTATTTAACTGATAATAATGGAAATCAATATGTTACTATAAATATGAGATCATTATACAATTTTGTGTCACTATTTTGAAGAACAAAGATAAATACTTGTATTAAATTAGATTATATCAAAACAAAAGAGGCATCACCACTCTCTTACAAATAAAGATTCCCCACTCCAAAAAGTGAAACCGAGAAAGTGACAGTGATATATAATAAATGAAGATGATTGTAACAATTAATTTAATTGCTTTCTTTTTGGCATGGATGGTCATGATTTCTGTTTAGCACCAGAAAGTTGAGCGATCAATTTTGAAATTCTATTGTTGGTGAGTACCTATCTATCTATACATACCTCCTCTTCTCCCCTCATTATTATAATTTTAATTGCACTTTTTTTTAACTATGTTTATATGGTATAAATACATTCATGAGGTTATTTACTATATAAAGTTGGAGGACTGACTATAGTCTAATGTATAAAGTCGAAAGACCGATTGTAGTGTAAACAAAATTTTAAAGTTTTTTTTGTTTTTCAAAAATACCCTTCGACCTTTAAGACAATTCTTATTTTTCTTATATTAAATTTTTTTATTTTGTCATTCAAATTTTATAATATTTTTATTTTACTGCACATAATTTATACATGCAATGCGTGACCATATGATATTAGTATAGAAAAAATCGAAAAGTGACTTATGTGCAAACAAAATTTCTAAATCCATTCAAATTTGAATGCAATTTTTATTTTATCTTATTTATATTAATTATTTTATTAAATTTTATAAAAAAAATATTATAGCTTATATAACTTACGCATGAAGCACATGGGTCATCTAGGGTTATTCATTAATTTTGGTACAATTGGTATTTAGTGTATACCGGACAATTCGGTACAAAAAGTGACCGGTCCGATATCTATTCAGAAATTTGTGAGTTAGATATATCCCGAATTGTAACGATTGTACCAGTTTCTTATTTTTTATTAATAATAATAATTATAAAATAATAATAATAATAATAATAAATAATAATAATCGGTTAAAATTGGTACCAAATCGACTAACTGATTCAATATACCGATCTAACCGGTATTGGTATCGATGCCGAATTTTTAATAAATTCAATATCGATCCAATTTAATATCAATCCGATCCGATTTGATATTGATCTGATCCGATATTACTCTTATCGGACATCCATGAGAAATTATTCAGTGTTCTGAAAGTAAATGAACAGTTTATTTTCTCCTCACATATAACAATGGGGCCCATAAATGATGAAATCCTTATAAACTTACTATTATATAAATAAATAAATAAATAAATAAATAACTATTTATTTACTCCTATTACATGGAATAATTTTTCGTCATCCATCGACTACTAGTTTATATAGAATATGTAGTATCTGGTTTAATTCATGTTTCCTGGTGTCTTTTTAGTTTCGCATGATTAAAAAAATCATGTGATATGAACCTTCTTTTTCCCGGGCTATGAGTAAAAAAGATAAAGCGGAACTTGGCAGTTGGCTGTTGTCACCAACTAAAAATAATATGCCATAATTAGTTAGGCATGCTTGTGTTATACTACACAGTAGTACTATTTTTTATCTTTTTGTCTTGATATACTTCCTCATCTCTTTTGCAAAGTTTGTAAATATATATATATATATATAATTTTAATAATAATAATATGATAATAAAATTATAATTTTAAATTTGAGGCCATTTGGGGTATTTTTTATTACTACAATTTTTTTTTACAAATTTTACTCTCTCCGACCTAAAAAAATTGTACAAAATTATATTAAATAAGGATTTTTTTTATTTTTAATATTAATAAATATCACTATGACATATTTATTGCCATCTTTTTAAGAATAAAAAAATCGACTTGTTTTCTGTGCATTTGAACTTGTTTACGAAGCATCAACTTTTAAAAAGATAATTACAAAATATTGTAAATCAACGTAAACGTAAAAGTCAAACAATTAGAATGTGACGGAGGGATTATGATTTTGGATTTTGGGCTTGCGGTATTGTTATCTTATATATATATATATATCATAGTTTGATATTTCGGAGAGGAGGATAATCATAATTTATTGTGTATACTTTAAATATCAATATTCTAATGTAATATCTTTCTTTCTATTTTTTAAAAAGTCTTTTTTTTTTCGTAATTTATTTTAGCACTGAATTGCCAAAAATTCTGTCTTGCGCGGCTGATATTGCATAAACTACTTTAATTCAATTTGCATTACTTGAACTGAATTAAAAGAGTTAGAAAAACTAATTAAGAGCCTATTCGGGAGTGAATTTTTTTTTTGACTTGAAGTTAAAATTTTAGTAGATTTATAAGTAAAAATGTTCAACATCATTTTTACTTATTAGTCGGGAATTATAAGTACTAGTTGTGGATGTGTTCGGTTAATAATGACCTATAAGTTAAAACAAAATGTAAAAATTATTAAAATAACTTTCACTAAAAATGTAAGACCCCGAATTTTATGAAATACAAAATTTAATTTTTCTTCATATATTTAATTTTTCTTCTGAAACAGTAAGTAGTTAAATTGATAAAGTTAAAAGTTAAGGATGTTATGTGCAAATTATATTTTGTCGGACAATATTCACTTTGTCGGGGAATATTCGTTTGGTCGGGAAATATTCGTGTCGTACGACGGCGCCGAAATAATAAATTATTGGTGGACCCCACAACGGAATATTTGTCGGATATAGAAAACGACAGAAATAACCTTTTTAAATAAAAATAGTCAACGGAATTGTTAAAATACCAGTGATAAAAGAATAGTAGCATACGGTAGTTTATGGTATTTTCTGTAGCACACGGTACTCTACAGTAACACACGGTATTGCATAGTGTCTCATATTATTGGTCTGATAATTGACACCGTAACTGCTACGCATCATTTCATCGATAATTGTCACTGCATAATATTTTATATTATCAATTCAATAATTGTTGCTGCACTGTTTTTTTTAAATTATTGAACCTAATAATTGTCACAGTAACATATGCACAGTAATTCACATTATTGAATCAATAATTGTCATGCCACAGTAACGTATTATTCTTTTACATACTTTCTGCATTATTGTTATCTCTATTACGGTGTTATTTAAACAGTTGTATTTCATTAATTAATTGACTTGATATCTAACACAGAAAGCTAACTATACTGTATTTATAACAATTAGTCATAATAATGAATAAGTGAGAATTATTGTTGAATAATTGAATTGATAAAGTTATTTGTTTATAATATAAAGTTAGGTGATATGAAATGAATGGTGTAGATTAAAGTGTAAATTATTGTTGAATAATTTGTTTATAATATAAAGTTAGGTGATATGAAATGAATGGTGTAGATTAAAGTGTAAATTATTGTTGAATAATTTGTTTATAATATAAAGTTAGGTGATATGAAATGTATGGTGTAGATTAAAGTGAGAATTATTGTTGAATAATTTGTTTATAATATAAAGTTAGGTGATATGAAATGAATGGTATAGATTAAAATGTGAATTATTGTTGAATAATTGAATTAATAAGTTATTTGTTTATAATATAAAGTTAGGTGATATGAAATGAACGGTTTGGATTAAATTGGAAAATCTTGGATATGATAAGATTTTTGGCTATAAATAGAAGCCTTAACTTAAGGATTTTTCATAAACTTTCTTACTTGTTCTTTCTTTCTCTCTCTAAATACTTCTTGTGAAAGTTCTCTCTAAGTGTACTTAAGTCATCTTGAGTATTTGTGAAGATCTATAAGTGTACGTGTACTGTTCAAGTTAATCAACCTCATTCAGTCACGTATTAATGTAAGGAATATCATCTTCTTTCATATTCTATTATTTAAACTTACTACGGTAAGGGATTATCATTATTGTATTCTCGAAAATAATATCGTTTCTTTCTTACTCATAAGATGTGCTATTTATTTCCATGTATTAATTTATGGGAATAACCTTACGGCGCGGATTATCGCCTGTTGGTGAATAACCTTTCGTATTCATTCCTTATTAATCTCTGAGAATAACCTTACGGTGCGGATTAACGCCTGTTTGGTGAATGACTCTTCGTATTCAATTTCTATTAAATTGTGGGAATAACCTTATGGTGCGGATTAACGTCTGTTGGTGAATAACCCTTTGTATTAATTTCCTTCACCTTTTGTTAATCAAACCTGCTACGGTAAGGGATATTATTTTCTTTCATACTCATAAATCGAAATTTATTATGGAACTATTGCTTCTATAATTCCTGAAAATATTGTATGTTCCATAATAGATGAACTTCATTATTTCAACTGAACCTTCCTATTTTACGTGAACCTTTCTATTGAACTGTAACCGTTATTCTGAACTGTGGATCTTGAATATCATTTTTAAATTTTACTCCACATCATGTTGGCAATTTGGACATTATTTGAATCTGCACAAAGTAAACTTTTGATACTTATTGTTTATCCTGTTCTTCTGTTCATCATTTGTATCACTGTTATTTGTATTAATCATCAAGAATCAAGCTGTTGTGAATATCTGTGGCCGGGGGCACAGATGTGATATAATTGTTGAACAGATGATAGGTTAAAGGCGATATACTAGGTTAAAGGCGATACATCTGTTCGGTGTCTTTTATGGCACGTGGTGAAAGTTCTCTTTGGCCCATAGTGCAAAGATGAACTGTTGGTCGGTATGATTATGACCAAAGGCTGAATCTGGTAGAATCATGACCGTTGGTGTTATATTGAATGTCTTTGGCCCGTAATGCAAAGATGAACTGTTGATCTGCATGATTATGATCAGGAACTGTGAATTGTATTGTCTTAACTAATGGTATTTCAGATGATAAAAGTTGATGATGTTTTTCCTAAAAAGAGAACCGAGTGGACATTATAGTCTGCATTATTCTTCTAAAAGATTGCTCATTCCGCTGCTATTATTGATCTGAACGTTGTTTAAGAATTTAACTGCAGTTTTTGATATAAACCTTGTAGTCTATTGTATTCTATCAAGAACTCAACTGTTGAAGGCTAATGATAATTTATTCGTCATTATCTTAGTCATGATATTTCTTACTGGGCTATTTGAGCTTACCCTTTCTTTTGTTCCATTGTTTTTCAACAGGAGATGAAAACGCAACGGGGTCTAGCCGGGGAATGGAGTGAGGGTCCGAGGATTAGCTATCATAGTCTTCACATGTTGTAAAATAGTGTGGCAATAATAGTGAAGACTTAGTTGTGTATTATTATACACTGTATTATTGTACGTTGTGCTTTGTTATAATAATTTTGTTGTAGTCTTTTGACGACTCAAGTTTGGGCTGTGTGGGCCCATATTTGGGGGGCGTCACAAAAAATAACATGTTAAAATAAAAGAGGGCAAAATGAATATTTCAATAAGTTTGACCAAAACTTAAAAAATGACTTATAAGTAAAAAAAAAAATAAGTAAGTAAAACTTACTTATTTTTTTTGACTTATAAGTCAACTTATAAGTTGACATATAAGTCAGAAACGAACACCTTTTTTAGCAAAATCAACTTATAAGTTAGGTCGACTAACTTATAAGTTGGCGCCGAACAGACCCTAAATTAAGAAATTGATATTTTAACAAATAAAAATAAAAAATTTATAATTTTATTTACATAAATAATAAATAAATCTCACACTAACATAAAAATTATTTTATAAAAATATTAAATTTTATTTATAAAAATATTACTTCTCTTAGATTATTAAACTTAAAAGTCAATGTCTAATTAATGGTTAGGTTAGTTAGATCCGTCCATAGTTAATTTAGTGACAGGACCGCTTAACCATTAACCAATTAATTGATTTTGGATCCACCATTATTGATGAATTAAAGAAAGAATGACTAACCAACCAATTGATGGGATGAACCCATGGTAATATTGTTAGGGCCTTTTCTCCATGAGGCTTATAACCAGCTTCATAAGGCCCACCCCACATTTGATATAATCATGTGAACAACCAAGGTTGACCTTATGAAGCAAAACAAATATTCCAAAGGTCCTACAAATTAGACTATTTAGAGCTAATTCTTAAATTTAAAAATTAGACTATTACCTCTATTATTTTTTATCTATCTTTTTAAGGTTATATACATAAATTAAGAAATATAATTAATATTTTGTCTGATTGACTAAATTGAGTATAAAATTTTAATATTAACTTTCTAAAATTTATTGAAAAGATAATAAATAAATAAATAAATTAGCCTTGTAATAAATAATAAGCATTTAATATTTTTTTAAAATCTAAAAATGACAAATAAAAAAGAATATTTTTTTTTCTCTAAAAAGACAAATAAATAAAAAGTTGTTAACAATATAATCACAACTGTTATAAACTAATGTGGGGTAAAGCTGTAAAGATACTGTTGAATTGATAATCATAATTACGATAAACTACTTAAAAATTATCATTAATTTTAAAATTTATTATTGTCAAAATTTACTTGAATCATATTCATCGTAAAAATTCACAATTGAATTTGAGGTAGAATTTTGGGTTTAGCCGAAATTCAAATTAATGAAATTAAATAACTCTAAATATTTTGATTGAATTGTGAAAAGGTTCCTCATAAAAAGAAGTGTGAGCTTACTTTAAAGTCTATATTTGTTTTGCTTGCAATGCTTATTTCAAACGATGAAAATCCATCCGGTGGGTTGTCATCATATTGTTAGCAAATTCTAAATAATATTTTATAATTAACTATAAGTTTATTTAGAGGGGATTATTAAATAAAACTGCTTTATCATTAATATAGTTTATCATATCCACGATTATATTAAAATGAAATAATTTTATACTACTAATTTTTAATGTGAGTCACTATGTCAATGCGTAAGTAAATGGGTAATTTTATCGTCATATAACTTTACCCATCTAATCTATTTCTACATGCAGCTTGGGTTTGGGTAACCCATCCTATTAGGCAAGTTTAAACGAGTAACCCTCACTTTAATTAATCTTTATATAATTTGAACTTTCCTTTTTGAAGCCCAATTTGAAGATTATAGTGAATTTTAATTTGGACTTTTAATTTAACTCTTAGTACTAGTATAGAATTTAGGCTATTAGATTTTTTACCATCTAACTTGGACCAATAAGTTGTCATAGTTTTCGATTTGGGCCTGGCCCATCCAAGAAGCCTTCAACAGTAGTATGACCGTTGACGCCGCTCCTGGTCGTTGCCCGAAATTGGTAGAGGAACTAATATGGATTGAGGAAGGGGAATATTTGTAGGAAGGGTGACGTAGCTAGTCACTTGTCACTGATGGATGTATTTGACACTAATCACTCTTCTTTATTGAAAGGGTAACATCCCGTATTTTTTTAATATCTTATTTTCTCTTAATTAATAATTAAAATACAATATAAGTTTGAGTTTAATATTTTATCTAATTTAAGTGTTGTGGGCTTTGCTATTTCATTAATTATTTAATAAAATATTTTTGACAAAAAAAAATTATTAGTGAGTTTGTGTAATACCTGTATTTTATTATGTAATTATATGCATGTTTGTTTTGGGCTTTTAAATTTTGAGTCTTAACTTTGTTATGTTGAACTTAATTTATAAATATAATAATTCAAATAAAAATATTAATTAGTAAATAAAATAAAAGACTTGTAATGTAATTGAAATTCCTTTCAGATTAGGATAAGGAAATACTTTTAAAATTGTATTATAAGTAGCATATAAAAAGGATGACAAAATAGTACATACGGAGGAATTAGTTGCGTTTTACCGGATGGTACGATTATTCTCAATTTCGTGTCGTTCTTATACAAGGGATGGGGTAATATTTCGGGAGAGATCACAAGTGAAGAAACATGTAGTGTTTGATTACATCTTAACATATTTTAATTGTTCGTCTCTTAATACATTTTAACGACTCATATTTTTGTATTAAGAGATCCTATGAATAGTTAAAATATAAATATAAGTCTGAACTATTTAAAAGACATCTTAATATAAAGATATGCGCTCTTAAAATGTATTAAGAGGTGAGTTGTTAATATGCATTAAAATGCGATCAAACACCACTCAGTAATTATACAGACGAAAGAAATTTAGAGGAGCGGCTCGGAGACTATAGCAAAGCAAAGACAAGTGACAAGTTTTAGATTCATTTGAAGGAGGCAGAAATTCCAATTTGTAAGGTTAGTCATAATATTTTACTTCATATATTATATATATGTATTAGAGTACAGAGTATATTAAATTCGTAAATAATTATTTTATAGGTAAAATTCATAATTAATGTTGGGACATAATTTATTGGACTCTATATTTTAATATGAATCAAGAATTATTTTATATTTAGAATTAGATTAGACTCTTTTTATATATTATGATGGGCATGGATCGTGCGTTAACCCATTCAAGTATTCTTTATCTTTAACGCCGTTTGAGTTAGTGGGGGAAGATATCATTTTCTTACTTAGATACCAACTTTAGTTCTCTCTCAACTCTCTTGACGGTGAATGAAAAAGTATATACATAAAACCTTACAAGTGAACCGGGTGATATAAGATATCAAATTAATTTAGTAGCTAGAGACAGTACCTTGATAATGAGATTGAATTGGTGGCTTAATGATAAGTAAAACTGATAATAAGGTAATGTAATGGTAAACTTTAATATTTAGAGCATAATTAATTATTCTTCTTAGGAGTATATTTGAAGAGACGTAATTAATATGAGATAATTATTTTATTGATTATATCAAATTTAGATAGTTAGCCAGGAGTTTGTGTTGAGTTTTATTAGCTATTTCGGTTAGGTACAGATTTTTCGTATTTTCAAAATAAAAAATTACTTTTTTATTCTTTTTTATATCACTTGATTATTTTAAAATTTATATTGTAAGATTTAAAATTGTGTATTACATTATACTCTTGATATACTTTTAATGTGCCATCCTAAATTCAATATAGGACAAAATACATTTTTATTACACGAAATTCTACACTATTTATAATTTGGCCCCTAAAAGAAATCAACTATTTAATTCCATACAATGTCCCCCCCTCCCCAAATTCAAATCACAACTGAAAATAGTTAAAAAATTTGACCTGATCGGCAACCTGATAAAACCCTTTTATACTTTTAAATCCAATTCTTCTCAAATTAAAATATTTCTAAATATAATTAACCCCAAATTAAAGTACTTCAGGACAATTCTCTTCTTCATCTTCATCTTTTACCTTCTCCTTATTAGTCCTAATTTCTTCTTCTTCTTCGCCTTTCATGGAAATTAACCCTTTCAATTTTCACACGGTGGGTGGGGGAGCGGAGGGGGGGTTATATAGTTGATGTAATAGACGTGTAAGTCCAATTAATTTAGAGACTAAATTAGCATAGTGGGCACAAGATGCAAGAAGCCCTATTATATTAAACACTTGAGTTATTGTTTATGAATTTCCCATAGTATGATATCCTTAGACTACCTAACTGCTCACATGTCAGGACACCTTCAAGGGGAGTAACCTACATATTGGAGTAACTTGCATCATCAATTTTATTTTAACATATCTGTACAATTAGAATGTTAAAACGACTTCTTTTGTAGCTAGTTAATGCATGGTACGTACAATTTATCAAGACACCACCAACTCTCTTAATTAACTATAAAGACTACACCGGCTTCTGTTGTAGTTAATGGTTGCACGTACTACTACTATTCATCAACACCGGTCCAACTCTCTTATCTTAAGTAACTATAAAGACTTCCGTTCTTTCGCCAATATTTTTCTCATGCCGAGTGTTTTAATTTATTCTTATATTTCATTCCACTTTCAACCTCTTTTAATATTTTTTGTCAAAAAATGCATAAACGCAATTTTAAATATACAGTTTACAACAATACAAACTAATTATTATTATAATTTTTTAATTAATTGGACATTGAGAAAACACATACAGCTTCTTGAGACATACCCATAAATTATGTTTAGTATGTTAAAGTTATTTTAAATTGAACAAGTTTACAAATTAATATAAAAATTCAAAAAATATCGATAATTTTCATGAAAATCTGAGTGGACTAGCTAATTAATCAACTAGCTGGTCACTGAGCTAGCAAGCAGCCCATCTCACATTCACAAATCAATTACCATCTCTTCAATCTTACCAAACATGGTAAGTTTTCAATACAAACCAACCCTATCTAGGATGTGAAAGTACAGGAATTATACCTGTTATATATTTCTCTCTTTGAATTTCTCATGCTTTCAGTATTTCTTACACACCTGTCATCTGTATATCTATCTGTATTCCATTATTATTTCATAAAGTAGTCTCATCCCTAATGTCCTTGCTTTGCATGTATTTTCAAACATCGTTAAATGTGGCAAGTTAATATACCTCCGGCACCCATGCAACGCAAAAGCCTGGGTCCCCCTTTTGTGCAGTACTACTACTAATACAAATAGTGGACTTGTTAATCTTAACGTAACTTTATATATCCTAGATTCTTCATTTGTGTCAAAATTGGACCATATATATATATATATATATATATATAAGCAAAATAATTTTTTTTAAGTAGCATTCTTTATATAATGATAAGTTTTTATTATTATACAAAAATTATTTTTAAAATATGTCATTTTACTTCTAAAAAGTAGAAAATAACACTTTTATTATAATATTAATAAACTGAAATAAATTGATTTAAGTATAGTTAATGAATTTTTACTATTATAAAATTAAAATATCTAAAAATGTATCATTTAACAAGTATTACAATATAACTTTTTGATCATTTAACAAGTGTTATACATGTTATAAATATCATTTAAATGTTATAATTATAGATTATAAACATTCATACACACTACAATATTACTCAAAATACATAAAATGGATATCAACTTATTAATGGACATCTAAACTTTAATAAGTAGAGTATTCATTTTAAAATTTAGGATTTCAAAAATAATGAAAACTTATTTAAATTATAATTTAGAGCATTGATTATTTTATTTATTAAAAATAAATTAATTAACATTAATTTATTAATAAACTATACTTTAAAACTCATTATTTTTTCCCCTTATTTTAGTTATATATAGTGTTACAATATATCTAAAATGCACCATTTAACAAGTGTTATAAATATTATTTAAATGTTATAATTATAGATTATAAATATTCATACACACTACAGTATTACTCCAAATTAACACATAAAATATACATCTGCTTATTAATTTTGAATTTAGGATTTCAAAAATAATGAAAACTTATTTGAATTATAATTTAGAGTATTGATTATTGTATTTATTAAAAATAAATAAATTAATATTCATTTATTAATAAACTATACTTCAAAACTCATTATTTTTTTTCTTAGTCTAATTATATATAGTGTTACAATATATCTAAAATGCATCATTTAACAAGTGTTATAAATATTATTTAAATGTTATAATTATAGATTATAAATATTTATATATACTACAATATTACTCCAAATCAACACATAAAATGAAAATCTACTTATTAATGGGCATCTAAACATTAATAAGTAGAGCATTCATTTTGAATTTAGAATTTTAAAAATAATAAAAACTTATTTGAATTGTAATTTAGAGAATTGATTATTGTATTTATTAAAAATAAATAAATTAACATTCATTCATTAATATGTATGGTTTAAACTTTAAATTGTGATTGGTTATGAGTGATTATTCATTTTTTTCTTTATTTTTTGTAAATAATTTGAATGAATTTTATATTAAGTGACTGATAAATGAATCCGGATACCCGAATATTCAAATAATCTATTTATTTAAATAAAATAAACGAAAACGAATATTATCATTATTCGAATATTATTTCAAATACCGGATACGGATAAGATTTTTAAAATTTGCCAAATACAAATATTGATAGCAAATTAATTTTTTGGATACGGATACAAATGTTACTGTATTCGGATTCGTTTATATCCGTTTATAACCCTACTTGCTTGAATTCGTATCATGCCCTTTCTCATGTACTCCTTTCGTCTGTTCTAAATTATAAAATGAATATTAATTTTAAAAAATAAATTTTAAATATTTTTAAACTCAAATTTAAAATAAATTTATTTAGTTTATATTAATATAATTATTGATATTATAAATTACTTGAAAAGTGCTATTAATTATTTAAAAATTTTAAATTTAAAAATATGATAAATTAATTTTTATAAAATGAATAATAATCTTATAATTCTTAATAGAGTATATATATATATATATATATATATATATATATATATATATATATATAGATACACACACACACACACATATTGGACGCATCGTATCCTATATACATCATATCTAAAGTCTAAGATGTTTGAAATTAGCTATTCTGTGCCTCTACCTTATATAGTAATAATAATTTTAGGGAACAAAAAACAATTTCTATTTTAATTACTTGGATTGTACTTGAGAATTCATTAGTCATGCCAGCACAAACAAAGTGTACACACAAAAACAAGACTTGGTTGTGATAAATTTAGATTAAAGTATTTTTAAATAAACTGATAAAGAGAAAATAATATATAAATTCAATTCATAAATCTTATAATTAATTTAAATAATAACAATTGTAATTACCCATAGAAATTATTGGATGTTTATTTAATTTTGGTTTTCATTTCGAACGTACAGTAAGGCAATTAAGAGTATGACTGGAGGCGACAACGACAAACACCAAAATAAATTATTTACCATAAATGGAACGCATATATATATGGGACATAACGTAATGGTACTGCTTAAATGGCAATCGGAGGGAGCAGGAGGAAGAGGAGTATGAATTAATTAATTTTAACACTGCCCAAATTCAAAAAGGGTAAAAAGAAAACCTAAAAAAACAAAAGTTTCCGAATAAATTTCCATATTTGGCGGTATGGCTTATCATCCATCTTTAGTCCCATTTAATCTTTCACTTGATGCCCGTTCCTGCTCGCTTTTGAATTTCATTTGTCACCGTTTCTCATTTTAGCTACCCTCAACTCTCAAGCATGAATGATGCATGTGACATAATTTTGTTTGGTAATTTTGTATTACTCTTTTGTCTCTATAATTTTAATTATTTTATTATTTTTTATTTAATTTTCTAAATTTTATAAGAAAAAATATTTTACCGTCTAGAAATTTATACACAACTACTTATATCTTATAAAGTGGCTCTCGAGCCATGCTTAATTTGTGTCACACTTTTTTTTTTGTCATTATAATTTTATTTTTTTATATCTTTTTGTTTAATTTCCTAAATTTCTTATTTAATTTCATATATTTATCCAGACAACAAATGAATCACCGGATATTAGTATGTATAAATGATATTTCAGGCCCACTATAAAACAAAATTGCATCATTTTAAGTTTTTAACTTTACATGCAGACTTGGACCTTAAATAAAAAAAAAATAGAGTGTAAATATCCTTTTCAATATACACTAATTAATTTGTTTTTTACAGAGAGAGAGAGAGAGAATGTGTGTCTGTGACTGTGGGTTTGGCAGTCAGTCGTAGATCCTATGCCAAGGAAGAGGGGGGGAAATCCAAGGTGCGGGTTCTTAAACCCATCTTTGAATTGAGTTTATAATTTGTATCTTGTCAGACTCGTCAATATCATGTGCGTATATAATTCTATATAATATTATATGAGAGAGAGAGAGAGAGAGAGAGAGAGAGAGTTTTGGACCACTTGGACTGACTTGGTCCGATTTAGAAAAGTTGCTTCTAGTTATAGATGGGAAGCATAAGCAAGTACCCATTTAACTTTAATTGTTTATGTATATGGATTGGGACACCTATTGGAGTCAAAAAAGAAGAACATGCTTTTAAAGCACAACCAAAGGGTATAGAAGAACTAACTATAAAACTACTGAATACAATAATTTATCCGATTCTTTGGCTCTTTCCTTCCTCCGCGAATCAAAACAATTAGTATCATAATACAACCAACTTCAACGCTAGTTGTATAACTTAAAAGTTGATACTTTTAATAAAAATGTCAAAATTTATTTTATAAAAATAATAATTTCCTAAAATAATTAAATATACTGGCGCGTACAATTTTATTAAAATAATGCGTAAAGTATAGATATTTGTACAAAAGTAGAAAGGTATCCGGCCTCTAATATATAATTGGGCAATGACGCCCCAGATGATGCAATTGCGCCCTTATATTTAATGTTTGTCACCCAACTATATATATATATATATATCTATCTAGGGTTTAAACAGACTTTACAACCAGCTGGATAATCAAATGCTAATTTAATACAGTAAAGTACATATATGGATAGTATTATTTTAATCGTATATGAATCAGATCTTCTTCTTTTTTAAGCATAAACTGTGTACCTCCATTTGTTTACGGCTTTTATATTCACTTAAATTCTGTTTTATTCCGTTTTCAGCATCTGAAATATCTTAATTACCCGCTATTCCGCTGCTCATTCTATTAATTAATCTCTTTCTCTCTCTTCTTCATTTCTTTCTGTATTTTTTGATAAATCTCTTCTTTCTCTCTCTCTGGGAGTGAATAAGGTAGCTGTCCTTTGAGAATTACGTTAAGTCCTTCTCTTCATAATATAGCCAGCCATCTTAGATACGTCTGACTGCTTTTTCCCACGAGAACTGATTCGAAGGACACCCACGATGGCGACAATTCAAAACCATTCGCTGTTATTTCCCACAACTCAGCCCTTTTTTTTTATTTTATAATAATAATAATTATTATTATTTTTTTATCTTTTTAAATGCTGCTGCTAACTACTCCGGCCGACCGCAGTTTTACAAAATAAAATTACATTTGTAAAATTTATAATTTTTAAGAGTATATTTTTATTTAACTCTGAATTCATAAAGTGTTTATTTATTTTAATAATAATTTAATGACGGTGAAATTGTGAGAATAAATTTGTATCTTGTCATGTCATTTAATTAACATTAATTTTTAAAAACATTTTTATGAGATGGAGAAAGTAATAATAGCAAACTTTGAATCGGATTGCAAAAGCAACTTTGTAATGCCAAAGGTCTTTTTCCATAAGAAGCAATATGAGAATAGCCCTAGCATCTCATGAAAAAGGACCGACCTAAGGAATGGCAATGACTCCAGCTTTGACATCAGACACATGGTGATTACTAGTGATATATATATATATATACACATGAGAATGATTTATTAGCATGTACTCGTTATAGATTCTTAATTATAGAAGACATACTCTATCTATACTACTAAAAATAAAAAAGAACGACCATGATTAAAATATAAAAATTAATGTCCGCTATTATTAATAGCGGACGATATATATATATATATATATATGACAAATTTAAAATATACTTCTTAAATAATATATCTTTATCAAAACGACGTCGTTTTGAATATATTTTTTTTTAAAAACAATATTAAAAAATGTGATATGATATGACATTCTGCAGCCCTACTTATTTTCCTTTTATTACGAAAATGCCATTAAATAATCTTCAAAATAATGTCATTTTAATAAAAGTATGTTACTTAAAGAAGTATGCTATTTAAGAAATATATTTTGAATCGTCCCCCCCTCTCTCTCTCTCTCTCTCTCTCTCTCTCTCTCTCTATATATATATAGATAGATAGATAGATAGATAGATAGATAGATAAATAAAGATAGCATGATCCACCAATATTCCGTCTAAGGAATCTTGCAAAAAGTATCGTCAGGAATTCTTACATAACCTGGTACTAAAAATTGAAAAAAGATATAAGTAATGATGTTTTATAATAATTCATGCAATGATATTTATAAAAAATGATAATACCTATCATGTAAGTGATAAGTCTCAGATGAGTCTCACTATTTTTTGTAAAGATTATTGGTAAGATCGTTGGGATAGTAAAAACCCTTCCGGGCTTAAAGAATGTTAGCAATCAAAAATATCATCAGTGGTTTCTGTACTTTAAATTTTTTGATCTATATATATAGTAGTATATTACATTTGCTGAAATAATTTTTTACTCTGATTAGGTAGCCAAAAGAATGCACGAGTAAATTCAGTTTTTACCGTCCAAAAAAAAATAGACAAAAGACAAGTCCATATCCATCCATATACGTAGGGGGTATGGCCATACCAAACTTTACGAAATAATTAAACAAATGTACCAACAATGGGAGACCAGATACTGATAATCATATTAAGTACACGTACAAGTCTATCACCATTTCTTTATTTACCAGAACTCAAAATATCTAGTTGAAGATTTTGTCCAGTTTGATTATGCTAACCAGCAACGTCCAAAACAGTTGGAATTTCCAATTTTTTTTTTCTCGATATATGTAACCAAGTACCATACATAGAGGATATTTATGGTAATGACCTTTCTGCACTATGCCTGCCTCTGATTCTAAGAGCACAATGAAGCTCCAAAATTATACAAGCTTACAAATTAAACATGGAATTAAAAACCTTGATTGATGAACAAGATGATACATTCAAGTAATTTGGGATCAAGAGGGTCTCATAAGAGAATGAAAGCTATTTTTCTGCAGCCAATTTTGGGATCTTACTATAAGCTGTGGGAATCCTGATGATGCTGCTGCAGCTGCAGTTGCAAAGACTTGAGGAGGATTGGATTGCCACTGATTATAATTATGATGATCATCGCTTGTATTATTCAGAGAAAGCTCTCCTCCTCCTCCTCCATTCGCTCCCATTCGCCGTCCGCTTGGAAACTGATGATTCTGCATCATAAAAGATTCATTTAATTAATTCTTGTTCATTTATGGAAAAAAAAACAATATATAGTTAATTTCATGAATTTATCTTGACCTACTGGATAATTTAACGAGTTGAGTTGTTGATGTGGAAACATGTGAAGCACTTGCGCCTCACTGGCTTTCATGAATTGCCCATGTCTTTGCATTTCATTAGGATTCATCCAGCCAGGAGAATGAAGGCGGGTTTGGCTTAAAAGCTGCAATGTTTCGGTCTCATTGTATTCATTTCTTCTGCCTCCATCAACCTGATTGCGAACCGATTCCCGCTGCTGATTCAGCTTAAGAAAAAACATCATCACTACATGCCAGGTGCAATATAATTAGATTGAAATTTAAATGAAGTATATGCAAATATTCTGTGTACCTTAGGCCTAATTACCCGATTCTGCCAATCCATTCCAAAATTCATTGACGCAGAAC
This sequence comes from Hedera helix, assembly GCA_947179155.2. Classification (NCBI taxonomy): domain Eukaryota; kingdom Viridiplantae; phylum Streptophyta; class Magnoliopsida; order Apiales; family Araliaceae; genus Hedera; species Hedera helix. The sequence goes on from OX359275.1 coordinate 40,072,262, forward strand.
GTTGATCCCTCACATTGTGACTATCACCACCCAATTCTCTGTGCTTAGTAGCCGAAGTACCCAAGCTCAAATCAAGATTGTGATCTGGTTGGTTATTTGATGATTCTAAACAACATATGTATAACAAGATCAGTATAGTAAAGTACGTATAATCTTTCATTCTACAATATGGGAAACTTTAAAAATGAAATTAATCTGCTACCGGTGGGATTGAGTTCATTTTCATAAATGGTAGGATCAAAGTTAGTGACAGCTTCCTTCCCATTACACTTGATTGCAGCTTTATCATAAGCCCTGAGAAAGAAAAAAAATACCAGAAATTCCACTACTCTATTTTTTTTTGGATTTGGAGGGGGGGGGGGGGGTTAACTAATTAAGGCCATGCAACACTTTACTAACTCACTCACCTGGCAGCTTCAATTTCAGTATCAAAGAGGCCCAAATAAACATACCTATATATTTACATGAAAATTAAAAAAAGACAGAATTAATCCATGGAATTAATTAAGACAACAAAGGGGCACTACATCTATAAAAAAAAATGTATATTTCCTAGAATAGAATGAATGAAAATGTATATACATATATTTTGTATCCTTACTTTTTGCCTAAGAACTGGCCCATTCTAGCTTCCCATCTTCCACATTTGTGCAAGGTTACGCCCCTATACTTGGAGCTTCCCCTAGGAAATCCAGTGCTTTGTCTCCGAAGTACATGCACGAATTCTTCTTTGGTCAAATTGCTCATCTGTTATGTTACATTAATTTCAACAATTAATGTTAGTAATTGTTAAAAAAATAACTTGGAAAAAGCGAAATCAGTAGAAGATAAGATTCACTGTTGAAGATAAACAATCTCCTCAGTGCTGGCGCACCTACGTACCTGTTTCAAGTCTGCCTCATACTCCTCCAGGCTAAAATTGATGTCGGCCTCCACTCCCCGGAACTTAATGGCCGCTCTATCATATGCACTGATGAACATACATATACATACTAGTTTATCAAAACAAGATACTAGCCAAGAGTATTGTACAATTCGTTAGTTAATGATGACAATTTATGTTTTTCTGGATACTTACTATTTTCCAAAATTTTATTCATTTTGTATTATATGATAAGAAAGAAGGATCGGAAGAATAAAGAATGCTCACCGTGCAGCCGCATGTGCTGTGTCGAATCCACCTATTCATAAATATCCAAGAACAAATCCATATCAAACAACACCCTTTAATTCACTTAAGGGCATGGGCAGGGGCATCCGAAAGGAAAGGAAAGGAATAAAAAAAAATCTCCTTAATGAAAACAAAAAGATATACATAAAAACATACCCAGATAAACTTGCTTCCCGCAATCCCTGATTCATTAAAAGAAATAATGAGTAAAAATAAAATTCTCTAAATTAGAAGTAACAAACAAATATTTCTATATCTAGGTTGAAGCTTAAAATGTAAGCCAACCATATATGTGACTCCCAACGACCGGTCCGCCGGTAAAAGGTAACGCCTCGATATTGTGAACTTCTAGACCTGGGGCCACGGCGGCTCTTCTTCAATGGCTGTGGCGTCTCCGTCGACTTCCCACCAACAACGCCGCCACCGACAGTTTCAGACTGGCAGAATTTAACACCAACCCAATGGGCCCTTGGGAAGGAAGTGGCTGCACTTGCAGTACCACCATCACCAGTACGGCCGTAGCCACCGGTTCCCATTAATTCTGACGAGTCATCCACCGGAAAAAACTGCCGTGTTATGATCGGAGGCTCGGTCTCCGGTGAGCAGCTGTCGAGGTGCTTGCGGGCCACGGAAAACCCAAAAATCTTGCTGCTGCTCCGCTTTTTCCTTCCACTACCGTCGTCTTCATCGGAGGCATCTTCAATTAGTACGGCCGATGAGCTGGAATTTGACATGGATCCGACCCGTTTGCCCTTGTATAATTCATCTCCATTGCCATATGAATTACACCCTTCTTCAGATTCTTCCTCATCCTTTCTTTGATTAGGCGAGTCGTTCAGATTCCACATTTTTTGTATTGATCGATCTCCTTAAAACTTGCAAAAAACAAAATAAAAGATTTTTCTCATAGGGTTAATTCTTAATGATCTAAAGAGCTGGATTTATGATCATCAAACAATTTCTCTAAGTACTCTTGACGGATGCATAAAAGGGGAAATGTATAAAGTAGAGATTAAATGCAAAACCCTAGGACTTTGGTAATAGCTTAGCTGCGATGGATGTTCTGCTGGCTAGCTAGATCTTGTGCCTCCTTAACTACAACTGCTAGTAACCAATACAGCATAATAGACGAGGCCAGCTTTGAGCAGACTTGCCCATAGCACCTAACCCCTCCTTAAATATTCTCTCCAGCTCCCTCTTTCAACTTGCCTGCATTTTATTAAAATGAACTCTTCCACAACCCTTTTGTGATTGTTTTTCCTGTGTTTAATCATTCATAAACCCCCACTCATGCCCTCTAAACTTTATCTTATCAAATATACATATCTATATACACATGAGGAAATGATATGGTCAATTTTGATTGCTAGCCAACATCCGTGAAATTATTTGCCGGATGGTATTTCACATTTCTTGTCCGTCAAATAGTAAACAATTTGACACATGTTGATCAAATTATGAATCAATTTTCATATATATTTTTGTCTGTTTGATAATAACATTATTTTTATTTTATCAACGTCAATTCCCTTTTTAAAACTAAATTTGATTTCTCTCCAATGTTTTTTTCTCTCTCTCTCTCTACCATGTGTTCAATTTTATTGTCATTATTTGTGGGATTCATGGAGAAAATAGGCAATAAATAAATAAAGAACCATCTTTCCGACGTTAACCAAATCGAAAAGCATTCTCTCCTCTCTCTCTCTAATTTTCTTTCTCTCTCTCCCTCCATTATTAAAATGGCATCTACTCATGGAAATCGACAGCACCAAGACTTAAAAGATCACTAATTACTCAATTGACCTTTATTAGCAACTAATTATCATTCATTCATTATTCATGCAAACACACGTCACAGGTCACCCCACCAATCTTTATCTAAGTTCTCTCTCTTTCTAGTATATATGTCGAATAAATTTATAAACACAATATTAAATATAACATTAATTTTAATTATTAAAAAATAAAATTTAATATAAAAATTTATATCAAATTTTATTTTAAAATAATTAAAATAAATATAATATTTAATATTATGTATGTAATGTTTGATCCATATATTTCTACCCTTTTTCTTTTACCGTTGGAATAGAGAGAAGACAGGAGGGTAATTTGGAGATGAAAAATAAAAAAGGAGAGTGGGGGAATTATTGTAAAGTCAGGGCCAGGACAGAGGAGGGGTTTGGTTTCAGAAAAGGAAAAATGGAATAATGGCAAGAAAAGGAAACACTTTCCAGAAAAGTCCAATCCAAGAGTACGCGAATAGGGCCACCTTTTGCCTCTTCTGTTTTACTGGCGACAAATCACCTTCTGGGTATGTACCTCGTATTTATTACTCACACCACTCGCTCTCCCTCCCGCGTGCTCCATAATTACATTTTTAATACTAGTAGTGAAAATGACGAATTAAGCCAATTTCTTTGCGTCGGTTCATATAAATGTAGTGGTAATGATTCATATCCAAATAGGAGTAATTATTATAGATATTATTTTAACAAATTTATTTTTAATTGTTCGAGATTGAGCATTTAGTAGCAGACTAACGGGAGAAACTTTTTTTTTTACTTATCGGTGCTCTTATTAGAGATATGAAAAATATTTTAAATATTTTTATTTTAATTAAATTTTAATAATTTTATTTATAATATAATTTATATTAATTAAATCAAATTATATTATAATATAGAGTTTAAATTTTAAATAATTAAATTGTCACGATAATTGACAATGTTATATTTTATTACTTAAAAAATTATTTATACAACTAAATACATTGCATATAATTGACAATATTATATTTTATTATTTAAACAATTAAATATAATTGATAATTTTAAATTTTATTACTTAAAAAATTATTTATAAAAATAAATACATTAAATATAATTGACAATATTAAATTTTATTACTTACAAATTTATTTATACAAATAAATATATTAAAACTATTTAAATCTAACTAAAGTGATAGTATTTAGGATATTTCTCTATAGCTTTATTAAGAATAGTGAGATAAAAAAATTTGTCATCCTTTCACTATTAAGAATAGTAGCATGTATATTTTTCGCACGTTGAATCTCGCATTAGATGGTGAGAGATGTGTTTATTAGAATAATATTCATATCAACTATTTACTGTGAATTACTATTCATATATGATAGACTTTACTCAAATACTTTTAATAATATTTTACATTTATGTATTTTTTATAACTTTTAAAAAATGATTATTTTTTTATACTTAAATTATCTTTTTATAGGACATATGTATTTATTAATTCTTTTAAATAAATGAACCTAATTATTTTAAACGTATCAATCCATTAATATTACTTGTCTAACCCATTTATTTTTTATGTCATATCAATTTGTTTAGAACACAAATTTTATGTTTATCGAGTAATAACTCTCTTATGATGTGTTTGAATTGAAAAAAGGAATAAAATAATTTTAACATAATTCAATTATATGTTTTTATTGTTGGCGAGAGTGAGTGGTATAATATGATGATAAAATTACCATACATATTTATTCAATTGAAATAATTTTATTTCACCACCTCTCACATAAAATAAAAATCAAAATGATAGAATGAATTTTTATTCTGTAAGAATGATTTATCCTTCAAAATAATCATCTAATACACTATTTTTTATTATAATCATTGCTTTATTATATTCTCCCAATGCAAACGTAACATTATAATTACTCCCTTCGTCCTAAGATAAAAGTCTTTATTACTATTTTAGGTAATTTCAAGTTAAATGTCTACTATACCTTAAATAATATATATATATATATATATATATATATATATATATATATATATATATATATATATATATATATTTATATTTATAATAATTTGCCTATAACATTTTTAGTATAATTGTTATATTTTTATTTTATATGTATATTTGTGGAGCATCACTAGTAATGTGTAAAAAACTATGTAATTAAATAAGAATATAAATATAGACAATTTTATCATTTTATTTTATTTTTTAATATACCCAAAAACTAAATCAAGACTTTTATCCGAAAATAAAAGGACTATATATTTTGTATCATATTATCAAATTGTGTCAAAAAATACCACATTAATTTATAACACAACTCATTCACAACCATAGTGTCTTTTCTATTTACTAATAGTGCTCTGCTAAGTACATTAACATTCTCTTAATTGGTACATTAACCCTTTATTACACTCTCGCTTTCACAACCATAGTGTCTTTTCTATTTACTAATAGTGCTCTGCTAAGTACATTAACATTCTCTTAATTGGTACATTAACCCTTTATTACACTCTCGCTATATTTAGAATACGAGACTCTTGCATTTTTGTTAATCTTTTTTTTCCCCCCTTCTTGTCATACTCTTTACATTCTTATTTATGCAACAATAATTTATGTGAAATCTCAACTTTGTCATAAAAATATGATAAAATTAATAACATTTTATTATTGTAATACAATTGTCCAAAAGTCACTAAAGGACCACTCAAGCATGAAGGCAAATGAGAGCTCGAGTACACTCCCATCAATAATAGCGTGAGTATTTATAAAAAAATTATTTAATAATTCTGAATTAACGACACGTGGTGTCTCAGATCAATAATTTTTTTTTATTTTAATAATTTTTTTTTTTTTTATAATTATAAACCTACTGAAGTAAATAAATTTTATTAATCAAAAACACCCTATTTATGACTCATGAGAAGGTACCCTCTGCTACGTACTTCGGAAGCCCAACTCAACTCTAACCATAGGATACAGAGATTCTAGTGGATTGATAAACAGAGAGATATTCGTAGACTAAGATATCATCATGCTTGACATCATGGTACTCATATTATATTTAAATTTAACCAACTATACTATATTAAAAATTAATTATAATATCAAAATTTTCGGTCAAAATACATTGAGGAGAGGTGGGTGGGTGTGTCAAAAGTAAACGGATATGGTATTAGGCTCAATTTTATTTTTAAAAGTTAACTTGGAATGTTCTAAATTAAAAATAGGGTTAATTATTTAATTTTTGGTTAACTTAGTTGTACATATTATAAACTATTTTAATCATAAAAAAATTGTTTACTCAAAATAATCAGATTAATTTTTAATTTTATTTTTTATAAAAGTGAGATTCTTAATTAGTGAGGGAATAAGTGATAAACTAATATTAGTAATAAAAAAGAAAAGGTCACGTCAAAGCGCACCAGACATAACATATATAATTCCCAACCAAAGCGCCACAACTTCCGATTGCGTCCATTCGTAAATACTCCTTTCTCTTTAGTACTATTTTAAGTAATTTTAAGTTAAATATTTATTTATTTTAAATAATTTATTTTTTATAATAATTTTTTTATAATAATTTTTATTATATTTTTATTCTCTCTATATATTTATAAAATATTATTAATTATATATAAAAAATTATGCAATTAAATGAGAATTAAAATATAAACAATTTATCATCCACTAAGAGTGATATACAATACAATTGAGGAATTAATTGTATTGCTTTCAAAGAATGTGGACAATTTTATTATTTTATATCCTCTTTTTTAATATGTGTAAAAAATGAACCAAATTTTTTATCTTAAAATGAAGAGAGTAATAATTTTCCTTTTCCCCCCTCTCTTATTTCCTTGTTTTTTGAGTGGTTTGCAAAAACAAAACAAAACAAAACAAAACAATTCCAATAACGGAAGTGGGACGAGGCTAAGTTTGACAATGAGGTTGATTTAAAACAGTACCTCAATGTGGGCCTCTTTCCTTTCCTTCATACACGTCCCATGAATTTTATAGCCCACCAGGCCCACTTCTTCTCTCTCCATGTATGTTTATACATATAGTCAAATTTTTATGAAGTCCTAGGTCCACAAACTTTATAATCAAAGTCCTTTTTCCTATCCTCCAACCTACCCCTATTTCTACCTTGTGGTACTTGCACAATGACTCCAATAAATATGTATGTATAGGTTGTATCCATTTAGAAAATTAATATTTTTATATAAAAAGTATTGTTATAGATCTATAACAACGATTTTGACCCGATTATAAATTTATAACGAAAGTTTATATGTAAAAATATCAAAAAATCTTGTGAAAATCTCACTTCCCTCTATTTATTGTGAAAAAGAATGCAGTTAGATATAACGAAGAAGAAAAAGTTTGGAATTTCAAGATTTTATCAAAGAAGGAAAAGGATAAAATTCAATAGTTTATACAATTTTGGAAACAAAGCGAAAAATTAGCATCGAGGCAAAAAAGGTGCAGAAGAATTTCATTTCTTCCGATTCTTTTTTGCTTATTTTTAAATTTATTATATAATTTGAGAATTTTCAAGAATTTGAGGATATGCTAACCATACGTATAATATGAGATACGACAAGAAAAAAACAAATGAAAAAATATAATATTGACATAAATTACATAAATTCAAGTTAATTTTAAATTTAAAAATATTTAAAATTTAATATTAATTTTATAATTTAAAACAGAAAAATAGTTATTTAACTTTAACGAAGTGATAACTTTTGTGCATTCAGATTCTTCACTTTGAAATTGGAATAACTGCTGCAAATCTGTTACACACATTTTATTCCCAAATTAACAACTCATTTTGGCAAGTAAAAAGGTGGGACATGCTTTACATAGATACCGCAACACGTGTTTGTCTGATAACGCAAGCATATATGGACGACCTTAATTATAGGAGTAGGACCAATAATAACAAGGTAGGAGTATATTTATTTTAGTGGGATATCCAACACGTGTTTATCCGATAAGGCAAGCATATATGGACTACCTTATGCGTGGGTCCACGTCCAATAACACTGCAGGTGTATATTTATTGTTGTAATATTCTAAAAATTCATTTGATTTTAGTTTATGCTATCTCAATTATTGTATAAGATACTTAAAAATACACCTATTATAAAATTTATATAAATTAAGTTAATTTTAAATTTTAGCGTTTCACATACTTTTATTCTTAAAGTCAAAAGTGATTTTTTTTATGAAATAAATAGATGAGTTTAAATGTTTAAACGCACTTGAAAATTTTGTTCGTTTAATAACAGTTTATTTTAAATGCAATTTATTTAACTCATAAACATAATGTTTGGATCTCAAATATAACGTACCAAAATTAGTGCAGTATGTGTAAAAATTTAAACACTACAAATGCTAATAGCCGAGTAAATCCTAAATATATTATATATTTTTGCATGTTACATATAATAAATTGCTTAGGGCTTGACAACATTTTTTGAAAATGGAATTCATAAGTGTCTTGAATTCTAAATATAATAAGGACATAAATATGTGAATATTCGTGAAGAATTGAAATTACCTTATATAGTTATTGAGTTAGATCGGTATAATCCTTTTAAAGTCAAAGACAATGCCAACTGAGAGTAAAAGGAATTTCTTTCTCTTTGGGAGGTAAAAGGAATCAGGCAATTTGACATATACATTTATCAACTATGAAGCCGGCCATAATGTTGAAGATGTTGATAGGAGAACGCAAATATACAAATCAACGTTGAGTGAATTAACTAATCATATGAAATGACAAGTAACCTAAAACAGCTAGGAGTTGAAAAGGAAATTACAAAATTTTGAACTTCCCCCTTTCCGAAAAAAGTGGCTCATTTAATTTTTTCCTTAATTTATCTGCAAGATTCTAAAATTAACGATTAATATAGATTTATTTAATTTTGATTAATGTAATAGTTAATATTATAAATTACTTAAAAAACTATTATAAAATACAAAATATTATTTCAAAAACTAAAATAAAGTCGCATTACAACCTAATTTTTAGATTTTCTCAAATTAACTAGGAGAGAAGATAGATGAAACTTTTTTTGTGGAATGTAGTGAGTATCTACGTACATAATCAAGACCATATACAGAAACCCTAGACTCCAAAACTTCAAAATTAGATTTGAGGATGGTTTAATTTCTTTTTTAGAGAGGCACTCTCCTAAATCTTTTAGTTATTATTAGTTGCTTATTTGATTTATATTTTCTTCTTTTGCGGAGTTTATTTTACTTTTTTGTGGGATTTTGTTTCTCCCAGTTTGGGGTTAGATCTGCTGTTCTTTCTCTAGTACTCTTGTGGGAGTCTTTTTTCTCCTTTCGAGACTTTGGATACTCGAGAAGTGACATATCTGAGATATGTTTTCTAATTGTTATTTTATTTTTGTTTAAATCAAGAAAATTTGTAATTCATATTTTACTTTGGATAAGGTAAATATCCTTTTAAATTTATCATACATGTAATTCGTATTTTTCATTGAAAGAATGAATTTTCCCTGATATTGCTATTAGTGTTCATATGATAAAAAAAATTATAAAAAAAAATAAAAAGACAATATACTGATATAATCGTTATATAGATGCTTAATTTGTCAAGTTTAGCATGTACGTGGATGTTCCTCATGATAGATCATAGATGTGCTTCCAGATACAACACAAGTAGGATAATAGTTCAAATCTTAGTTTATTCATGTTTAATTAGTTGCTTATCATACAAGTTGTTGATTTTAGCATTTTTGAAGAAGTGTATGTTCTTTCAAGGACGATAATAATAACTCAATTTGATCTTAACTTTGTCAAGTTTCAGGTCTATTTACAACATCTCTTTCAGTTAGCTACAAAGAATTAAGACACTTAATATTAACGGGCCAAAAATTATTGGCACAGCACAATTGACCTTTTTTAGACAAATATGCCTTTATCATTAATGGTTCAAAACTTATTAAACTAGTTCTATCTTTCCTTTCTCTAATGTACTGAACAATCTCAAATTCTACTCATTCTTTCACATCTATTAGTAGTAGTATAAAGAAGCTTGAGATGATTGTATTTAAATAATGTTGAACTGAAAGTTTTTGGGAATTAAAAAGAACTTAAAATTCACGGGGTAAGAGTATGAAGAGAGGAGCAAAAGTAATTAAATAAATAAACATACGAGTAATTTGTTTTGTGATGTGGACATGTGGGAATTGGGATGCTTGTGAGCTTCTTCCATGGCTTGGCCCGAGTTTGTTTGCGAGTTCTGATTTGGGGGGAAGGAGAGGGAAAAGATGAGAAGGAAAAATTTCTTTTTTCTCTTGTCATCCCTTTCTTTCCCTCCAAATCAAAACTCACAAACACCCGGTGGTTCCTAATAAATCAATATTTATCTAGATGAATTAATGAGGCTTTTCAGATAAAAACAAATTAATTTTTTCGGCCATTCATGACCATTCCCCTGGCCTTGTTCCCTCCTTTGCTGGTGTTGACAAAGGATTCTCTCTCCAGCCTATAAAAAATTAGGTTGAAGGAGGAGGAAACGTTTGGAGGAACACAATAAAAGGGAAAATTAAGGACAGGAAGGGAAAGAAACAAATTGGGTGAGTTGGTTAATTTTGAATATGTAAAGCTGAAAAAATTATGCTATAGTCCTAGATAGTCCTAGAGCATAATTACAGTATGCTTCACTCTCTTGTATGAGGGTGAGGTTCACACATAATGGAGCTCATGTATGAGAATGATAAAATACGTTGTAACTATGTTCCAAAAATATGAAATAAGACCAAGTAAAGCTGAGAGAAGAGATAGAAAAGGTCAGAGACCCGGTACTATAGTGAAAGGGTAAATTTGTACAAAATAAATTAACTGCCCTGTCCCTATAGTTAATATCAATTCTCAGAATTAAAAATAGTTATAAAATGGCAAATGTAACGTTTCTTCTCTCTTTAATGGATGAATACTGATGATCATATTTTATTTTATTTTATGCAGATTTGACGGATGTCTGAAGCACCAACTTTGAAATCACCCTAATTCCTTGGTCAATCGAAAATGGCAAATCTAAACTTTTCTTTTTTAGATAAAGGCAAAAGAAATTTTATTAAATCACAAAATTCCAAAAGATATAATTTATTTTTATAATAAGCTAGCTGTTTGGAAGAATCATGCATCTAACCTTATTTTTAACGAAAACTGCAAAGAAATTTCTAGATACCTTATTATTTTTCTTATATTTGGATGCACAATTATTAGAATATAGAGTATTCCATCCCCGCTGATCATGTATTGTTTTTAGGTTTTACCTTCTTTTAGGGTGCCAGTGATGATATATGAATAGATTATTTTTCACTATATTAAAAGATCAGTATTAACAGGCTCATATGTACTTTAATTTGCCATAACAGGTAATCCGTAGTTCATTTCTTTTAGCAACTCACTTGGTTCTAAAATATAACGTAAATATTGATTCTAGAAAAGTTAATTTAAAATAATTTTAAATTCAGAAAATGGTAATAAACTATTAAATTTTAGAAAGTATGATTATAATATTATAAATTATCTAAAAAATATTATAGTTATCAAATTTATTATTTTAATTTTTTTTTCAATAAATCATGTCAATTTTAAATTTAATTTTTAAAAAATCAATAGTAATTAATGTTTTGAAATCAAGCGAGTATATAATTTAAAATTTAAAATTTTTATAAATAAATTTAAGAATTTACAAGACTTAAAAGAAGAATAAATGAGAGGATATTTCATAGTATTACACCCTCCATTCCCATTTATTAGACGTTTTAGGGAGTTCAATTTTCTTATATTGCCTTCTAGTATCTTCTTTCATAATTTCTCTCTCATTTATCTAGTCAACTTTATACTACTTATTTCCTTAATTCATGCAAGGATAGTTATGTCAATATATATCAATCTTAATGATAGAATAAGAGTAATAAACGACTTTCTCAATAAATGTGAAACACTAAAACATCATATAAATAAAAGTGGAGAGAGTAAATAAAATATCGTGAGAATTTATAAGTTTTGAGTAACGACAAGCTGATTCATATCTTCCAAAGATCCTCCTTATCACTCCTTCAGTCAATACCCGTATGAATGAGAGAGGGTGGTGCCGTGGTGGGCCGGTTTCTCCATTAATACACAAATTGTGGGGAGGGTATATAACTCTTGTTTTTTTTTACTTCATTTTTCCCCCCGCAATCAATACTACTAGTTTATGGGGTGTGTGTATAATTAAGAAAAAAATTAAAATATTTAAACAAACTCAAAAAACATGAATGAGAAAAGATATGAGAGAAAACAATAAAAAGTGAGAAAAAAAAACTTGATAAGTTGTGGGTGAAATAGAATTGTTATGAGTTCAACGTTATATAGAGATATATAATTTAATTAAAATAAAATTATTTTTAAATTTTATTATAAAATAGAGCAATACAGGATGAGAGACCAAGTCTCCTCTCCTACTTTATATCAATACTATGCTTTGGTCATTTCGGTTTGCAACTTGACATATACTAAAACTCAAGAATTAATATTTTTTTAAATAAAAGTTATAATTTTACGAGATTTCTTGTGACGCCCCCAAATTTAGGTCCACACAATCTAAACTTGAGTTGTCAAAAGACTACAACAAAATTATTACAAGGTAGAACAACGTTCAACAATACAGTGTATAATAATACACAACTAAGTCTTCACTATTATTAACATACTATTTTACAACACGTGAAGACTACGATAGCTATCCCTCGGACTCTCAATACATTCCCCTGCTAGACCCAGCTATGTTCTCATCTCCTGTTGAAAAACAATGGAACAAAAGAAAGGGTGAGCTCAAATAGCCCAGTAAAGAATATCATGACTAAAATAATGACGAATAAATTATCATTAGTCTTCAACAGTTGAGTTCTTGATATAATACAATAGACTACAAGATTTATATCAAAAACTGCAGTTAAATTCTTAAACAACGTTCAGATCAATAATAGCAGCGGAATGAACAATCTATTAAAAGAATAATGCAGACTATAATGTCCACTCGATTCTCTTTTTAGGAAAAACATCATCAACTTTTATAATCTGAAATACCATTAGTCAAGATAATACAATTCACAGTTCCTGATCATAATCATGCAGATCAACAGTTCATCTTTGCACTACGGGCCAAAGACATTCAATATAACACCAACGATCATGATTATACCAGATTCCTCCTTTGGTCATAATAATACCAAACAACAGTTCAACTTTGCACTACGGGCCAAAGAGAACATTCACCACGTGTCATAAAAGACACCGAACAGATGTATCGCCTTTAACCTATTATATCGCCTTTAACCTATCATCTGTTCAACAAATATATCGCATCTGTGCCCCCGGCCACAGATATTCACAACAGCTTGATTCTTGATGATTAGTACAAATAACAGTGATACAAATGATGAACAGAAGAAATATGATAACAATAAGTATCGGAAGTTTACTTTGTGCAGATTCAAATAATGTCCAAATTGTCAACATGATGTGGAGTAAAATTTAAAAATGATATTCAAGATCCACAGTTCAGAATAACGGTTACAGTTCAATAGAAAGGTTCACGTAAATAGGAAGGTTCAGTTGAAATAATGAAGTTCAACTATTATGGAACATATAATATTTTCAGGAATTATAGAAGCAATAGTTCCATAATAAATTTCGATTTAGGAGTATGAAAGAAAATAATATCCCTTACCGTAGCAGGTTTGATTAACAAAAGGTGAAGGAAATTAATACAAAGGGTTATTCACCAACAGGCGGCAATCCGCTCCGTAAGGTTATCCCCACAATTTAATAGAATTTGAGTACAAAGAGTTATTCACCAAACAGGCGGCAATCCGCTCCGTAAGGTTATCCCCACAATTTAATAGAATTTGAGTACAAAGAGTTATTCACCAAACAGGCGGCAATCCGCTCCGTAAGGTTATTCTCAGAGATTAATAATGAATGAATACGAAAGGTTATTCACCAACAGACGGCAATCCGCTCCGTAAGGTTATTCCCACAATTTAATACATGGAAATAAAAGGCACGTCTTATGAGTAAGGAAGAAACAATATTATTATCGAGAATCAAATAATGATAATCCCTTACCATAGTACGTTTGAATAATGGAAGATGAAAAAGATGGTATCCCTTACCTCAATACGTGACTGGATATTGATTTAAATGAGGTTGATTAACTTGAACAGTACACGTATACTTATAGATCTTCACAAATACTCAAGATGACTTAAGCACACTTAGAGAGAACTTTCACAAGAAGTATTTAGAGAGAGAAAGAAAGAACAAGTAAGGAAGTTTATGAAAAATCCTTAAGTTAAGGCTTCTATTTATAGCCAAAAATCTTATCATTCATTTAATCTAAACCATTCATTTAAAGATCATCTTTTAATCTACACCATCCATTTCAAATATTATATTATCTTTAATCTACACCATTCATTTCATATCACCTAATAATCACCTAACTTTATATTATAAACAAATCAATTTAATTATTCAACAATAATTCACACTTTAATCTACACCATTCATTTCATATCACCTAATAATCACCTAACTTTATATTATAAACAAATCAATTTAATTATTCAACAATAATTCACACTTTAATCTACACCATTCATTTCATATCACCTAATAATCACCTAACTTTATATTATAAACAAATCAATTCAATTATTCAACAATAATTCACACTTTAATCTACACCATTCATTTCATATCACCTAATAATCACCTAACTTTATATTATAAACAAATAACTTTATCAATTCAATTATTATGACTAATTGTTATAAATACAGTATAGTTAGCTCTTAGATATCAAGTCAATAAATTAATGAAATACAACTGTTTAAATAACATCATAATAGAGATAACAATAATGTAAAATAAAGCATACGTTACTGTGTAATGACAATTATTGATTCAATAATGTGAATTACTGTGCATATTTTACTGTGACAATTATTAGGTTCAATAATTTTAAAAACAGTGCAACAACAATTATTGACTCAATGATATAAAATATAGTGTAATAACAATTATTAAATCAATAATGCAAAATACTGTGTAACAACAATTATTGAATTGATAATATAAAATATTATGCAGTGACAATTATCGATGAAATGATGCGTAATCAGTTACGGTGTCAATTATCAGACCAATAATATGAGACACTATGCAATACCGTGTGTTACTGTAGAGTACCGAGTGCTACAGAAAATACCAATAACTACCGTATGCTACTATTCTTTTATCACCGGTATTTTAACAGTTCCGTTGACTATTTTTATTTAAAAAGGTTATTTCTGTCGTTTTCTATATCCGACAAATATTCCGTTGTGGGGTCCACCAATAATTTGTTATTTCGGCGCCGTCGGACCAAACGAATATTCCCCGACCAAACGAATATTGTCCGACAAAATAAAATTTGCACATAACATCCTTAACTTTTAACTTTATCGATTTAACCACTTACTGTTTCAAAAAATATATATATGAAGAAAAATTAAATTTTGTATTTCATAAAATTCGGGGTCTTACATATTCATTATTATGACTAATTGTTATAAATACAGTGTAGTTGGCTTTCTGAGTTAGATATCAAGTCAATTAATTAATGAAATACAACTGTTTAAATAACACCATAATAGAGATAACAATAATGCAGAAAGTATGCAAAAGAAAGATTACGTTACTGTGTCATGACAATTATTGATTCAATAATGTGAATTACTGTGCATATGCTACTGTGACAATTATCAATTTAATAACATGAATTATTGTGCATGTGACAATAAAGTCAAATATTGTACGATAACCACTTTATCAGTTTAATAATACGAAACACTGTGCAATGCCGTGTGTTACTGTGCAATATCGTATGTGACTTTTAATACCGTATATTACTATTCTTTTACCACCGGTTATTTTAACAATTAAAAGTAATAGTACCATTGACCATTTTAAAAATTGTTTATGTCATTTTCTATATCCGACAATTATTCTTTGTGGGGTCCACCAATGATTGGTTCGTACGGCGCCGTCGTACGAATATTCCCCGACCAAAAGAATATTGTCCGACATAATATAATTTACACATAACATCCTTAACTTTTAACTTTATCAATTTAACCACTTACTGTTTCATGAAAATATATATGAAGAAAAAATAAATTTTATATTTCATAAAATTCGGGGTCTTACTATAAATAATAATTTTTAAATAATTTATAATATTTATTATTATATTAGTTAAAGTTAAAATATTTTTATTAATTTTAAAAAATAATTAAATAATATGTAAAAGATACGTGTCGCATGCAATTTAGTATGGTATACTATAAAGTGAAACAAGCTCACCAATGTGCATGCGAATTATTAGTATTTCTTACTTGTGTGGTTGGAAATCGAAGCAAGCGGAAGATATATATATTCAACTTGCACATCATAAAAATGTTGACAATACGATGTACACAGAGATACTCTATTTGTCCCATTTTATGGGTCACATTTCTTGTCATAAATTAATGAATGTTTCAAATTATAAATGTGCCACCTATATAGTTTGTTGCCTACAATTATGAACCTTTGAGCGTAGGATCTGCTCCTTCTTATCCAGGATCTTAACAGGTACCTCCTCGTACGTTAAATCCTCTGCTATAACGTCTGGTTCTAACTCAATGACGTGGTTTGGGTCCTTCACATATTTACGTAACATAGATATGTGAAAAACGTTATGGATGCGAGACATACTTGGTGGTAAGGCTAGTCTGTAGGCTACAGTTCCTATTCGATCGAGGATTTCAAATGGGCCAATAAATCGAGGGTTGAGCTTTCCTCTCTTTCCGAATCTCGTAACCCCTTTCCATGGAGAAACACGTAAGAATACATGATCTCCGACGTTGAAGTTTTCGTCTCTCCGATGAAGATCAGCATAACTCTTTTGTCGTTCTTGTGCGGTCTGTATTCGTTGTCGGATCATTTGGATCTTTTCGGTCGTCAAGCGTACCAACTCGGGTCCCAACAATTTTACTTCTCCTACCTCATTCCAACATATTGGAGAGCGACACTTCCTCCCATACAAAGCCTCGAATGGAGCCATGCCTATGCTTGCTTGGTAACTGTTGTTGTAAGAAAATTCCACCAATGGCAGGTACTTATCCCAACTTCCTTTGAAGTCTAATACACAAAGTCTCAAAAGATCTTCGAGGGTCTGGATCGTCCTTTCCGATTGTCCGTCCGTTTGAGGATGGTATGCAGAACTAAAACGTAGTTCAGTGCCCATAGCTTTTTGTAGACTGATCCAAAAGCGTGAAGTGAATCTAGGATCTCGATCAGAAACTATGGAAACTGGCATGCCATGCAATCTCACGATCTCATTTATGTACATACTGGCAAGACGTTCAAGTGAAAAGTTTTCTCGTATAGGCAAGAAATGAGCAGATTTGGTCAATCTATCTACGATCACCCAAATTTCTCATTTATGTAAACCACAAATGTCATTTTTCAACTTTCTTAAAACTATCATATACGTTGGAACCGTTGGTGCAATTTTATTAGTGCAGTTTGTGTTAGGGTTTCGACACAGTGAAAGCAGCGGGATTTAAAAAAAAAATTCGAAACCCTAAGACAGGATCCAAGCGAAAACAGATTAATCAGAGGTTTAGATTATTTTAACGATTATCTGAGATGGATAGGAGACGATTGAATTCTGGAACAGCTTCGAATCTTCAACGCAATCCAGCGACTGCGTCTCTACGGTATCCACACGAACGCTCCGCGAATAGTCCCACGATCTGCAGCAAAAGGAACCGCGATACTAGCCACCAAGATCAGGATTTCCAATTATTTTTCTCTCTAGCATTTTTCTGAAAGCGGCTAGGGTTTTAGTTTTTCCTTACGTACTTTTAGACTACTGATATATCATATATATAGTAGTTAATAGGAATTAACTAAAACCTAAAATAAATAGAAAAATAAAATCCGAATTTATATATATTATATTTTAATTAAGTCTTACTTAATTAATATACATATATAAAATTATCCTATTAATTTAAATTCGTAATTTTTAAATACTATCAATCATATTGACATATTTAAAATACTTACAATTTAAATTAATTCCCTTTTAATTACGTTCTAAGTGTGTGACCCTATAGGTTATTATTATGTTGGCAATAATTTTAAAATCATATTATAAAATTATAAACAGTGAGCGGCATCTAGTAATGCATCACTGCTACCCAAATAATAATAAGATCGGTGATTCGATACAACCTTTTCGTGACCAATGTTTCAATGTAATTTAATCCTTTTAACCT
Organism: Hedera helix; assembly: GCA_947179155.2. Lineage (NCBI taxonomy): Eukaryota > Viridiplantae > Streptophyta > Magnoliopsida > Apiales > Araliaceae > Hedera > Hedera helix. Next base: position 40,090,637 of record OX359275.1, read on the forward strand.
TATATCCTAGATTAAACTCGAGGCATGGAATGTGTCATACTCTTCATAATTTAATCTGAGTTTTCTTGATCAATGAGTAAACTATATGAAACAAATCAATATTTGAGCATGGTCATGCATTTCATAGTCCTACTCAATCAAGAGGCCTATGGATATCACTCCTAATATATAGGAGGGTTAAATTCCATCTAGATCACTCATATTCCTCACACGATTCATGATGTACCCAATAATCACCTTTATTGTCCACCCTATTAAATGTGACATTTGATGATATCAAAGTACACAAATTCTCGTGTAATAATATAGTGACTTCAGGTCGGAGGATCATTACATCATTGTCACTATAAGAATTTCTTATGACACTTTGCATAATGCTCCATGTAGAATTCTCATGGTGGGTCAGTCCAGTACATTGTTCTCTAACATGTACCTATGCATTGACTCAAATATCTCATATATTTATGACCAATGAGATTTGGCCATCAGTCCATCCACATACTAGTCTAAATGCATCATTGTTGTCCTATTAACAATGATACTCAACTAGGGACATTTAAGAGCAATGATACTAATTATAATTATATAATCTCATGTTCAAGTCACATACTTAAAACTATATAATTCGTATCATTATTCTAAGGGTTTTTATTATGTTAACATTTATATAACGCAGTAAATGAAATCATAATAAAATAATCCATTTATTCAATCAAATATAATATCAAAAAATGTTAAGTAATTACATCAAATAATTAGCCTATAGAGCATAAACTCTAACAGTTTGGTCCATTTTTGATGTAGTTTAGGGGTCAATTTCGATTTTTTTGCTCACTCACTTACAATATGACAATTGATATGAGGTAAAAGAGTTGAATTGTATGAGCTCCAAAAAAAAGTATATTTGAAATAATCTAAAAACTGACTTTATTATTGCTTTTTGACCAATGATCACTTAAATATATGTGTTCCTAAAAGTAAACAGCAAATTATTTATATTTACTTAATGAGAATTACGTTGGGAAAAATAATCTATCAATAACAAGGTGTTCTGTGTTATTTTTAAAATTTTATTAATGAAGGACAGTACAATAATTTCACTCACTGAGTATTTTTGAATCATGTTAAATTTAATAAAAGATAAAATTCTTAATATGTTTAACTAACTAAGAATTGACAATCTGAAAAGTCTTTAAAATCAATTAATTAATATTCTAATTTCTAACTCTTGAAATAAAGGACTCTCTTTCTATAAATAAGAAACGTGTTCTAGCATAATTAAATATACCTTATTTACTCCCATAATAATTCTCTACATTCATATTAGTGTTCTAAATTAAGTATCGAAGAGTTTTTCCGGAACCTTTAATTTCGGTGAACTTTTTTGCAGATTTTTCGACGAAGTTAAGACAATCAAATGATGATTAAAGTCAAAGTTTATGGATTGATCTAAATTTTAATTTACATGTTACCGATTGATGCATAACAATCAAAATCAAAATTCATGGATTGACTAAAATTTTAATTTGCATGTTACTGATTGATGCATCAGAGAATAATTTAAACCAATAAGATGAAACAAACGGCCTGAATGTCCACGCTGTGATATTACATATCAAACAAAAGAAATCCCACTCCATATCTATAGCTTCAAATTCTAAGTTATGTGGCTTGGAATCATAATATATACTGCCTTTGTTCTTGAAAGAATGACGCAAGTACATTTTTTTTTGCATAAAATGAGAAAAATAAAATAGGAAAAAGAGAATAATTTTTTTAAAAAAGTTTATCCTTAATGATTTTACAAGATTACACAAAGATGAGTGTTTTTTTTATACTAATGAATTCTATTACATGATATACTTATCTTTTATTTTATATACTTTATGCTATCATTTTGATGACAGAAGGAATGTGGCAATGCTTAGAAGGGAAAATATGCTAGAACAGAGAATCAAGGGTTGCGCGCAAAAATATTCAACTCAAAGAGAATAAACTTATGACGACTAAAGTATAATTTGTATTCTAAACTTTACATGTCAAACTTTACGTGTCAGATACTTGTGACATCTTAATCTTTAAAAGGTATGTACTTTTATTCTAAACTTCTATTTTTCGTGTTAAATTGCACCCTTCGATCATTTTACCGATCACTTTTAACCAAAAGCCAGGATTTACACTTCAAAAACCGAAAGTCACAATTTTCTCTTCCAACAGTAATTAATTTAAGGGTACTATCATCTAAAAATATCATTTTAGTGTACTTTTCTCTCTCCTCTTACTCCTTCCAATCCTCCACCCTCCTCCTTCACCTGGGGTGTTGGTGAAATTAGAGATGAAATTAAAGCCCAATTTGGTGATTTTACTATGTCGAATTTGGTGGCTGGTGAATTCCATGTTTGTGGAAATCTAAAGATTAATGGGAGTTTGATTTGTAGAGGGACCAATATAGGAGGACAACTTGATGTTCTTTCTAATTCTGCTTTCGGGTTTTTGAATAGGGCCTTGGCGGGCTAATCATAGCTGTGGAATTAGGAGAGAAAATTTGTTTGTAATTTGTTAGGGAGGAGGATAAAAAAGATTAGATTTTGTTAGTCCTGCAGCAAGATTTGTTTCGGGGTTCGATTTTAGATGGAGTTCAAAGAATTTATCAATTATCTGTTGGAGGATGCTCTAGTAGGCTAAATTCAGGGAAAGAGCTTTTAGAGTCTCAACGACGTCGTTGAAACCGTAAAACACAAACCCAAAAAGCCCAAAAAATCTCCACTGCCATCCATCTCCGCCGGCAGTGGACACGACAGCAATAACTCAATTTGCGTATCAATCTGAAATCATGATGTTGAAACCCCTTGATAGTCTGAGCCATCTCAATTTGCATATAACTCTGCAACTCCTTTCTTTTAACCATCAAACACAACCTTAAGGTCCTCAACAAGAAAAATCTAGTCATAACAATTCCGGCAAGAAACCTCATAACTATGGAATTTTGAGCGGGAAAAAGTAATGTTCCAATGCCCTAGTTTTTTGGGAAAGAGAAAAGTAAGAATTTTTCTGAACATAAAATGCTTTAACGAATAAATATAAGTGCACAATATTTAAACACTATATTCATTTTAACCATTAAAAAATGGAGCATGATACTGAAATTCGTACTATACCCTACTTTTTAATGGTTAAAATAAATATAGTATTTGATTTTATATTAGTATGTTGTGTATGTAGACTTGTCCATTCGCAAGGCAACAATAAATTCTCAACAGTAGATAAAATTAATCATTTCTACTACCCATTCAGATTGTATCTTTTTTACAAAATTTACGCATCAATTTTTTTTTTTGCACAACTCTCCCTCCAAGATATGCATAGCTGATTTGAAGAAAATTCAGGGAGGAGAATTAAAGAGGAATGGTTGTGGTAAAGAAATAGGAAAAGCGAAGAGAGAGAGAAAAGGGGAGAGATAATTGAATTGACCCAATTGCCCTTAAAAAAGTCACAAGTGCGTCAATTTCGGTCAAAAGTGACTGGTAAAATGTTCGGAAGGTGCAACATAACACGAAAAATAAAAGTTTGGAGTGCAGATACATCCTTTTAAAGATTGGGATGTGGCGGATGTTTGAAATGTAAAATTTGAGGTATAACTTGTACTTTATTTACTTTTGATTATTTGTATTGAATTGTGAGTTATCAAAAGCTAAGCTTTAATCGTGGTGAAAGCAATATCTCAAGGACAAGTTGATTGCGGAAATTAATGAAACCTGCGAAAGGAGTAAGGAGATATATTGGACGCAAAGATCTAGTTTAAGTTGGAGGCAAGTTAAAGAGAAATAGTACTCAGTTTTTTTTTAATTTTTTATTTATTTCCAACCCATAAATGTGTCTCAAAAACTGCATGTGGTCCGTCGTCTATATATATATATATATATATATATATATATATATATATATATATATATATGTAAGTATGTATGTATGTATGGTCCCAAAGACTAGACCTCGATAGCCAACCTCTCATATTTTCTTACCATACAACTTGGACATTGAAAATCACACATGTCCCCACATTTTTCTCGTAAATATTGTACATGCATGGACCACTAGTCCAAAACTAATCAAATGTATATATGGTGGACGTAAGCTTACACATAACTGTATATGTAGTCCAAGAATCTATATATATATATATATATATAACTACCTCATTTTGAAAATTAAATGAAACAAGGAAAATGGCAGGGCGACAAAGTAGGTAATTGTTGCTCGTTTTTTTCTTTGCAACAAGTAGCCTTTGTTTTGCCAACTTACATACACACCAATTTAGTGATATGAAATCTGGGGAAAGAATTGAGGGGACCATGCATCAACAATAAGTAATCGATCGAGTCCCATGTCTGTGTGGTTTTAAATGCCCTATGAATTGAATTTTTTTTTCACATGCACATGCATGGCAGTTTTAAGCTAAAGCCTTTTCCATATTACAGAGTATGATGGAGTGGAATATAATATATTTAGTAGTACTCCATTATTTTACTACATATCTTTATGGGGAAGTTGTTTTTTGACAAATAATCAATGATTGAAGCTAGAGCTTTCTCATGGTATCCTACTTGATTTGATACGAGGAAATCGGCTGTACATTTCCCTACACAAGTCACGTGATGATCATAGTCTACATTTCTAATTGCACTTCATAACTCGTTAAGTCCGCTCAAACTGCCCTTTCTACCTGTTGGGCTACGTTTCTGCTAGGGTAAATGGGGTGCTGATATTGGGTTTTATCTCACACAATCTATTGGGTATAGTGCGCTCACATGAGACTCTAGAGTTCAATAAACTTGGTCTCATTGTCTTACTGCTTAAGCACTAACTAGTTATCATATTTAACACTATTTTATTTGCTAATTATCTTTTTCAATAAAATTTCTACTATATGATTCCTATTAAAAATTGTAATCCTATTGAGAATATGTGATTATTATAAATACAAGGTGAATAATAGAGGTATGACACATAAGATTCTAAGCTACTAAATACTTCTTACTTCCATTGTTAACATATCTTTGAAATATGTTCTTACTCTCACACCGGAGGTATCATCTGGTGGCCCCAAGCCGTCAAGTACTTACTGGTAGTACAATAGCTAAAGAATTCATTCATCACAAAATGAAGATGAGATTTATTCACCAAAAAATAAAGAGAAAAAATTTGTATTGCGAAAATTGTTGTTTTACAGTTAAAAAAAAACTTATTATAAAAGTTAAGGATCTACAATTCCTATTTACTCATGGGAAAGTCCATTCTCTTAGACTAGTTGTTTGGCATATTCGAAATCTTCGTCGAACTCATTGACCACCTTCAAGTTAATTAACCTCTTTAGTGAACTCCTTATATTCTCGAATAATCTATTTTTGTACCTCGGAAGAATAAAACTTAAGGACTCAGGAGCAAAACTACTTTATCTCCATTTGGCCTCGTTTACAAACCATTAATTCTCAACAACCATTTAGATATTGGTCGTTAAACTCTGAATTTGCTCAATCAGTTGTTGGATTTGGGTAGTCTTCTTTTGGAGAGAGGCTTCAAATTCTTTCAACCTCTGTTCCAGTATAACTACCTTCGTTTTCTCCCATTCGACAACAGCCTAAACACTTTTCAAGTTAACTTCAACTTTCTTTTGGGCAGCTTTAGCATTCATTTGTTCAGTATCAACTTGCCGAAACATGTTGTAGGAAGCTTTCAGGCATTCTTCCCTATCCTCAGCTAGTTTTTTCGCATCAAAAGTCTCAATTTTTGATTAACTGAGGCGGTTTTTCACCTCCTCGCAATAATTGGTGAGTTTGTGATAAACACCAATTATATGGGAGTAAGTGACATTGACCGGTTCAAAATTATTCACTAATCAATTATCACGGAAGAAAGAAATGAATGACCAAGTAAAAGTGAGGGTACTTGGCCTAATTGTTGTCTTTGCAAAATGATGAGGGTCTTTAAAATCATCCCCTCATATCTCAGCTCGTCGGCTAACAGTTTGAAGCCATGATACAAGCCATAAAAAAATCTTCAAAATCTCTAAAGCAGGAAGCATCGACTTTAACCTTCCATTAAGGCCTCCAAGTCGTCACCTTCTACCATTTAGAGGCAGACCGTAGGTCCGAGTTTTCCTCATCCTTGACGGGGCATTCCTTTTCTCCCTCTTGTCCTCTTCGACACTTGTATTCATTACCACTTCCCTGATTGGTTATATCTGTAACAGTTTATCCAAATCAATGACCGAAGAAGAGCGAGGAGGGCAAGAAATAATCGGAAGGGCCAGAGAAGATTTAACAGTTTCGGATATAGTAGTTACAATAACCTTTCCATTATGCTGCCAAGCTAACCTAAGCTTCTCAATGGGGATCATGGGCTTTCTAGGCACCCTTGCAACTTTTAGAATAGTTTCATTTAGCGTCTTTTTTGGCTGATTGGCCACTACAATTACAGCAAGAAAAAAATAGTCAGTGTTAGTATCAAATATTCAATAACATGTGCAATTATATAAGCATATATACAAGCACTATATAGGCAAAAAATTAAACACTCACAATCATGGATGAATAGACAGTCCTAATCGTTCAAAATCTTTTTGTCCTCCTTGATTAAAGGTCTTCGAGAGTATAAAGTTATAAGTTCTCCCAATTCGACCTATTAATCATAATAGGGTTTTGTTGGGATCAGTTCAACTATGTCCATGCACCAATAAATTCAATATCCATTCCCTTAATATAAAATCAATTTTATGTCATCCTTTGTTATTTGAAGGGGTTCCCACAAGAACTTCTCTACTCACCTGTATATTGAACTAATAGAACCTATTCTCCTTGTAAGCACCGATGAAGAAGAATTGATATAAAAAAATCCAAAAGAAGGTTTAAGACCCTGAGAATGACAAAAAGTCATAAAGCTATGAGGATGGTTGTAGGAATTAGGTACCAATTAGTTTAAACTGAGATCAATGGTATGAAAGAGTTCAAAAATAATTTCTTGAAGAGGAAAGCGAAGACTAAAAAGAAGAAGGTGCCTCGACATGGCTAATTGGCTATCCACCACTCTTCGAGTTGCGAGTACATCCTCTCATTTTTACTAGGCTTCATAACCTTATAATCTTCAAGAATATAGAACTTGGTCTTAAATAGTTCTATGTTTACTTCGGAGATATCTGAAGGAGTGTTAGTTTCCTATAAATATCACTAGCATACTTGGCTCTGTTATGCGCCCCTTTTGGGGTCCTAAAGTGTTCTACCACGAGAAGTTTATAGGTCTGCCCCTCAGAGGTCGTGACGCCCCCAAATTTGGGTCAACACAACCCAAACCTAAGTCGTCAAAATACATAATAACTATTATAATACGGTACAAGTAAAACAATTCAATACTCAATAATATACAACTAAGTCTTCACTATTATTGCCACTTTATTTTACAATATGTGAAGACTATCAACTACAGACTCGGACCATCACTTCATTCCCCAGCTAGTCCCATTTACATTCCCATTTCCTAAAGAACAGTGAAATAAAAAGGAAAGGGTGAGCTCAAATAGCCCAATAAAGAATATCATGATTAAGATAATGATGAGAAAATTATCAATAATCTTCAACAGTGATGAGTTCTTGATAAAATACAATAAACAATAAATTTTAGATCAATAATTGCAACAAAATAATATAACATAATAGACAATAAGTTTTCAACAATTATCTGTAGCGAAATAAACAATCCATTAAAAAATCATGTAGACTATGATGTCTACTAACTTCTCTTTTTCAGAAAAATCATCATCAATTTTTATTATTTGAAATACCATTAGTTATGATCATACCAAACAACGGTTCTTCTTTGCCCCATACTAAAGAGAGCTTTCATCACGTGTCCTAAAAGACACTCAACAACTATATCGTCTTTCCCTAAGGGCCAAAGATATTCATTAATTATATTATCTTTGCACTCAGGCTAAAGATATCCATATCAACTTAATTCTTGATGATTAAAACAAATATCAATGATATAAATGATGAAAAGTAGAAAGAGAATAATATGATAAATAATAGACGTTATAGGTTTACAAATTTTTCTTTGTCCATAATCAAATAATATCCAAATTGTCAACACGATGTGGAGTCAAATTTAATAATGATATTAAAGATTTATAATTCCAAAATAATGATTAAAATTAAATAGAAAGGCTTAGGTAAATAGGAAGGTTATGGTGAAATGATATTTAGATGAAGCGCAAATTATTAATTATTTTAAAAAATTTACCGAATAATACTTACCATAATAAGTTTCAGAGTATGAAAAAAAATATTATCACTTACCTTAACACGTGACTAAATACTACTTTCTATAGAATTGATCAACATATAATTATATATATAATTTAATTAGTAACTATCATATATAAATTTCATGGTGTACAATAACTCGTATATTATGAAATTATCAAAATTGTTTATATAATATTAATTTGTGTAGTATACAAAATAAAATATAACAAATTCAAAATAGTTTTTGAAATAATATTTTAAAATAAAATCTTTCAAATGACGTTTTTCAAAATAAATCTTATAAAAAACAACTCTTATAAAAGAAGATTGGTGAATACTGTGTGAAGTGAGTATTTATGCAAATATTAACCTTTAAATAAAAGACTCCCTTAATAAATTATTGCACTCTTTTTGGCTTTATCAAAATTTCAAAGTAACTTTTCTGCACTCAAAATATACTCACAATATATCAATAGAAGAATTTTGTGTTTTTGGTGTGTTCTTTGTTGCTCAACTGAGTATCCTATTTATAGTATAAGGGAGCGCGCGAAATTTGACAAAATGTGCTGGAAGAGTACATCTAGTTTGACAAAAAAATGAGTGTGAGCGGCAGGTAACGCTATCTTTGAAATGGGAGAAAGAATGCTCCAGTTGAAAACTTTGAAATTCATTCATATAACTGAATGAATATATAAAACAAAATTTTATATTATAAAATTTCCTAAGAAAAAAAATAACTTTATTTATTATATTATAATAAAATAAATAACTTTATTATTATCAGATAACTTTTTCACATATACATATCTTTTTTCCCACGAGTTTTAATTTCTTCCTCTACCAAAATATTTTATAATACCAAAAATATCAACTAACAATGTAATATAATAATTAAAGTAATGTTATAGAAATGATAACAATAATGCAAGAATAAATAAATAAAAAGACATAGTATGTTACTGTGACAATTATTAGTTTAGTACAGTGTATGAGCTATTGTAATAATTATTGAATCAATAATATAAACTACAATGCAATATCAATTATTGATTCAATAATGTAAAATACCGTATAATGACAATTATTGGTTCAATAATACAAAATGTTATGCATTTACTACTATGACAATTATTGATTCAATATTGTAAAATGTTGTGTAACGACAATTATTGGTAAATACTGTACAATAGTCACTTTATCAGATTAATAATATGAGACACTGTACAATACCGTGTGATACTGTGTAATATCGTATGTCATTATTCTTTTATCACCAGATATTTTAACTGTTAAAAGTGATTGTATTGTTGATTATTTTTATTAAAAAATATTATTTCTGTCGTTTTCTATATCCGACAATATTTTGTTGTACGGGCCACTAATGATTGGCTATTCTTGCGCCGCCGTACGAATCGAATATTTTTCGACAAAACGAATATTCCCTGACACAATATAATTTATATATAACATTCTTAAGTTTTAACTTTTATCAATATAACACCTTACTACTTCAAAATAATATATGAAAAAAAATTAAATTTTATTTAATAAAAATTGGGGTCTTACATGGGTCCTCTCCATCGCCACAATAACTTCATCTTCAATACGAGAAGATGAAGACAACCTCAAATCTCAAGAGGAATTAGACATTTGTAAGTAATGAAAAGTGAAATTAAAAAAAAAATAAAAGAACCTTACTAAGAACAGGAGGAAATTGGGGACTTTTCGAAATGATTGACACTGACTCTACTACTAGAAGGGAACAATGACTTTATTTTCTCCCTTTAAATTTTTTTTTTGGATCTCACAAATGCCAAAAAGTGAAACAACTTATGCTCTCTTTCTACTTAAACCTCAAAATCAACGGTGTAACTAACCACGATCCTTCAATGCCTGGGTAACTTAGTCCATGATGCCCTCATTTTAAATTCAAAATTGGAGTTGATTAGTCATTTAGGTCAAAACCCACTTTTTAGAAGTCCGTATGAATTTAATGGACACCCATCAACCCACACTTAAGCAGATTAGACCTTTTAAAAGGAATAATTGCATCATTTCTAAATTGAAGGTGACTCATTCAATTATAAATTGAATTTTCTTTTATCTGGGCTTTGCCTTTGGTCCTAAAAGCCTTCCCTGAGCTCCTAACCTTCTTCTTTACTCTACTTCTTGAGTTCATTTCATATGCTGAAGGAGTAGGAGGTAATGTTGGGGTGCGTATTTGTTAGCGCATATGGGTTACCTATGTGACACCCCCAAATCTGGGCCCATACATCCCAAACTTGAGTTGTCAAAACAATACAACAAAATTATTACAAAGTAGTACAACGTTCAACAATACAGTGTATAATAATATACAGCTAAGTCTTCACTATTATTATCACACTATTTTACAACACGTGAAGACTATATTAGCTATCCTTCGGACTCTCACTCCATTCCCCGGCTAGACCCAGCTACGTTCTCATTACCTGTTGAAAAACAATGGAACAAAAGAAAGGGTGAGCTCAAATAGTCCAGTAAGAAATATCATGACTAAGATAATGACGAATAAATTATCATTAGCCTTCAACAGTTGAGTTCTTGATAGAATACAATAGACTACAAGGTTTATATCAAAAACTGCAGTTAAATTCTTGAACAATATTCAGATCAATAATAGCAGCGGAATGAGCAATCTATTAGAAGAATAATGCAGACTATAATGTCCACTCGCTTCTCTTTTTAGTAAAAATATCATCAACTTTTATCATCTGAAATACCATTAGTCAAGATAATACAACTTCACAGTTCCTGGTCATAATCTTGTAGATCAACAGTTCATCTTTGCACTACGGGCCAAAGACATTCAATATAACACCAACGGTCATGATTATACCAGATTCAGCCTTTGGTCATAATCATACCAACCAACAGTTCATCTTTGCACTACGGGCCAAAGAGAACATTCACCACGTGCCATAAAAGACACCGAACAGATGTATCGCCTTCAACCTAGTATATCGCCTTTAACCTATCATCTGTTCAACAATTATATCACATATGTGCCCCCGGCCACAGATATTCACAACAGCTTGATTCTTGATGATTAATACAAATAACAGTGATACAAATGATGAACAGAATAACAGGATAAACAATAAGTATCAGAAGTTTACTTTGTGTAGATTCAAACAATGTCCAAATTGCCAACATGATGTGGAGTGAAATTTAAAAATGATATTCAAGATCCACAGTTCAGAATAACGATTATAGTTCAATAAAAAGGTTCAGAAAATAGGAAGGTTCAGTTGAAATAATGAAATTCAACTATTATGGAAGATATAATATTTTCAGGAATTATAGAAGTAATAGTTCCATAATAAGTTTCGATTTAGGTGTATGAAAGAAAATAATATCCCTTACCGTAGCAGGTTTGATTAACAAAAGGTGAAGGAAATTAATATCCCTTACTATAGTAAGTTTGAATAATGGAAGATGAAAAAGATGGTATCCCTTATGAGTATAAAGAAAAATAATATCACTTACGAATATGAAAGAAAATGATATTACAAACGAATATCGAATAAAAGTGCCATGTGATAATTCATGTAGACAAATTATTTTCACACGAGACAAATAAAAAGGGTTATTCACCAACAAGCGGTAATCCGCGCCGTAAGGTTATTCCCATCAATTTGAATACGAAGAGTTATTCACCAAACAGGCGGTAATCCGCTCCGTAAGGTTATTCTCAGAGATTAATAAGGAATGAATACAAAAGGTTATTCACCAACAGGCGGTAGTCCGCGCCGTAAGGTTATTCCAACAAATTAATACATGGAAATAAATGACATAAGAAAGAAATGATATTATTTTTGAGAATCAAAGAATGATAATCCCTTCCAGTAAGAAAGAAAATAATATCCATTTATGATGATGAAAAGAATGGTACCCCTTACCTTAACACGTGACTAGATATTAATTTAAATGAGGTTGATCAACCTATATATTTATAATAAAATTAGTAATTACCACATATAAATTTCAAAGTGTATGATAATTCATATATTATGAACAATCAAAATTATATATATTTAACATAATTTTTATAGTATAATATAACAACTTTAAAATAATTTTTAAAGTAATATTTCAAAATAAATCTTCCAAATAAAGCTTTTAAAAAATGAATCTTCTCAAAGAACAGTCTTCTAAAGGAAGATTTGTGAATACCGTGAAAAATAAGAATTTATAAAATTACTACTCTTTAATAAAAGACTTACTTGAAAAATTGCTGCACTCCTTTTGGCTTTCAAACACTCAAAATAGTCTTACTATCTCATAAAATTCTTATAGAAAATTTTTATGTTTTAGGTGTGATTTTTCTATTCAGTTGAGGAAGCTATTTATAGGAGAAAAATGTTACTATGCGCGGTAGGTGGCACTGGCGTGCTGCACGCCAGTGCTGAATTTTTCTGCACGCAGCCGCTGGCTGTTTTTTTTCTTCCCGCATATTTTGCAATTCATTTCTCATGTGGGCCCCACATGTTACTATTTCAAATAGTAAAATTATTTTATTTTTTTAAAATTTTTTTATTTATTCTTCTTGTGAGTCCAACATATAAAATAAAATAATGTTACAACAATAATTCAACAATAATGTAAGAAACACGTTACATATTTTTATTAATTTAATAATATAAATTATAGTGTATTTGCTACTGTGACAATTATTTGGTTCAATAATTTTAAAATACAGTGTACCAACAATTATTGACTCAATGATATGAAATACAGTGTAATGACAACTATTGAATCAATAATGCAAAATACTGTGTAACAACAATTATTGAATTGATAACATAAAATATTATGCAGTGACAATTATTGATGAAATGATGCGCAACAGTTACGGTGTCAATTATCAGACTAATAATATGAGACACTATGCAATACCGTATGCTACTGTAGAGTACCGTGTGCTACAGAAAATACCATAAACTACCGTATGCTACTATTCTTTTATCACCGGTATTTTAACAGTTAACACCGTTGACTATTTTTATTTAAAAAGGTTACTTCTGTCGTTTTCTATATCCGACAAATATTCCGTTGTGGGGTCCACCAATAATTAGTTATTTCGGCGCCGTCGTACGACCCGAATATTCCCCGACAAAACGAATATTGTCCGACAAAATAAAATTTGCACATAACATCCTTAACTTTCAATTTCGTCAATTTAACCACTTACTGTTTCATGAAAAAATATATATATATGAAGAAAAATTAAATTTTATATTTCATAAAATTCGGAATCTTACAACCTATATTGGGTTTTATCCCACACAACTAATGAGGCCTAGTGCACTCACATGATACTCCTAAGTCTCACATGTTTTGCCGCTTAAGGCATTAACTAGTTAACATATCTAATTCTAATTTGTATTGTGATTATCTTTTTAAATAGGATCTCTACTATACGATTTCTATTAAAAATTATAATCCTATTAAGAAGGTATGAATACTATAAATACAAAATGAACAATAGAAGTATGACACACAAGATTTTAGCTTACTAAATACTTCTTACGTCCATTGTTATTTTTATTCTTCCACCGGAAGTAAGCCATCAAGTATTTTTTGATAATATTTTCTGTACAATTTCTCGTTTAAGTTAGTAATTAAACGCGTAGATAAATTTAAGTGTTAACACAACCAATTTTATTTTCCTCTTATCGATCAAAACAAATGGAACTTATACAGATTCCCAAGTGCTCTCTCGAAACAGAGCAGATGATACCAAACAAACTAAATTAATTTATGGGAGTTTTAGCAGTGATCATTCGTATATTCCCTATGGCTATACAAGTTGGTCCGAATTAATTTTCTGTGCTTCCAACAAGTAAGATGGTGGACAAAAACCTCACTAAATGCATTTTTATATCGTGGATAGTCTTGGGCCAAGTTCTGGGCCAAACAGGATGCAGTTAATCTCCCCCTCATCAATATCATCTAATCCCTCCGTTTCAAACTTTTGAAAGTTAATTCAAATAATTTTCAAACTCAAAAATAAAAGGATTTATTAAAAATTATCAAATAATAAAAAATTTAATTTGTAATACTTTATAATTAGTTTATTATATTTATTATTATATTGATTAACATTAAATTAATATATATTAATTTTGAATTTAAAAATATCTCGAATTGGTTTCAAAAAGTCAATAATATTTAATTTTATATTTTAAAACGGATAGAGTATATATTACTAAGGAGAAGGAATATTATTTCCTAACAAATACTACTTCGAAATAATGTCATAGAATACATATGACTTTCAAAGTTTTTAATTAAGACATCTTTGAAATTTAAAATTTGTTGTGGTTTATTTAATTTAAAATTAAAATATAATAAATTTTATACTTATTAAAATAATCTATAAATTTTATGATTATATGTATAAAATTTTATTTTCTTATAATGGATGAAGCAAACAATTTTGGCAAGGATATTTCGATGGGACCATTTCTTTATTTTCTCAAGTTCACTACAACTGACCAATTAACCCTCACATTTTGAAAAAATAATTTTCTTTCGTTATTTGAATTACAGTTTGTTAATAGTACCAACTACAACTTTTCACTTATGTTTTACTTTGAAACTCGAATGTTAGGGGAAAACGTTCTATTAAAAATAATAATTTTATATTACAAGTAATCAACAGTTTTTTTGGGGTATTTTTACAAGTAATCAACATATTTAGTAATATTCTAAGATTTTTTTTATCTTGAGGTAGGTTTCCGGATGACCAGAAAAAAACCCTATAATGCTTGTGTCTATTATTATTATGATTTGGTGTCTATGCTAATATGCCATGTCAATGCGAGCTGTGGCGATGATAGTATATTATGGCATTTGGGAAAACTATTTATGGCGTGATACTAATCTCTTGTTAAAACATCATGTTTCTCTGCCACAAACAACACCTTCAAAAGGATTAAGAATTTTGGCTACGATTATTTGTAAGGATTATAATTTTAAAATTATATTTCTTATATCCCATAATAAACGTCCTAATTTAACTTTCATGATCAAATTAATAATTTTTAAAGTTAATAAATTTTTAAGAAAATTCAAAATATACGCCGAAAGATTATAATCATAATAAACTAGGAAAAATGTACTACTAATGTCAAATTGTGTGATTTAAAAATTATATATAAATATTTTTAATTATTTATATTAAAAATAATCAATTGACCACTAAAGTCAAACTAAGACGTTTATTATAGGACAACGGATGGAATATTTGTTTGTAAGGATTACACTTAAGATAAAATTATTAATCCAAAAAATGTCTTATTTATTTTTAAATTTAGATTTGGGACTATTAGTCTATAGATTATAAAATAACTTAATAGTCTCTATTATAATCCCTGATTTAACATGATATTAAACAGCCCCCTATATTAAGTCATTTTATAATACATTGACTAATATCCCAATTTCAAATTTAAAAATAAAATAGACAAAGATGATATTAATAGTCTAATTTTAAGTCTAATCCTTACAAATAATCAAAATATTGGGATTATAATCTATGCTTTGAGATTATAATCTCAAAATTATAATTCTTACAAATAAACATGGCATTTTTCTTCTCAATTTTGTATCATTAATGATGGTGTTAAAGTGTACCTTTTATAATATTGAGCTTGCATGGTGCAGCTGTGATTCTTGTAGGGAATTAAGACGAAAATTTCCGAACCTGTGAGAAACAAGATGGAAGAAAAAAAACAAAATGCCAAAGAAAAATAATCACACGCACAAGACAATATTTACGAGATTCGGCAATTTGTCTACTCCACGGAGTTGCAGGGATTTTACTATTATCAGAAAACGACAATACAATCTCTTCTCTAAAAAATCACGATTTACTGAAACCCTAATCACAAAACTCTTTTTGTACATCATGTGCACATTAATTTTCAATGGGCTACAAAACAGACCAAAAAATTTGAACTAAGCCTTCGCTCCATGGACTAAGCCTCAGAAAACATCCCATTAAAAAATTCACGCAACATTTTTCGAGTCGGATCATCAACCGGGTCGAAATATAACTAGACTCCACAAAAGTCCAACAATTCTAACCTTTGTGATTTACAATAATACAAGAGAATTGATACTTTTATAAATTAATTTGATATTTTTACAAGTGAATTTTATTTAATTTTGTGAAAATATTAATTCCCTAATACAAAACAACATAATATGTTAAAAGGGTTGAACACAGTGGAAATGTTTGAGCCAGTGCCATAACCAACTGAATTTAACCGGGTATCGTTTTGTATACCATGAATAAGCTTGAATTGCAGTAGCTTATCAGCTTATATAGTATAATTATTGCATTAAAAAACAAAAATTGAAATTTCAATCAGAAAAGTGAGAAAAACCACGATGCATAAGTCAAATAGTGTGGACCAAAGTTGATAGAGCCATAGAGGTCTCTCCTTTACTTTATATAAGGGTTAAATGCGTATTAAATCGCTGTGCTCTATGTTAATTTAGAAGTTCTTAACTTATTTTTATTTTTTATATATATTTAACTCATTGAATTGTAATTTATTAACAAAAAATTAAAATTCTGTGAGGAACGTTAAATATTTAACGAAAATGCTCATGTATCAAGGAAGAAAAAACTAACTTGTAAAAAAAAACTGATGTGAAAATAAAAAAATTATGAAAAAAATAAAATTGCTAAAAATATTTTCAACATAATTTTTAAATTGTCTTTTTTTTGCTAAAAAAATATTTTTAACATTATTACAAATATGATGAAATTTAAAATCTTTCAAAATAATTTCTTAAACAAATTATATCATTATAGACAAATTAAATAATTAAAATTACTTAATTATAGTTACTGTGCATCTTCTTCTTGCCAATCACCATGACCTACTAGAAGTTGTGCCTTCTTCTCCATGAGTTACCAGAAGCTCCCTCAAATTCATCATCAATTTTTCACTTTCTATAATAAATTAATTCAAAGGCAACAAAAGTGAACACCCTGCAATTTCTAGTGAGAAGTAATGGTAATCCTTTTCCTCATTAATTCATCATCACAACCTTGAATAATACGAAGGAAATAAAAGTGAACACCCTGCAATTTCTCCCTCACACACAAACACACGCACAAATACATAGAATAATACATTAATACTCCCTCCATTCATCGAACATAGAAATACAAAGGCAACAAAAACACTCTGCAATTTCTCCCTCACACAAAAAAAATAAAAAAATATAAAGGGTTTGTGAAATCAAGAGGTCAAGGTTTAGATCTTGATCTAAATCTAAGGAAACATTCTAGATCTAAGACAGTATACTTGATCTGTAAGGGTTGTTAATTTTTTTGTAAAGATTTTATGTGAAATCATGGGGTCAAAGTTTAGATCTTATTCTAGACTTTGAATACAGATTAATAAATTTTAAACTCATAATTATGTTTGATTTTAAAAACCAAAATAAATTACAGAGTCTCTTGTTAATAAGATTCTCCTTGTCACATAAGAACTTTATTTACACATCTGCAACTATGTTGTTCATTTATGTTTAATTTAACGGAATAATTAACAGTTTGTTAAAAAATTGGAGTTTAGTGAGTCAAATGTAAGAAAGAAAAATTTTGTTACTTATATGTAAATTGGTACAAAGTATAATGACTTATTAAACATTTAACCCCTCTATATAAGGTCATAAGTTTGAACGTATCTCTTAACAAAAGTCAAAAAAAATCTGAATTAATCAAAGCATTAAAAAAGGTAAGTTTTCTCTTACTTTTTCCTCACCACTTTCTCAATTTCTCCCTTGGACACAACAATGAAATGTATTATTAAAATTGAATTATAATAGAATATATATATATATTTTTAAAAAAAAGTGAAATATTGTAACTTTGTTGGATACGGCGTATAAAGTATCTCAATACGTTAACGAAAAAAATCAAATCTTTGCGAACAATTTTCTTGCCAATCGGCTATCACATACACGAACCATTCCCAAAAGTGGAAACCTTGGGAAAAAATTGCCACATACCATTTTTGTAACTTTTTAAGTCTCACTCTTCAAAAGTACAATATAATAAACACAATTACTATTATAATTTCATAATAATCAACAAGTCTCACATAAAAAATAAAGAACTATAGTATAAAAAGAAATAAACACACTCAACGAAAAATTGAACCTGTGATAATGGAATATTGGTAGTCTTTTTGGAGTTAAAGTAGATCGTAAAACTATATTACTCTCTCTCTTTTCATAAGAGTCTTATTTACAAAATTTATAAATTTTAATGATATCTTTTTTTCTAATATATACGTTTTAAATTAATATGATACTAAAATTGTGTTACTAAACTTGAAAATATTATATTATTTTATATTACTATTAACAAAAAGAAATTATTATTTTTAAATAAATTCTTTTCAGTGAACCGAAGAGTATGTAAGAGTTTAAATGGACATTGCTTGTGAGTTAATCTGATTGTAACCTAAAGAAATGAGAATAAGATCGAGTCAAACACTTTATAAAGATTCTGAGCTGAAATACATTATAAAATGTAGGCAAATTATTACAGTACGTTCCAATTAACCCTCAGAGTAGATGGTTAAGGAAGGAGGAGTCTATAGAGTGCGCATGGACGTAGTTGAATGCCGGAGAGATACATACATACAGCCGTAAAGTAATGATTAGGAATCAATAGCATCAGGGAAGAGAATTTACGCCTACTCATAATTATTAGGAAAATATATTTTTCCACTACACATTTATGTTAACACTTAACAACTATGGAGCGTCAAGTTAAACATAATATTTTAAAAAAATTAATATGAATTTTCTTCAATTTTATTAATATTTTAATTATTTATCAAAATGGACGTGTATTTTAAAATAAATTAAAGAGTTTGCGTAACATATGTTGATTGATAAGGAGATACAAACACTCCCTTCTTTTCTTGGTCAACGTTAAAAAGAATGGGTCAAAGAGGACACAAATGAAAGTATAACAAATAGAAATGAAAATTCAACATTGACCAAATTTTTTGTTCTTTCATTCTATTGTGCTCGCAAGATGCCCGTAATACCAGTCGGACAATTCCATGGGGCAGCATTTTGGGCCTAACATATAACGTAGAAGATTAGGCTTATGATTTGGGCCTGGATTGTGTCAGTTTTGTAAAAACACTCATATTACCATGAAAATGAGAATTTTAATTAATTTTTCAAAATTTACTGAACAAGCATTATAAATGTTTTACAGCAATTTATTTTTATTACTAACGTTTAAATATTACATAGACAAACTTTAACACGTGCAAAATATTAAGACTCTTTCGACTTTCGATTGCGATATATATTAATATATAAGATTGAATAAAATTATAATATTAACTCGCTATATCACATATATTAAAAAACCTATATATTGTGATATTATTATATGAGATTAAATTTTATGTCATTATCAATATCATAAATTATCATTTATATTATTTATTATTATATTATTTGAGATTAAAAAATATAAAAATAAAAATTTGAAATTAACATTACCCGTGTTTAAATACTTGATTTGATGGATTAATTAAAAGAGTAAACAACGATCACAACCACAAGAATGGATAACAGGGGTGGGGTAGGGCACTAAATTTCCAATAATTGACTGGTTTTTAAATACTAAAAAGATTTGTAAAGATATGTAATTATACTACACGCTACTCAATCTCAATAAACTAGTCATCAAAACAAGGAATAAAATAAATTAATTAACTCAAATCCTCTTTCTCGGCGGGCACTGACAACAAAAGACATGGTCCGTAGACCGCGATTGTCATGTTCCTGCCCCTGTTACCCATAATCGTTATTACTATTGATTATTGTTCCTTCCACCATGTTTGTGAATTTTTAAAACTAAGAAAAGGATAGAAGAGCTAAAAAAAAATTTAGTAATTTTATGTTTATGAATTTTTTAAATCAAGAAAGTTAAGAAAAATTGGGCTCAATTTTTTTTAGATATTTTTCTGACAAAAATTATAGAAAAATTAAAGAAAGAAAAATGGGCTTAATGAAATTTATTTTAATTTCGTAATTGTCTTTACTTGTAACACATAAAATAAATATTAATTTAACTGAAAAAAAATATACTCTCTTTATTTTAAATTATTTAATTATTTTTGACTTTTGAAATTAATTTAAGATATTTTTAAACTCAAAATTAAGACAACTCATTTAAAATTATAAAATTTATAATGAATAATATTTTTTAGATAGTATACAATGTTTATCATTGTATTGAATAAAATTAAAAAAATTATATTAATTTTAAATTTAAGAATCTTTTTAATAAATTTTAAAAATTTAATAATAATAAAATAATATAAAATAGAGGGAATAATAAAAATTGAAACATGGGTGCTGCTTTGAGAAGTTGACATTATTGGAGAACTACTCGCATGCACCATGAAAGTGAAGACGTACACGTACATACAATCTCAACATTAAGTCCTTGGGGCATTAAATCCAGCAGTAATTGATGAAATATAAATAAAATACTACTAGGTTGACCGGTCTATGTTTCAATTGATAAGCACGATACTACTACAATTTTTTTATTTTTTAAAATCTTCTTATTAGGGCTTGATTCATGACCAATATATTGGTTTAATAAAAGTGATAGTTTCCCTCTCTCAATTCCTATCCTTATTTTAAAGGAATTAATTTAAACTTATTAATACCCTCATAAATAAACAAAGAAGTGAAAGAGTTGAGTACAAATGGATGCTACAACATAACTGTTAAAATCTGATTTCATCAATCGCTATTAATACTTTGGACCTCCCTTTATATCCCTGAAGACGTTACGTATTTACGAATTTGGTGTTATGGTGTAAGCCCTTAACTATAGCCTTTTTGTCTAAATGTATTATGTATCCTCTGACCTAAGAGTGGTGAGACGCAAGATTGAGATCATGAAGTAGGGTGCATTTGGTATGAACTTATGCTCATTGGGCTAAATGCACCTGGGCATATGGGGCTTCGGGCATGGCCCGACCCGTGGTATCCTATCCTAACAGGCTAAGATTGAGATAATGAGTTTGGGTGTATTTGGTATGAAGTTTTGCTCATTGGGCGTAAATGCATTAATGCACCCAAGGATGAAGCCACATATATGTTAGTGGGTCACTTGACCCCCGTTGATTTATTTTTTTTGATTTAATATATAATAAATTTAAAATTTTTTAGGTGTAATAGATAAATTGACCTTACTAAAAATTTACAAGTTTTCTAATATAGATAGTCAAATTGAAATTTTGTAATTTTCTTAGTCAAATATAAATCCCATATCACTATCACTCACATAACACTAAAGTCTCCAAATTTTATAAATTATTAAACAATAAAATTTATAATTAATTAGTAATTAGTAATATTTTTAAATAATTTATAATATTCATCATTGTATTGACAAAAATTAAATAAATTTATTAATTTTGAATTTAAAAATATTTTAAAAAAATAATAATCTTACATTTTAAAATTGAGAGAATATTATAAAATACATATTCTAATATATACATCACGAAATAAAAAATTACTCATAAAATTTGGCTAAGAGATGTAGTCCCTAACTTTTGCCAAACTATTTGTTGTACCTTTATTATAATTTTGATCCCACTAAAATTATATTCTAGATTCGTCACTGCACCTGGGCATATGAGGCTTCCGGCATGACCCGACCAGCTATATCCTATCCTAACAGGCTAACGCTAACAAAAATCACAAGTGCTATCGGAGTTTGAGTTCAATTCTTTCCAAGTATAACTACGAACGATGATGCTTTGAGAAGCCAACAAAAACAAAAAATGAGAAAAGTAAAAGAATGATAAGTTGAGGCCAGGGGATGACAACTGGATTCTAAAGTAAGCTAGCTCGGACAGCCATGAAGGCAACATCTCTCTCTCTAAATATAATAAATATATCATAAATATATAGGGGTGCCCACAAACTCGACTTCAACAACAAAGGATAACAAAACTAAAAAAATACCGAACTTTTCAATCAAATGTCAGAAAAATTATTTAATACTCCTGAGATATTGTCACATGATATTTCAGGTAAATCACAAATTATCATTTTAATATATACAGTGAACCATTTATATTTGAGTCTACCCATGATATCACGTGAATAATTTTTTCTAATCTTTTTAGCGGGCAGCACTACTACTAGAAGTAGTTATAGTTAGTAAAATGGCAGCCTCTTGTACCAAATTGTAGGCCCATTCCTGTTTCCCCCTCCGCCCACTTGGTTGCACCACACTCACCACCACACACATTTCGATTATTACTTGATTTGTCACACTATACTTGTAACTATACAAGTTCTTTCCTTATATTATTATTATTATCACAAAAATTATATTATAGGCTATTTTAGCCATCTATTCATCCTTTTTTTATAAACAACATGAATGAATGTAACATTTATTATAAAAATAAATAAAAAATTAAACATATTTATAGTCAAAAAAATCCGAATTCACTAGCCACATTCTCCCTCCACAATCATCAACAATAATGAAAATTAAATGAGAATAACTCAAAAAAAGAGCAATAAATAGTAGATAAAGGACGACTACATATATACATTTATTTGCTTGTCCAGACATACAACAGTAAAACTGTTTAACCTATTTCCAAAAAACCTACAACCCAAAATAGAATCGGATAAAAAATAAAACAAAAAGGGGGGGGGGAAATGAAGAAATTAAGAAGAAAAGAACAAAGTAATAGTACTAAGCTTAGCTCCCAAATCAACAGCTGCTACTGCTGCTGCAGCATGTTACCACCAGGGATCTATCTCTTCTGCTAATTTCTCGGTGGTCACCAGAGATGATGATCATCGTGATGTGGGGCATCGGGTTCGGGTTTGGGCATCTGGTTCAAGTCGAGCTTAATCTTCTCTTGTTCATGGTGGTTTTGACCTTGACCATTCATTGAAGTAGCCTCCAGTGCATCCACTCTGGACCCAACCTCTACCGCCTTTAGCCGAATAGCATCGGCTGACAAGTCACCTCCTAATTGATCCCCCGCCACTAATTCGGGGAAGTTCAGCTTCGCCGTCGGCCCACGGAGGTAGTAGACGGCGGTGTCATAGGCTCTCGCCGCAGCCGTGGCCGTGGAGTAAGATCCCAACCAAATCCTGGTCCGCTTGTTGGGCTCCCTGATCTCCGCCACCCATTTCCCCCACTTCCTCATCCTAATTCCCTTGTACGGCTTCTCACTCTTCCTCTTCCTCCCTGCACCACCGACCTCCATCTCTCTCTTCTTCCAATTTCTCTCTCTAGATTGAATTTATATAAGAAATTAAACTACACAGAGAGAGAAAGAAGAAGCTGAATCGAATATGTTAAAATACCATGCCCTTGCTCTGGACTAATTCGAACAGTTTCGGTTCTCTCTCATCTGGGAAAAGGAAAGAAAATAACAAAAGCACCGACAATGTCACATTCTTTCCCCCCTCTCTCTCTCTCTCTGTACAGCTACTATACTCCCGTGTGTCTATTGTGTTTTCTTCCTCCAAATAAAAACCCACCCTTTACTTACCTTGTCTAATTGCTGTTGGCCGTCATGTTACCTTACTCTGGTACGGATACAAAGATGCTTGCCTATTTCTTTCCCTCAACTGGGATTTTTCTTCATAGATTTGGCAGCAAGAAGACCCAAACAAAATTGAAATTGGTAAAGGATCGATGATGGGGTAGTAGGCTATAATTTGGGAGGTTTACTAGCCGAATTCATTATCGGAAAAGGAGCTATCATTATTAGCTACGTGGGCAGGAGAGAGAGAGAGATGGTTTTTGGTGTAAGGTGAGGAGTGTCGTCTTTTTTCTATAAATCTTTTTTAAGGAGGTGGGACGAGGGTAGGTCGGTGGTCGGTGGTCGGTGGGATGATGGATAGATACCGTTGTGACTTGACTTAGCGTCCAAAACAATGGCCATTTTTTTGGGAATTGACTTTCATAGCCTTTTACACCTTTTCTTATTTTACTTCGGTCGGGAGACGAGTAGGGTTGCTATTGTCATTTGAACATTGCGAAGGTTATCACATTAGCTATTTGTGGTCAAATTACACATTTTAGGCCTACTATTTTTTTCATTAGTTTTTTCCTCCGGGGTAAATTTGAAACACGAAGCATTTGAGGAAAAAATGAATCCTATAAAATTTATGATTTTCTTAATATGTGTTCTAAGCGTATATGTTAAACGCAAAAAATAAGAGAGACTCACTAAATATTATTTGTTTATACATTTATATTAAATTCAATGCATAAAAAAATAATATACTAGTGAACCTTATATATTAAATTCAGTATAAATATTAAATAAATAATATTTAGTAGATCTCATCTCTTATTTTCCGTATTTAGCATGTGCCCTTAAGGCACATGTTAAGAGGACCCAAAATTTATTTTTATTTTTCACTTCGCAGTCAAATTATGTTTTAATCTTTTTGTTTTAAAATTAGAAATATAATTTAATTTTTTAAATTAAATGATAGCATATCAAAATTTAAATTAATGTAAATTTATTTAATTTTAATTGATATAATTATTATAATTATATAATATATAATAAAAACTATTAATTATAAAATTTATTTTAAATTTTTATGAGTTGTACTAATTTTAAAATTTAATATACCATTATTTAACCTCAAAAATTAAATTATATATTTAATTTTAGAACGAAAGAAGTATTTCTTTATTTCAATTTCTCCTAATTTATAAACCTTTATGTGTCCTTGTATAAATAATTAAACTAAAAATTCTTTAGTATGAGCAATTATCCGTACCAATTAAAGTTATGGTAGTCGAATTTGACTTTTAAGATGATGATATGCCTTCCGGCTTCCGTCATTAATAGTGCATCTAGCGTCAACAAGTTTAGGTGCCTTTTTTCAGTCTTGTATGACTGAGAAGTTGGTCACCCATTTATGTGGAAAATTGTTGGGTGATGGGAAAACAGGTGCCATGCATGTATATATAGAGAGACAGCAGCAGCAGTAAGAAATAACTCCTTGAAGGGAAAATACTACTGTTACATAGATAGAAAGAAAATATTGCAGCAACAAGAAAAATAAATACAAATATAAAATTCGAACAACTTATCTGATAATTGTGTGACAGTTGATACGCATCAAAACTACTATCCTAAAGGTAGTTTCATCCCCCAGTGGTTCGTGATCTTTGGTACAGACGGGCTCCCGCCTTCACCCTCCAAAATTCTAATGGCTAGACCCTAATTGTGCGTGCATTGGGCTTGTATAGTGGATTATCTAAAAAATTAAATATCAGCAGTGTATATGACGATTAGAGTTTTTTTATATGAGAAAAGTTTGTTTTTTGCGAATCTTTTTTGTATATACTGAACCAAAGCAGCTGAAACGATTTTATAGAGAAAAAATAATAACGTTGGTGGGAAACGGGAAAGAAAAAGAATTTTTTGTTTTACGCAAGAAATTTTGAAGCATAATTAACAAATGTATTAATAATGAGCTTTAAATAATCTAGCACTAGGGGAAAAATTCTAGTTCCAACCACCAAAGCATACTTGATAGTACAAAACCATGAATGGTTTCCACTTATTTCGACTTCTTACTGCGCATTCCCATCCGAGACTCAGCATGCCTGAATTTCGCATCAAGGATTGTACAAAACGAGTTGGTCAACAAGAACAGTAAGCATCCTATATAAACAAGAAAGAAGAAAATGTACAGAAACACCAAGAAAGAAGCATAAAGCACTTCTAAAGGAAACTCTAGTCGCATGTAAGTGAATTACTTGAACAGGCGGCATCCTGTGGATACATTTTATGGCATACATCTTTAGACAATGGAAACACCGGAAACTTTCTTTTCACATGTTAGTTAAGAAAAATCCCACGACATGGGCTAAATTTGAATTTCAGTTTTAAAGAATAAATGTCTGTAGTTCAATTTACATGTGGAGTTACAAATGGAACTTCAACGCCTCCATTACCTCAATTAGGCATTCAACAATTTTGATATCTTCAATCAATCAGTATCATCACAGTGGTAGCATCCAATGTAATCAGACATTCGTTTAATCTCTCTCCATAAGCTGTTAGTTGCTCGATGTTAATTTTAATATCAAAGGATGATGTAGGAGCAATAGCCAAAGTTCGATGTGACCTGTATTTCGCGCTTCCTGATTCTCTACGTCATTAATATTCATTTCCAATGGGTAAAGTCAGTCAATGAAAAAAAATATAAAAACCTAAACTAAGAAAAAGATCAGAGACAACAAGGGATATAACTTCATCATTTTGCAATTTAAGGGTGGTAAAAATGAAAATAACATGCATTCGCTCTCAGCCATCTAAAAATCATATGATGTTTATCTTCCTAAACTCCAGGACTATTGATAAAGATCCAAGCAGCTAACAATTAAGCCAAATCAAAACCAAAAAGGTTCAAGAATGAAAGAGAAGGGGTGGGTGGGTGGTATAAAAGAAGAGCAGAAAGAATCCTATTAGCAAAACTCATTTTTACCGTAGTTATTTGTTGATGAATTAGCTTGTGAATCAGAAGAGTAAGCAATATACCTGAAAGTCAACAAATGCAACTGGAGATCCATTTCTGCTCTGCATCTTCAATTTCAGATACCCCGGGCATCTGAAAAAAGACAAACTTAGTCAAATATATGCCAACTTCTCAGAGACTAGAAAAAGTGAAAACACACGGTACAATCTATCCAAACCTTGAAAACACTTGAATTAGCTCTTGCTATGAACAGGTTGGACCCAGATTAGCCACAAACAGTGTCGCACAAGGGGTGATATTTCGTGGAACACAAGGAACTGAAGAATTATTCTGGTAATTTTACAAGATATCTCAGAATTGTTTAAATTAGAGAATGAACATTCACGAGCACAGAATATATATTTTATCAAACAAGTAAATTCAAATATGGTGAAAAGGCTAATAAGAAATTAAAGACATTATTAGAAATGTATAGTACTTAGCAGTAACCTATGGATCCTGAACTTTTTTGTTCAAGTTTCAATCAAAGTATATGGACTTGTTCTTTCTAGACTGAATTTTTTACAGCTAGATAGAGTGTATAGAAGTATAAGGACTGAAAATAAGAATTTACAACAAACTGTAAGTTCCATTGTTTGAACTTATCTCAAGTTTGTAACAATTAACTAACTAAAACATTTTGAACATATAATGCCAACTTCAAGAAATTACAAATATCATTTTTTTTTTGTTTTTGAACCTAAACAAGAAAATGCTACCAGTCAAAAATGATTGAAAAATATTTAAACGGCTAGAAAATACGGGCCAAAAAAAGTACAAATTGACTCAAAAAATAAGAGCATATTTTAAAACAGGATGAAAGGATATGAAATAATAGTTAATCATTCTAGTTATATACATCAGATGGAACACTGAATCTTAAATTTTACATTTACAAGCATAAACAAGATGTATAAGCAACTTAGAAGAACTCAAATTGACACAAAGATGAATATCAATTAAAAAATACTGCTTACCAGTTTTGTAGCAGTACTGTAACTCACTGCCATACCATCAAAGCTTCCATGACTGTCACTGTACCATGAAATGATAGAAACAAATTAGAAGACTTGCCACAAATGTGGTATGCTATTCAGAACTCCAACTTCAGGAAGCAGGTCTTATAGGAACAGCATTTATTTGGCCCTTGACTTTTCAGCTAGAAGGCCCAGAACTACTCGTAATAAGAAAATGTCTGTTTTTAGTTAGTAGTTACTCGTACATAATAAATATGTGCTTAAATAGTGCAGATGACCTTTGTGTAGATGGTTAACCAAACATGCTGTAATCAGAGTTACCCATTCCAGGCATGTGAATGCTGCTAACACCTGCTAGTGCCCAAGCGTGCAAAACATGTGTAATGTGAGCTATAAGAATAATGTGTTCTGCATGTGACTAACCAGCAAGCAAGTATGCCGACCAAAAGATTAGACAATCACCTCATGCCTAGCAATACAAAATAAAGCATATGTGATACGTGATACGGGCACACTTCCTAGTTCATATTGCTCAAGGATTTTAAAACAAATCTTACCAGAATCAGGATTGCCCCTTGAAAATGCTATAGATCCTTTTATCCTCTTCTCTGACGCAGGTGTTTCATTGTCTGATTATAATGGTTGACAAGTGCACATAATGCAGTTACCCAATGATTTAGTAAAAAGGATCAGAAAAGGGGCAAAAATATGGGACGAAGGAAATCCAACTTGTAAATTACCTATTCTTGAGCACTTAGATCTTGAATTAGATTTTGCAAGATCAATATATATAGTAGAATTCTTCTCAAGATCAAAAACCAAACCCTGTAAAGGGAAATTGGAACAAAGAGCTCTCAGTAAATAATAAATATTAAAACTTAAACACAACCACACTGCGCACCAGTACTAAAGTGATCCAGCTTCATATCTTAATTAATGGTTCAAAAGAAGAAAACCTATAAGCAAAACCAAAGGTTCACTTTTAGTGCTTGCTCTTTTTGCCTTTTTTTTTTCTTTTAGTAGGGCTCTTTTTACTTTTTACTACTTTCTTTACCCGGAAGGTTTTATGTTTTTCTTGACAAGATCAAGCAATAAAAAAGAATATATGCTATTTTTCTCGGTTTGGCTTAAACCAACTTGGAATGTACAAATGTATTAGAAACTAAACATATACAATCCCCTAATATTCATGGGAGAAAAATCAGTGGATTGAATTTAAAACTCCTAAATGCATGGTATCCCAATCCAGAGTGAAATTGATAATGGATTATAGGCCTTCCGCAACTAAGAGGTAATGTTAACGCCTGATTTTGTAAGCACGTGGAAAATCACCAAAGCACGAGCACCTGCAACCACAAAACCGTTAGTCACCCCCAGCAATAGCGACGGCTTGGGCCGTCCGGGGATGCTCCGGTGTGAGAGTAAGTAGCAGGCCAAAAACGTAACAATAGAGAACAATAATGCTGGAATTATTATAGCTCTGTGTAAGATATAATAGTGTGTACCATAATCCAGGAGCTAATGGCTTGTATTTATAATGCATGTCATCCCCAGAGTCCTTATTGGAGTGAGGTATCCCAATCCAAACCATATTTGGATTATCCTTGTTGTCCATAGAAACCTTTCCTAATCACATGTCTGACCTCCACAAAAACAGGAAAAGGACACCTAATAGGACTAAACCTCAATCACCCCAAGCCGTGCGGAAACTATCAACCAAGAACTGGGCCTCTCATCCCCGAGCCCAACCCAGCCGAACCCCCATGCCACAAGATCCATAACCAAAATCCGAACCCAACCCATCATTTTTACCCAGCCCAGACGACATCCGGGTCGGACAAATCCTATCCCAACATTACCCCCCACTCTCCTAATTTAAAAGGTAAAATGAGGAGAGTATAACGTCACCCCTTTAATCATACATAATCCTAACCGTTGCCAAACAAACCCTTAACTGTCACCCTAACACATCAGACACACGTGTTCTCCAAAACCCAGATACAAAACCCTTGTTTTCGATAGAAACCCTTCATCGTCATCAACATTTCAAAGTCCCCTCCTATCTCCTCGTACAGGTCCAACAGCAAAACTCTCAACAACGCCCTGCTATAGCATCAAAAATCCTCCGATTCCTCTAATCGGCACTCCCCATTCGATTACCGACTCCAAAACTCATCTAAGCACTAACCCCCAAAACCCAAATCCTTCTATCGGAATCCATGGCTTCCTCCACTATTGTCGCCTCCTTCTCTGCCACCGCCTCCCAAACAAAACAGCAAGAAGCCGCAATAAGGGCAACGTTCAGTGACGAAGAGGAATTCAGCCACGCTAACACTCCCTCTAAAATCACTAAACAAACCCTCCATCAATACAAAAGAGATTTCCATTTCCCCGGCGAATACTCCCTTACCGTACCGAAGCCTGAAGAACGACTGTACTGGCGTCCCTCCACTCCCAAAGTCGCCGTACCAGTCCAGGTCTTGAGAAACGGCGTTCGATTTCCCCTCCATCCCTTCATCACCGATCTCCTAGACTTCGTGGGAATAGGTCTATCCCAACTAGTCCCCAACTCATATATCCATATCATATGCTTCATCGCCCACTGTCACGACCTCCAAATTACCCCATCTCTCGACTTCTTCTTCCACATTTTTTGCCTAACCCGATCCAAAGAGGCAGGGTTCAGAACCATAAACAGACTCCCAGGCCAAAAAGCATGGATGCAGCTGCCCTCAAGCAACAAAGGATGGAACAAGGAATGGTTCTACGTCTCCGGCCCTGACACCCATCTGATTCCGCCATGGGGAAACCCAGAGAAACCAACCATCGACCCCATCACCGAAGAGCGAGAAAACAAGTTCAAACGCCTCTGTAGGAAGATCCCCGAAGACCCGTGGAGTATCAACCTCCTGGCGGACCACAAATGGCTACATTCCCACGGACGTAAGTTCCCGAACTCAATTTTCCTTTATTCTTCGTACTAATGCATTCATCTAATCTCCCCTCTTTTATTTTATTTTGGCATCAGTAGTTGAAATTTACAAAAACCAGCCCTTCGCGGCTAACCCTACATCAGCCATCGATCCCACTCCCGACCCGGCTACAAGACCAAAACCCCCTTCTCACCCTGCTCCCCAACCAATGGTAAGACCAGATCACCACGCCCGTAGACCCCCCACGGCGGTCAAAGAACCACAATCTGCCGGTACCTCGACCATCCGAACCGTCCTGCCCCATACCTCCCCAAACGAACCTCACCCTGAAAAAAGTGTCCTAGACATGACAGACCTTGAGAAGCAGCAGTTCAGAAAAAAGAAAAGGAGAACACTAGTCAAGACCGTTGATCTTCCTCCCCGAACTGCTGACCCCCTCCCAGTAAACCCCCCAGCCACCGCTCATCCAAACACCCCTTCTCCACCCACTTCACCATCACCCATACTCGGAGAGAAAGAACCAATTTCCCCAGCCCAGACCCAACCTTCACACCCCCTTCTGCCGACCCCAACCTCCACCGATCAGAACATACCCCCTCAACAATCTACCCGATCCCCAACACCCATTGAGATCGAGTCTGACCACTCCCCAGCCCCAACCTCAGCAAAAAACCCTGAGCCCAGAGCTTCATCCTCCAACCAAGACAAATCATACCCCCACATTCCTATTCATCTATTCTCCCAACTCTCCTTCTTCCCCACCGAACCCAACTCATACATTCCTGAAGATCTCTTTCGTTTTTTCAACCTTCCCGCCGACGATCCGCACTATCCCGTCTCAAACCCCCAAGCGCTGCTGACCAAAACTATGCTCCACCTTGGTCAGGTAAACACCTTACTTTCAGTAAAATGATCAATTCATACCAAAAACTGAAGCAATAATATACTTATCTTTCGCAGACACTCGGAGGGTTCAGCCGCCTACATAACCAACAGAAAACCCAAACAGATCAGACTGACACCTTCACCCGACTTCAGGCTGAACTGGATCAACTCAAAGCGGACCATCACCAACTCCATGAGGATCACGACAACCTCAGAAAAGAACACGGTCCACTCCTCGAGAAACACATCGAGATTCAGCAAGAGTTGGCCGAACACCTCATTCAAGCAAACGCCACCGACGCCCTGCTCCAAAACGCTCAGAACCAACTGATCGAACAAACCCACCAGAACCAATCCCTGGAAGCGAAACTGGCCGACCTCGCTACAAACAGAACCTCCCTACTTCAAGAGCTAGAAAACAGAACCAAGAAATCGGAAGAGCTCCTGAAGCAGAACCAGGACCTCCATCAGAAAACCCTCCAGCTGACCCGAAGCCTGGACGAGAAAAGCGAGTCCCTCACCCTCCTGACTACAACGAACAAACTCCTTGCAGAGGAGATCGAGCAGCTCAAGACCCAAACCCTTCAACCAACCGAAGACTCCAAAAAAGCTATCATTGAGGAGTATAGGAAATCCAAAGAGCTGACAGAGGCGGTAATGGACCAGTACACCAAGGGGTATTTATACGCCAAGAGCCTGGTAGCACAATCTGGAGTCAATCCCACCACTCTGGGCTTCTCGTCGGACGATGACATGTCCGATCAAGAAGAACCCACAATCAACTCCCCCAAACAACCAAATCCACCCACAGAGCCTAACCCCGCGCCCGATCAACAAAACCCCGAAAGTCAGACAACAGATCCCATCCAGCCGCCCACGACCGAAGCACTATCTTCGGTCCAATCTCCTCCCGGAAGTCAGAACCCGCAAGAGGAACCGACCCCCCAAGAGATTCATACCCCTACCGAAGACAAGGGATCCCCCGACCCCGAAGCTTCACTTGCAGATGCCCCTCAGCCACTAGTTTAATGTATTTGTTGTTCTTATATGTAAATGTAACAAATTTAAATGAAAAATATCTTGTTTCATTGACGTCTTTTACAAGTATTACATTTCGCATCCGGACAGACATCAGTACTTTAAATAATATAAACCTCCGACTTTCTAAACGAGCTCAAATGACCTCAAGAACTGATAACAACTACCTAACATTAAATTTTGATAATATGAAAATAACTGAACGTAACCGAAGTGACACCCGAACTACTACAAGCAATCACTGATAGTACCTCCTTAGTCTGGCAGCATGCCAGTAATTTTTTAGTTCGGCCCCCGACATATCCTTCAGACGATAAGTACCTGGCTTGACAACCTCGATGATCTCATACGGCCCCTCCCAAGTTGGCATCAACTTTCCCGTTTCCATAGGAGTAGAGGCCTCAGCCTCCCGAAGGACCATATCCCCGACCTCAAACCTTCTTTGCCTGACTCTTCTGTTGTAATGTCTGGCCGTCCTCTGTTGATACGCTGCTAATCGAAAAATCGCAGCGTCCCTGACCTCATCCACCAGATCAAGATTCAACCTCAGACCCTGATCATTGTAAGCTTCTCTAAAGGTAACCCTTCTGAACGAAGGCGACCCCACATCCACAGGAATTAGGGCTTCAGTCCCATAAGCTAGCCGAAAGGGAGAGTCTCCGGTAGTAGACCGAGGGGTCGTTCGGTACGCCCATAACACACTTGGTAATTCTTCCGGCCATCGCCCTTTGGCCCCATCTAACCTCTTCTTGATCCCGTTGAGGAGAGTTCTATTGGTCACCTCGACTTGCCCATTAGCTTGCGGATGTGCCACTGATACCCTTCGATGCTGAACACCCAACTCTTCGAGAAATTTTTCAAAATCCGACCCCACAAATTGCAACCCATTGTCCGATACCAGAACCATTGGAATGCCGAACCTATACACCACATATTCCTTCAGAAATTGAATACAATCCTTCTCAGCAATCCTTCGAAGCGGCTTCGCCTCAACCCACTTTGTCATATAATCAATGGCGACTATCATGTAAGCCACCTGCCCTTTTCCCTTCGGCATCGGACCGACCAAGTCAACCCCCCATACCGCAAAAGGGATAGGTGACAACACCGATGACAGCTCCTCCGGAGGCTTATGTGGTACAGAACTGTTGAGCTGACACTTCGGACACCTTTGCACGTAACCTTTCGCCTCTTGGAACATGGTCGGCCAATAATAACCTTGTCGAACCAACTTGCAAGCCAGCGACTTAGCCCCCATGTGATCGCCACAGATCCCCTCATGAACCTCCTGTAGAGCATAGGCCGCTTCTGCCGGAACCAAACATTTTGCCAAAGGACCTGAATACGTGCGACGATACAAGTCTCCATCAATCAAACAAAAGTAAGAACTCCTGTATTTGATCTTTTTAGCCAAGAGCTTATCGGTTGGCAACTTCCCATCCGCCAAGTACTCTATATACGGTGTCATCCAACAATTTTCCCTCTCCATTAAACACTTAATTTCCTTCTTCTGGATGCTAGGCTCCTTAAGCACTTCCATATATACCGACCCAGTAAGGGACTCTGCCTGTGTAGCAGCCAACTTGGATAGGGCATCAGCAACCGTATTATCTTCCCGACCCACACCCTGAAGGGAGTATGAGTCAAACTGATGGAGCAACATCTTTACTTCCGCCAAATATTTAGCCATCTTATCCCCCCTGGCTTCATACTCTCCTTTGATCTGCTTAACCACCAACTGTGAATCACTGAAGATGATAATACGCTTCACTTCCAAGCTTCGAGCCAACCTTAATCCTGCTAAAATGGCCTCATACTCGGCTTCATTGTTAGTTGTCTTGAACAGAAATCGCACCGCCTGCTGAACCCGGAAACCCTCCGGACTAGCGAGGATCATCCCTGCCCCACTTGCATCAGCCGAAGACGAACCATCCACGTACAAAGTCCACGCCGAAGATGTTTGGAACTGTTCTTTGGATAGCAACTCAACCTGACCACCAGAGTTCGGTCCTTCATCTTCCTCAGAAAACATGCATTCCACTATGAAATCCGCCAAGGCCTGCCCTTTAATTGCCGTCCGAGGCTTGTACTCCAAGACAAACTGGCTCAACTCCACTGCCCATGCTATCAATCGACCTGACGCGTCCGGCTTATGAAGTACTTTCTTTAACGGCTGATCCGTATAGATGACCACCATCCGACCCTGAAAGTAGTGTCTGAGTTTCCTACTTGCAATTACCAGAGCATAGGCACATTTCTCCAGATTCGGATAGCGAGTCTCAGCGTCTCTCAAAGCATGGCTGACATAGTACACAGGGGTCTGCCTACCATCCTCTTCCCGAACTAGTACTGCTCCCACTGCCAAGGAACTTACTGCTAGATAAAGATAAAGCGTCTCTCGAGGCTTCGGCTTTTGCAGCGAAGGGACTGTCATCAGATATCTCTTTATGTTTTGAAAGGCGTCCTCACACTCAGAAGTCCATTGAAAAGCTTTTTCATTCTTCGGGCCCTTTAGAGTGTCAAAAAAGGGAAGACATCTTTCTGCCGACCGAGATATGAACCTTCTTAACGCAGCAATTCTTCCGGTCAACCTTTGCACGTCCTTAATAGTCTGGGGAGATCGCATATCCAGTATGGCCTTGATCTTTTCCGGGTTAGCCTCTATGCCCCTTCTGCTAACCAGATACCCCAGAAATTTTCCCGAACCCAAACCAAAAGTGCACTTAGTAGGATTCAGCCTCATGTTGTAACTTCTGACCGTTTGAAAACATTCCTCCAGATCCTTCAGGTGATCTTGCACTTTGACGCTTCGGAC
The DNA here is from genome assembly GCA_947179155.2 of Hedera helix. NCBI lineage: Eukaryota > Viridiplantae > Streptophyta > Magnoliopsida > Apiales > Araliaceae > Hedera > Hedera helix. The sequence goes on from OX359275.1 coordinate 40,126,230, forward strand.
TATCATGTCGTCCACGTAAACCTCCATATTCCTTCCGATCTGCTTCTCGAACACCAGATTCATCATCCTTTGGTAAGTGGCGCCTGCATTGATTAACCCGAACGTCATCCTCTTATAAGCATAAGTCGCCCGATGGGTTATAAAGGCCGTCTTTGGGATGTCCTCTTCTGCCATCAGAATCTGGTGATACCCTGAGAATGCATCCAAGAAGCTGAGTATTGCGTTTCCCGACGTAGCATCAATTAATTGATCAATATGAGGAAGGGGGTAGAAATCCTTTGGGCACGCCTTATTGAGGTCGGTGTAGTCAATACAGACCCTCCACTTCCCATTCTGCTTTCTGACAAGCACTACATTGGCTAACCATTCCGGGTACTCGATCTCCTGAATTATACCAGCTTCCAAAAGCTTTCCGATCTCGTCATCAATTACCTTTTGCCTTTCGGGTGCAAATATCCTCCTCTTCTGTCGAACTGGTTTCCTTTCTGAATCAACCGACAGCCGATGGACAGCCACTCCTTTAGCTAATCCGGGCATGTCGTTGGATGTCCAGGCAAAGATATCGGCATATGTCTGAAGCAGCTTCACCAAGTCCTTCTTAACTGGATCCTGTAACCCGGCACCAATCTTCACCACTTTCAGGGGATTGCCCGGTATCAGCCTAACGTCTTCGGTTTCCTCAGCAGGTAGAGCCAAGGGTTCCGTAACCCCCTCTGTGAAGGGCTCCACGTCCACCCTCATCGTTTGCTTGAACTTACTGACCCCTACCGAAGACGATGTAAGCGTATGTCGATAGCACCTTCGGGCTATATCCAAGTCGCCCAACACTTCCCCGACCCCGTTAGCAGTAGGAAACTTCATCTTAAAATGCGGGATCGAGGTCACTGCCTGAAGGGCCGATAAGGTGGTTCGGCCTAAGATGGCATTATAAGCCGAATCTACTTGTACCACAAAAAACTTCACCATCACCTGCCTCTGTCTCGGAAGAGTGCCGAACACTACCGGTAGCTCGACCGTCCCGACCACGGGAACTTGTTCATTGCCAAATCCATACAGGGGAGCCTCGAAGCCTACCTCCATTTTCACACCTTGTAAGTCCATCCTCTGATATGCATGGCTATATAAGACATCGACCGAAGAACCATTGTCAATCATCATCCGCTTCATATCGACGGGGCCGACCTGGGCCGTGATGACTAGAGCCCCTTCGTGTGGTTCTACGGCGTCGAGAGGGTAGTCTTCGTCGGTAAAGGAAATCACAGTCCCTGGGAATGGTTTTTCCACTTTTATTGGGCGGTCTACTGACATGACCCCATCGGGTCCGGCCCGCCGCTTCTTGCCACCTTGCCTCTGGAAAGTTCCACCAGAGATGACATCGACGACTCTTCTCTGCGGACACCCCTCCTGGGCGGAAGGCTGACTTCCCCCCAGAGCCTGCCGTCCAGCAACATACTGGACCAATTCACCTTTCTGTACATTTCTTTCGATCATCTCCTTCAACGCTTTGCACCTCCCTGTAGAGTGGCCCTTGTCCTGGTGGTACTGACAGTAGAACCTCCGATCCCCCCTTTAATTGGTGGAGGCGGTTCATAGCAAGGTTTTCCCCTTATCTCGTCCAAAATGAGCACCCTGTCAGTGTTCAATGGAGTATATACCTTCGGTGGCTGTTTCGGACGGAACGGCATCTTCTCGGTCTGAGGTGGTACTGTTGTCTTCGGTCCAATCCGATCCCACACCCCAGGCTTTGATCCTTCCCCCTTGGGCCGAGCGGCCACCTCCTGTGCCGGCGCAAGGTTGTTCATTGCTTCTTCTATCGATACCAATTTTTCAGCCCTCTCGTAGGCGTCGGCCAAATCTTTAGGAGGGTTGAACATGATGTTTTTTAGTAATTTCTTCGACCGGCTAACGTCTAACCCGGTGGTGAAGAATCCCAAGGCCTGGGTGACATTAAGTTCCGCCACAGTCCCGACAGCATCCCTGAACCTCTGTACGTACTGTGCCAGGGATTCATTACTCCTCTGCCTGATCTGCATCAGCGAAGCGGTAAGCTTCCCTCTCCTTTTATTGCTTCCGAATCGCTCATGGAACTTGTCGGTTAGTTCTCTCCATGAATTGATGCTACCCGGGGTCAAGGACACTACCCATTGCTTTGCCGCCTTTGTAAGCGTAGTCACAAAAATCTTGCACATCCCCGCCTCCGAGTGATTGAAATAACCCATCACTATCTCATATCCATTGGTGTGGTCAAATGGATCCCCAGTGCCATCGTACGTATCCAAAGGCGGCAACTTCATTTTTGGGTCTGCTTTCTCCTGGTTAATAGCTGACGAGAAGGGCGACTTGCTGCTCAACGTCATCGCCGCTGGTTTCACCTCAGCTATCATTCGTTCCATTTCCGCCAGCCTTTCCATCAGAAGATCGGTAGGAGCTGGGCCCTGCTGTAAAGGCTCTTTTGCTGGGCTTTCGACTACCTGACCACCATTGTTCACGTGGTGTTCGGTCTCAAGATGGTTCGGCTGACTCGGCCTCGGATCCTCCCGATGGCGGTCACCCCTCGAACCAGACCGACCCCGCCTCAAATCATCCCGACGACGATCACCCTTCAAATCAGACCGTCCTCGCCTCGGATCCTCTCGATAGCGGTTACTTTCCGAACCAGACTGACCCCCTCTTGGGTCTTCTCGACGGCTACGAGCGTAGCCGCTCTTGGTTCTGCTCTCGTATGTTTCTGATTTATTCCTCAGGGGATCATCATGAGGCCCCCGAACAACAGTGCGGTGACTACTGAACCTGAAGTCCCCCCGTCCAGGTGGTGTGTCCGCAGTCGCCCACGTCTGCACAGTGGGGGATATACTGACTCTCCTTCTCCGATGGCGACTCTGGGGGGTGGACTCCCTGGATCTTCCCCCCGCAGTCCGTCGCTCTTTATCCCCCTCAAGCTTAAACAACAAGTTTTCTAAGTCCTGCTGCTGCGTCTGCAGAACCTGCATAGCATCCTGAGCCTCCTGAACTTTCCTCTTTCTGATGGTTTCCCTCTGATCAATCGTGCTGTTCGCCCCACCGTGAATACTCCTTCGGGACCCCCCATTCTTTGTACTCGAAGAAAAATCCAACCTACGCCTCAACCTGTCAGACAGGGTCCCTTTCGATGTAGACCTCCCACCGCCATGTCCTAAACGATCCATCACAGAACCCTTAGCAGCACGAGTTGATTTCCCCGCAGACGAACCAGTTTGTTCAACCTGCACCATGACTGTCTGCTTCAATTATCAAACGAGATTACTACCTCAACTCTCGTGAACAATGATTTCCGTTACACAGAAAGCCCTCCTTCTAGCGCCAATGTTAACGCCTGATTTTGTAAGCACGTGGAAAATCACCAAAGCACGAGCACCTGCAACCACAAAACCGTTAGTCACCCCCAGCAATAGCGACGGCTTGGGCCGTCCGGGGATGCTCCGGTGTGAGAGTAAGTAGCAGGCCAAAAACGTAACAATAGAGAACAATAATGCTGGAATTATTATAGCTCTGTGTAAGATATAATAGTGTGTACCATAATCCAGGAGCTAATGGCTTGTATTTATAATGCATGTCATCCCCAGAGTCCTTATTGGAGTGAGGTATCCCAATCCAAACCATATTTGGATTATCCTTGTTGTCCATAGAAACCTTTCCTAATCACATGTCTGACCTCCACAAAAACAGGAAAAGGACACCTAATAGGACTAAACCTCAATCACCCCAAGCCGTGCGGAAACTATCAACCAAGAACTGGGCCTCTCATCCCCGAGCCCAACCCAGCCGAACCCCCATGCCACAAGATCCATAACCAAAATCCGAACCCAACCCATCATTTTTACCCAGCCCAGACGACATCCGGGTCGGACAAATCCTATCCCAACAGGTAACATGTTCTTCTTTGCTGTTCTGGGTGTCATACTCCGTTATCTTTTTTAGTTCCTGTCTGGTATAGCTTTCAATCAAGCTTGAAGGATTTCTCCTCCTGCCTTATAATAATATATAATTATATATTTGGTTTCAGATTATATATATATATTCTCAGTATTTATTTGTATAAAACATTATCTGTGAGAAATCTTCTTTTTTTTTTATTACAAGGCAACCCGTCACTCTAGATGTCCGTACGTTTCCAATTTTCAAATAATTGCTTACACTGATATGGCTCATATTCTTACGGTATGCGCATGCATTGCCGCAACAGCTGACTGCGGATCCTACAAGATGGCAGAAGCAAATGGCTGTAACACCCAAAGAGCTACTACATTAGGGATTAGAACTTCATGAGATGCGGGAAAATACATACGCTTTGTATTAAGAGATTCGAGCATATCGAATAGCTTCGACCATAAACTTGAATTGAAAATAAATAATAAAAAGGTTGCATACTATCAGATGGAAAAGCTTGTACCACCTCTTAATAAAGGGCTAGTCGCAGAATGGTAGCTGTTCAAATACTCAGAAGTCCAGAATCAAGTTAACTGAGAATAATGATGGGATAAGATCTAGGACACAAAATTCAAACACTACATCCATCTTAATCATTAAAAAGTAAGGCATTATATTAAAATTCATGTCATATCTCATTTTTTAATGATTGAGTTAGATGTAGTATTTAGATTTTATGTCCTTAAATTTATCTGATGATGATTGATCTCCCATAATAAAGTCTTTTTTTGATCGACTTGGTTTAAACTTTAAAAGTATTCAATCATTGGTAATTGTTAAAGCACATTTGTAAGTGAATAAAGCCAAGTCTTAATTTTTTGTGAACCATACAGCAAAACAAGGCAAGACCGAATTTGAACCATTCCTTAAGATTCCCAAACAAAATTCATTTTTAAGAACAAAATGTGTTTATTTAGTAATTTGGCATTTAACTAGTCATTTGTTTCACTGTGTAACTGTAAAAAATGTGTGTATTTACTTATTTTTTGTAAAAATAAAATAAAATAGCAATACTGATTTCGCGTAGTGCTCGACTTTGGATGGGTAACACAAATAATATATTTTGAACTATTTGTTTAGTGGGTGACCCAATTAACCCCAACCAAACATGCACCAATTAAAATTAGGGTACTTTGGGATTCTTCAATACTATACCTAACAGCTCTAAACAACATGATCCAAACTCCATGCTCCAGATCTCATGCCTCAGACACCTCTTACAACTGAAATTCAATCTACTACCAACCACCATGCACCACCACCACCATTCTTTTTAGTTTGTAATGCCTGCTCGCTCTCAGTCACTTTCAGGTATCTCTCCCCTTCTTATTTTATTTTTTTAACTTTCAAGACATGCAAGTTTTATTTTTCTCAAAACTTTTCGCCTGTTTTCTTTTTTAATTGGGTTCCCTCCAGCTAGTGGCAACAGATAATTTCATTTTATCTAACCATCAAGTAAATTTCTCTTTTCATAATGACGCACATATATGTGTATGCATTCTAAAGTGGACAGATAGCTTATGTATAGGAATGATGTACTTGGTACTCCGATATTAAAATGAGAACAATTAGTACAACCATCGCGGTACCATGATTCCAAGAAGTTGTATAAGCTAAATTATTATTATTTTTTTTTTACTTTACTCACAGTCTAATTAATTGTTTTATTTTTTAACGTGGATGTTCTATATTTTATTTGGCTTGGCTTATCATGCTTGTGTCTTAAAGATTAGTTAAATTAATTAAGTTTTTTAATTGAATATGTATTTTGTCTTTTAATTTTAATTTGTTAGGTCTTAATTTTACTTAAATTAAATTACTCACCCAACTGTCTAGTCCAAAAAAGTCAAAACTTTAAAAATGGTCAAATAATATTGTAAAGAGCAAAATAAACAATAGTCATCTTTTTCAACGGTGTTAAGATGGGAAATTGAACAGGAGGTGGTATGCTATTAAAATGCAACCATAAGTGATAATTGGGAGGTTTTACAACCACAAGTGTTGACATGCATTGTCGTTAAAACCATAGAATTGCAGTTTACCCATGAATTATGTATCCACCATCCAACTTACTCCTCCTTGATTTCTTTTTCTTCCATGCTTGCAAACAATTTTTTCTCTTAAATTACAAACAAAATATTGAAAAACTAATTTACTCTTATTCCCTTTTATTTCCCTAATAAATTTAACTCTATTCTTTTCTACTTAAACATGCACAATAAAAAAACAAATCGAACCATCTACCAAGATTAGCAACTAGTACAGTTTAGACTTCAAATATATATAAATATATTATCACCCGTGCCCCAACCAACACGTCTGTATTCCATCCATTTCACAAAGGTTAGAACCAAGCGGGATTCAGAACTATGTACTCGTTCATTTCACAAGGTGAAAGCCACGAGGGATTCCAATCCCCGAGTATGGGGCTAAAATCACCTATGATATAATACAGTACCGGATTGCATTTGGTAAAGGAAATACAAGATAAATGTTCTGAAAAACGACCAAGTAAGTGGGCAAGTAATGTTAAATCTGACTGGTATATAATTATATCATCACTTCCAAATCATTTTAGAACAAACTGATCTACAGCCACATAACAACATAAATTAATTCAAATCCAAAGAAAATAGCTTTAGCTATTTGGTTTACATAACAAAGTATCAAACCAAGTTTAGTATTTAGACATGAGGTGGGTATTGCTTGGCCTGCTGACGGACCCGCTTCTTATACTCCACGCTATCCTGCATAGGTTACATGTTATATGATGAAGCCGAAACTTACATGTTATGTGATGAAGTCGAAACTTGAAGACTTCTCCTAAATGATATCTCAAGCAATAACATAAAGAAAAGTAATGGACACTTGAAACAATTAGTTTCAACAGAACTATAAATACCTGGATAAAGAGATGATATCCTTCGGTCTGCGCAGGATCAGCAGGGTTGGGTTGGTCCAACAAATCCTGGATGCCAACTAGAATCTGCTTCACTGTAATGGCTGGTCTCCATCCCTATATCCAATGAGAACAAGCCCAGAATACATTATCCCATTATGACCGTTCTCCAAATTTTTGGTCAACATATATCAAGGTAGAGTGTACTTACACTGTCTTCGTTGAGAATTGATAGACACACAGTTCCAGAAGGGTAAACATTTGGGTGGAAGAACCCCGAAGGGAACTTACATTTCGGAGGTTTGCTGGGGTAATCTTCACTAAAGTGGAGCGTAAGTGGATAGCAACCACCCTCCCAGTCAGTCTGCAACCATTAGTTGTTTAAAATGTCATTGCTACCCAAACCATAATAAAATATCTTAGCAATTCAAAAGAAATGGCTTCAATTCATATTATTTTAGGTTTCTTTGATGTGGTATCTGGTCTCAGAGATTGAGGGAAAGGAAAATGGAAAAGATAATGAAAGTAAAGTAAAATAAACTCCCTTATCAGATACATATCCAGCAAATCCTTTCTTTCACTCACTATTTACAAGTTCAAACATAGCCTTCGGGAAATTAAATTCCCACAATTGATTGCGTTAATTTTTAGGCGCAACAGGTGCGCCAACACTTCGAAGCAAAACTTGCTCTGGCATTATCAGAAACTACCATCAAATAGCGATTCAACAATGTCATGGAGAATTAATTGCTTAAAGCATGATTAGCATAGTAATCACACAAACATATTGAGCAGTAAAATAAAAAATAAAGGCAAGCCTTACAACTATCAACCAAATGACTCTTCAATAGCACTCCTCATCCTATCAAGCTCGATATGTAGACCTTTATCAAGTTATAGTCCTTTAACACATGTATACTTATTCATATAATTACTAGTTTCTAGACTTTTGAATAAGTTGTACCATAATACATTTACAGTCGATATATTTTCCACTATAAAACCCTGCTCTATGTTCAAAAAATAATACAAGTAGTCTTCTCTACTTCTTTACTAGGTTCTGCTTTATCACACATTCAGAATATCTTTGACTCTATAACAGACTCTTCAAAATATACTAGCCTAGCCCAATTCTACCTTCATGAAATGTTTACTACTTTTAATTAGAAAAACTAAGATGTATACTTCAGTTAATGTTTGCCACTAAAGTCACCAATATTCCACCTACAAGGTCAAAGGTCAAAGGTCCATTGGAATCCTTGACAATCTGTCAATCTCACAAGATTTTCTCTTCAATTTGGTGTAATGTAATGATCATACATGATACAACGACGCAACTGCTCCACAATTTCATCCAGTTCACTCCAAACTAGAGATGATCTTATATACTCATAAAAGGAAATTGCCATTACTTCCGCAACCAATAACACACTTCTGGCCTCATTCCTATTGAACCTTAAAGAGTTAATCCGATATAGATCACGGGTTACATGATGTATTGAAGAGATTGTCTTTCAGCAGCTTCGTCTAAAATTTTCACTTTTTCATATGACATTTCAATAGCATAAAAAACAACCCATCTTATTGTGTTCATTAGGCAGTATCTTTAACTTATGTCATAGTGAAAATGTAAAGTGATCTTGAATGAGGTATTCAACTCCCGAGACGGATCGAATAAAAAATCTAAAGCACTGCTCTAGGTGCAAGGCAGAGAATAATCAGTGTTATTTTACAAGGTTAAAATTTACACATAATCTATGAATTCCTTAGGACGCCAGAGTATCACCTCCAAAGGTAAATAATCATCTATCCCACTTATTTAATGATTTAATTTTCCATATACATTTATGTTAATGCTTAACCAAACCATGCATCAAATTTATTAGAAAGAAAGCCATAGATTTTCATTAATTTTTTCCAGTCAATAGACAAAAGCTCTACCAAAAAGATCAAAGGTCAGCTGATACGCCTGATGACTGGAAACATGATCACCACATGGCCTGTTCAAATCCTTGTAGCATATTTGAATTGACCTTGTCTACCTACATCAATGTAAGCAAAAGCAATCAAAGGAACGGACTATCAATGTCGTGACAATTATTACTGTTTTTTTATATATTTTAAAATTATTATTAACTAAATCACCCTTAATACTATAACATCAAGTTGCATTTGAAATTATGAGTACACTTTAATTCCAAAGAAGGTATTAAAAGGACACATAATTGACGTCCTGGAATGAGGTAATTGAAAGTCAATTATTTCCAGCATAATAGAGACAAGGCAGCCTATATGTAAGCTTATCCTACAACACAACTCAACATCAACTTTCTTACACTTTCTTCTACTTATTGATTCATATGGTCACCTTATAGTTTATTCATAGTTGTAACTCTTCACTGTTTTTTGTAATGCGTCCAGTTGTTATCTTCTTCAAGTTAGAGTATCATGCTCCCGGGGTAGTCAAGTATAAGTGATACAAGCCTTGTTTCCTATTCAGCAAAAAAATCCTGAGATGCTTCAAGTCAATAATTCCCTTTCTTTTTTGGAAGTTCTCGGGTAACATATATAATTTTTGAAGTAATTTCACTACTAGATTCTATACCTTTCCCTTTGACTAGATTCCCCAGTACCCACTCAAGCTTCTCAACGTATGTAGTATTCAACAACTAGCAATGTAAGGTCATATGATTCATGTGTTAAGCACCAAGTTCCTAAACCAGATTAAATAATCAAAAATCACGATATAATTTGTGAATTTAATCCTTTGCTTTCATCCATTAAGGGCTACCCTCGTCAAGATATGACTGATATAAGCTAAGTGCGACAAATTTGGTAAAATTTCGTTAGAAATTCACTATCTAGTTTTCATCATAAAAATTCAATTCGACTTCATTTACTCTATGTCCTGATGCCAAACAGGAAGGCAATATGTAATCTACATCCAGCTTCTCCCTCATAAGTCCTAATATAAACCCAAGCACAATATTAATACCACAAAATTGCTTTACCTTTTTTTTTTTTTTTTTTTTTTTTTGATAACGTGAAGTATCCCAACCGTAGTCGGACTAAGTCTCCCCACCCCGGAGCTAGGCTTTACGCACAGGCTTTGCCTAAGACATGGCTTCGCCCTGAAACGTGCGACCCGTGGCCCCGTTACCTGTTAAGGCATGACTATTGTTGCAAGTGGGACTCAAACCCAGGACGTCCGGGTTTACGGCTTTACCTTTAAAAGAATGAACAATAACAAAAGTATTTAACTGTCAAATAATAACCAACAATGAAGTAAAGCTTACAAAAAGTGTAATCATTTAATGCTACTTCAACAATAGAAACTGAGATATAAGTCAAACCACTATGGAAAGTGACATTTTCCACAAAAGCTAATTAAATTTTGTGGTTAATGACAATTTCCGTATATTAAGCTCATTTTAATTAACAAAATATCCACTTTAGCCTGCAAAGGTAAAATAGCAATTACACAAATAAGACAAAAGGTCCTATAAAAAAAATAGACAAAATCATAATGCCACAAACATAGCCCCACTAACCTTAACAGAGAAAATGTAGACGGATCTTATAAACCACGTATTAAATTAATACTCCAGAGATAGGTACAATCACTGAATTGATGTAATAATTGACATATGACAGTAAACAAGTGCCGCAGTCTGCCAACAATTGTAAATGAGTGCTAAAATCCCATACAAAGTTCATATATAAACAACTATACCTAATATATATATATATATATATATATATATATATATATATATATTGTAAAGCAATAGTATTAACAAAATAATCTCAGTGATTCACGATCAAGTAAACTGAAGGAAACTAAAGAGCAAATAAGAAGGTGAAGAGAACTTACCCCAGCCTTGCCGGGGATAGTGCACTGCCACACCATCAAATTCAAAGAACCATCAGGAAGCGCCTCTGGCTTCGCCACGAAACCCTAAAATAATAAAATCGGTATACCCATACAAATTAGATACCAAATAAGCACAATCAGATCACAAATTACAAGCGATCGTCATGAAATATGCAAATAAAGACGCATATATAGTATATAAGCATAGAAAGTGAAAAATCAAACATGAGGGTGATTCTTCCGCCACGATTTGCGCTCTTCGGCGAGACGACCACGAGCAATACCTCCAGACATTTTCACAGGACCTCCCTCTACTCTATTTCTCTCTCTCCAGAATAGTGTAGGAGGAGATTGAGAAGTTTTTTGACTGTCTCACTCCTTAGCCGCAAATCCTATATTAACTTCGAAGAAAGGAGGGAAGGAGAAAGAAAGACCCGGGCGGGTGCCAATGAATACGACTACGAGCTAACCGATGAAATTTAAAAGTGCGATTTTCTTTGTATTTATCCGGTTTTAGGTTGTGTACGATAAAATTAAATATTAAGATTTTAAAATTTTAGATATTTGAATAATGTAAAATATTGTTTATAATTATATTTGAATAAAAAAATATTATTTAATAATTAATTTTAAAAAAAAACTAAATAAAAAATATTTTATCATTTTAACTTTTTGGACAATTTAAGTAAAATTTGTTTGATAATTAAAAATATTTTGACCATAATATGATGAAACAAAATGTATCACGTTCAATTAAAATATCAAAATAGCTTAATAATTCTACCATGTAAATTAAATTAACTTCAAACAGTTGTTAAGAATTGAAGTATAATTTGTTCACGTAGATTAATCATAAATTATATGTCTTGATCACTCCGTTGTGGTTTATCTTATCCCTCTTCTCCGTCCACTTCATTGCTAAACATATTATCTCAGTCATATTGAACAAACAATTTATCCTCAATATTATTCTTTTTTATGAAATTATGAATTGCGAACCAAGCGATAACTATATCATTTGTACTATTGAATATTTAATATGTAAATTAAGAATCCGTTATAAAACATTAAATAACATAAACAAATATTTTATATCTTATTATTAATAATTTAAAATTATATTTTTCTCTTATTGAATAAGAGATAAAAAAAAATTATCAAACAATTGACCAAATCAAATGTACATCTATTATAAGGTATTTAGAGATAATTAAATATCGTTTTAATAATTAAAAAAAAAAGTCAAATTTTTTTAATATTTTTATGTCATAGCGTAAAATCCACACGCGTAATATGTAGGAGTGTGCAAAAAAATTAATTTTTTATAGAATAGGTTCGTACCGGTGGTATTGGTATTTTCGTTTTTTTTTTCAATTTTTTATACCGATAGCTATATGAGAAATTTTAAATTCGATAATAACTGAAAAAGCCAAATTTAGTAATATAATAATAAATTAATAATTAAGTTTTAGCAAAACCTCTCCTGCATGTATATATATTAGTTATTACTCCAAGCCATAAGAATGCATCTGCAACATTAGTTATTACTCCAAGCCATAAGAATGCATCTGCAATGCACTAGTGTATATATATTAGTTATTACACCAAGCTGCTTCATCTGGAGATTCTCAAAGGTCATTGGCACTGGCAGATTTTGCGTACTTCCTTCTTCTTGTTGATATAAGCACTAAGCTCGGCTTCCGGCACTGACTTTTATCCTAAAACAAAAAGAGTAGTATTTATGCAGTTTAATAACTTATCGAAACAAGAGTTTTTTGGGTAAAGAAGTTTGGGAAGAAATGACAATTTAAAAGAAGAGTTTTATGGGAAGAAAAAAGAAATTTGGAGAGAGAAGAATTTGAAAAAAAATGACTTTTTGAAGGGAGAGCTATAAAAGAATCTAATTCATCTGTCTTGTGACTAACTGGCAAAATGGATTTGAACCCAATGAGTCTCTATACGCGTACACGTTAAATGGGTTTGGGTTAGTAATTTTTTTTTTGATAAAAATCTTAAATGGTTCAACTCATATAATTGATGGGTTTAAATGGGCTGCCATTGAGCCCCATTTAATTATAACCTTTCTATACTAACTAGAAAAAAGTCTATCGTTTCTGTTGGGAAAAAAAAAAGAATGAGGTCGATTCTTTTTTTCAAAGCTGAGCAAGTGTGCAATGCATCTGTCTCCATCTGCCCTAAATCCCCAAATTGTCTATGCTCTCTCTCGCTCATCATCTCTATCTTTCATCTTCGGAAAAAGCTGCCCAGAACTCTAAATCTTCATATTTTTTTTGCCTTTGGTTCTAGATGTAGACATCAGGTTTGTGAAAATGTCTCAGTCATATTTAGGAGCTGTTTGATTAGAGCTGAGTGAGACTGAATAATTAAATCGGTCAACCATTCAGTGTGTTCGTTTAGAACTAAATCGGTCAGATTTTTTGGTTGAATGACTAAATTTAATTTTTTTGGCCGAATGATTAAGTTCCAGCTGAATGAAGTAAAAATAAATAAATAAATAATATTAAATATTATATTAAGAAATATTAAATAAATTTACAACAACTTTGAATTTTTCAGATGAATAAAATAATAAAAATATGTTATTCAGATGTTTCAGACATGTCACTTATTAAATAACTTTTTTTATGACATGTCACTGATCAAATAACTTTTTTCATTCAGTATTCGAAAATCTAAACATTCAGAACTATTTCATTCACTTTTTATGAAACACCTCCTTACTAACACATACTCGATGTGAAGGGAACTCTAAACAGTTTAAATGTGTATGCTTTGATGTTTTTTCTTGATTTGGGCATTTGGGTTTGTGCTTGAGTTTAATTTCGCTAGCTAGAATTGATGCCTTGACTGATGACAAATTTTAAATGCTTTAGGATAATTCCACTGCAAGGCCATCATAAACATAATGGTAAAAGATACTGTTTTTGTAAGACCCCGAATTTTATGAAATACAAAATTTAATTTTTCTTCATATATATTTTTTTTGAAACAGTAAGTGGTTAAATTAACAAAATTGAAAGTTAAGGATGTTATGTGCAAATTTTATTTTGTCGGACAATATTCGCTTTGTCGGGGAATATTCGTTTGGTCGGGGAATATTCGTGCCGTACGACGGCGCCGAAATAATAAATTATTGGTGGACCCCACAACGGAATATTTGTCGGATATAGAAAACGACAGAAGTAACCTTTTTAAATAAAAATAGTCAACGGAACTGTTAAAATACCGGTGATAAAAGAATAGTAGCATACGGTAGTTTATGGTATTTTCTGTAGCACACGGTACTCTACAGTAACACACGGTATTGCATAGTGTCTCATATTATTGGTCTGATAATTGACACCGTAACTGTTACGCATCATTTCATCGATAATTGTCACTGCATAATATTTTATATTATCAATTCAATAATTGTTGTTACACAGTATTTTGCATTATTGATTTAATAATTGTCATTACACTGTATTTTATATCATTGAGTCAATAATTGTTGTTGCACTGTTTTTAAAATTATTGAACCTAATAATTGTCACAGTAACATATGCACAGTAATTCACATTATTGAATCAATAATTGTCATTACACAGTAACATATGCTTTATTTTACATTATTGTTATCTCTATTATGATGTTATTTAAACAGTTGTATTTCATTAATTTATTGACTTGATATCTAAGAGCTAACTATACTGTATTTATAACAATTAGTCATAATAATTGAATTGATAAAGTTATTTGTTTATAATATAAAGTTAGGTGATTATTAGGTGATATGAAATGAATGGTGTAGATTAAAGTGTGAATTATTGTTGAATAATTGAATTGATTTGTTTATAATATAAAGTTAGGTGATTATTAGGTGATATGAAATGAATGGTGTAGATTAAAGTGTGAATTATTGTTGAATAATTAAATTGATTTGTTTATAATATAAAGTTAGGTGATTATTAGGTGATATGAAATGAATGGTGTAGATTAAAGATAATATAATATTTGAAATGGATGGTGTAGATTAAAAGATGATCTTTAAATGAATGGTTTAGATTAAATGAATGATAAGATTTTTGGCTATAAATAGAAGCCTTAACTTAAGGATTTTTCATAAACTTCCTTACTTGTTCTTTCTTTCTCTCTCTAAATACTTCTTGTGAAAGTTCTCTCTAAGTGTGCTTAAGTCATCTTGAGTATTTGTGAAGATCTATAAGTATACGTGTACTGTTCAAGTTAATCAACCTCATTTAAATCAATATCCAGTCACGTGTTACGGTAAGGGATACCATCTTTTTCATCTTCCATTATTCAAACATACTATGGTAAGGGATTATCATTATTTGATTCTCGATAATAATATTGTTTCTTCCTTACTCATAAGACGTGCCTTTTATTTCCATGTATTAAATTGTGGGAATAACCTTACGGAGCGGATTGCCGCCTGTTGGTGAATAACCTTTCGTATTCATTCATTATTAATCTCTGAGAATAACCTTACGGAGCGGATTGCCGCCTGTTTGGTGAATAACTCTTTGTACTCAAATTCTATTAAATTGTGGGAATAACCTCACGGAGCGGATTGCCGCCTGTTTGGTGAATAACTCTTTGTACTCAAATTCTATTAAATTGTGGGAATAACCTTACGGAGCGGATTGCCGCCTGTTGGTGAATAACCCTTTGTATTAATTTCCTTCACCTTTTGTTAATCAAACCTGCTACGGTAAGGGATATTATTTTCTTTCATACTCCTAAATCGAAATTTATTATGGAACTATTGCTTCTATAATTCCTGAAAATATTATATGTTCCATAATAGTTGAACTTCATTATTTCAACTGAACCTTCCTATTTACGTGAACCTTTCTATTGAATTGTAACCGTTATTCTGAACTGTGGATCTTGAATATCATTTTTAAATTTCACTCCACATCATGTTGACAATTTGGACATTATTTGAATCTGTACAAAGTAAACTTCCGATACTTATTGTTATCCTATTTCTTCTGTTCATCATTTATATCATTCTAATCATCCAAAAATCAAGCTGTTGTGAATATCTGTGGCCGGGGGCACAGATGTGATATATTTGTTGAACAGATGATAGGTTAAAGGCGATATAATAGGTTAAAGGCGATACATCTGTTCGGTGTCTTTTATGGCACGTGGTGAATGTTCTCTTTGGCCCGTAGTGCAAAGATGAACTGTTGTTTGGTATGATTATGACCAAAGGCTGAATCTGGTATAATCATGACCGTTGGTGCTATATTGAATATCTTTGGCCCGTAGTACAAAGATGAACTGTTGATGTGCATGATTATGATCAGGAACTGTGAATTTGTATTATCTTGACTAATGATATTTCAGATGATAAAAGTTGATGATGTTTTTCCTAAAAAGAGAACCGAGTGGACATTATAGTCTGCATTATTCTTCTAATAGATTACTCATTCCGCTGCTATTATTGATCTGAACGTTGTTTAAGAATTTAACTGCAGTTTTTGATATAAACCTTGTAGTCTATTGTATTCTATCAAGAACTCAACTGTTGAAGACTAATGATAATTTATTCGTCATTATCTTAGTCATGATATTTCTTACTGGGCTATTTGAGCTCACCCTTTCTTTTGTTCCATTGTTTTTCAACAGGAGATGAAAACATAACAGGGTCTAGCCGGGGAATGGAGTGAGGGTCCGAGGAATAGTTATCATAGTCTTCACGTTTTGTAAAATAGTGTGGCAATAATAGTGAAGACTTAGTTGTGTATTATTATACACTGTATTGTTGTACGTTGTGCTTTGTTGTAATAATTTTGTTGTAGTCTTTTGACGACTCAAGTTTGGGCTGTGTGGGCCCAGATTTGGGGGCGTCACAGTTGGCATCAGAGCTTAGGGATATGGTCTTTAATGGAGATCTGGGGTAGAACTAGGAGGGGAGAGACGAATAGAATCAGTCACTAGTGTGTCCTACCTAAAATAGATTTTATTATCTAATGAGTCAATTTGAATGTAGGAACATGAAGTGATGAGTCAGTTTATTTGAACTAACATTTATTTTGTGACCACAGTTAAGTATGGCATCTGAAAATCAAGAGGTTAACTATGGAATACCCGAAACAAATGTAGCCGAGAATCAAGAGGCCCCAAACAATCCTCCTGCCAACTCAGGAAATAATGTTCCTGATAACATGATGAACGATGGATTCTTTAGGAATTTCATGCAGTTCATACAGAATCAAGGAAGAGGAAATCCAGTCAATAATAACGGTAGAAACGCTGACAATTTAAGGATGGTCACTGTTAAGCAATTTAAAGAATTAGGACCACCTGAATTCCACGGGAAGCCTGACCCACTCAAAGCGGAGGCATGGCTAAAGCAGACAACAAAAATACTTGATGTCTTACAATGCGCTGATGATCAGAAGGTGTCATTTGCCACTTTTATGTTACGAGGTGAGGCGGACCATTGGTGGAAAGCGGTAAAACGTATCCAACCTTCAGCACTCGAAATGTCTTGGACAGAATTCGAAGAACTGTTTAACGAGAAGTATTTCCCAGAAAGCATCCGCCATATGAAAGAGGTGGAATTCATTAAGCTGGAGTAGGGAAACATGACAGTCTCCCAATATGAAGCCAAGTTTGCCGAGTTATCTCGCTTTGCCACCCATCTTGTGGATGACGAAGCACGAATGAGTCGGATGTTCCTAAGAGGTTTGAGATTCAAAATTCGTCAACAACTTAGTTCTCATAAATTCAGTTTGTATTCAGATGTTGTAGATAGGGCTCAAAGGGTGGAGCAAACAGATGAAACATTGCAGCCAAGAGTTAATGATCAGCATAGAGAAAGGAGTGACAACAACCACAGGAACGAGAACCATCGAGGAGGTAACCAACACTTCGGTGGTAATTCCACACCAAATAACAGAAGAGGAGAATCTAGTGGGAACAATTTCAAAAGAAAGAGATTCCATAATAATTATGGAAGGGCACCAGCACCAGTACCAACACCAGCACCGACCCCAGTTTCAAGGGGAGAAGATCGACCACCAGTGAGATGCTATAGGTGTGGTCAGGAAGGTCACATCAGCCCAAACTGTACACTGCAGTCCAAAAAGTGCTACAGTTGTGGGAAAGAGGGTCATCTTGCGCGGTTTTGTCCTGCCACAAAATCAAGTCCAGCTGCAATGATGATACCAAAAGCTAGCGCGGATAAGGGAAAATCTGTAGTTCAAGGGAGAGCTTTTGTGGTGACATCCCAAATGGCGCGAAACTCGAACGAGGTGATAACCGGTAAGCTATTCATAAATTCTCGTGAAGTCTACGCTTTGTTAGATACTGGCTCTACCCATTCTTTTATCTCACCTGCATGTGCTCAGCGTTTAAACTTAACTCCTGAAAATTTGGACTTTGACTTATCAGTTGAAACCCCATTAGGAGAAATGACCATTACATCTACTGTCTATAAATCTTGCCTAGTTCAAATCAACAACCTCACATTACCTGTTGACCTTATTTCTTTGGAGATGCGTGAATTTGATGTGATTTTAGGAATTGATTGGTTGACTACCCATCATGCTAAAATTGATTGTTTTCATAAGATTATTAGTTTTCATATTCCTAATCAACCTGTCATGCAAATTCAAGCAACTAAACCATTGAAATCTATAACTGTTATTTCTAGCCATAAAGTCATTCGTTTATTGAAAAACGGATGTCAAGCCTTTTTAGCTCATGTCACTGATTTGAACAAAAATACGTCAAACTTGAATGATATTCCCATTGTTAATGAGTTTCCTGACGTTTTTCCTGAAGAACTTCCTGGCTTACCCCCAAACCGTGAAATTGATTTTTATATTGATCTTGAACCCGGTACCAAGCCCATTTCCAAAGCTCCCTACCGAATGACTCCCATTGAACTTCAAGAGTTAAAAGTCCAACTACAGGAATTGTTGGATACCGGTTTCATTCGTCCGAGTGCATCACCTTGGGGTGCTCCTGTTCTATTTGTGAAGAAGAAAGACGGGAGTATGAGATTGTGCATTGACTACCGAGAATTGAACCATGTCACCATCAAGAACAGGTACCCGTTACCTCGGATTGATGACATGTTTGATCAATTGCAAGGCGCTCAACATTTCTCAAAGATTGATCTCCGTTCTGGATATCATCAGTTAAAGGTTAAAGCTGAGGACATTCCAAAGACTGCTTTCAGAACTCGTTATGGGCATTATGAGTTCTTAGTCATGCCTTTTGGACTAACTAATGCTCCTGCAGCTTTCATGGACATGATGAACCGGATATTCAAGGAACATTTGGATCATTTTGTGGTTGTCTTTATTGATGACATCCTCATATACTCCAAGAGTCGCGAGGATCATGAACAACACCTGAGATTGATACTACAAAAGCTCCGTGAAAACAAATTATATGCCAAGTTGAAGAAATGTGAGTTCTGGCTTGAGGAGGTCGCGTTTCTTGGGCATGTGATTTCTAGTCAAGGAATATCAGTCGATCCTGCGAAGATTGAAACGGTACTAAATTGGGAACAACCCAAAACAGTAACCGAAGTCCGAAGTTTTCTGGGTCTAGCTGGTTATTATCGGAGATTCGTAGAAGGATTTTCTCGAATCGCCACTCCATTAACGCAACTTACTCGGAAAAGCACAAAATTCATATGGAGCGAGGAATGCGAGAAAAGTTTCCAAGAACTCAAGAAGAGACTGGTTTCAGCTCCTGTTCTGACCATACCATCAGGATCAGGAGAATTTGTTATCTACAGCGATGCTTCTGGCAAAGGTCTAGGCTGTGTTCTTATGCAACATGGAAAGGTTATAGCCTACGCCTCTCGACAACTCAAAGATTATGAAAAAAATTATCCTACTCTTGATCTAGAGTTGGCAGCAGTCGTTTTCGCGTTGAAGATCTGGAGACACTACTTGTACGGAGAAAAAGTGGATATCTATACGGATCATAAAAGTCTCAAGTATTTCTTCACCCAGAAGGAACTCAACATGCGACAACGACGTTGGCTTGAGCTGTTAAAGGATTATGACCACACAATCCAGTATCACCCGGGAAAGGCGAACGTTGTAGCTGACGCTTTGAGCAGAAAATCTTATGCAAGTACAAGTGCACTGCTGACAACACAAAAGTGTATTTTGTACGACTTGCAAAAGATGGAGATAGAGCTAAAGACACCAGGGACCCACTCGAAGATTGCTCACGTGTGAGTAGAACCAACTTTAATCGATAAAATTAAAGCTGCTCAAGCTACCGATCCGGAACTGATAAACATGATAAAGAAAGTACAAGAAGGTGCCATTCCCGAAGCAAGAATCGACGAGAAAGGAATACTTCGAGTCAACTCTCGACTCTGTGTTCCTAACGATCCTGAATTAAAGCATAAAATCATGATGGAGGCACACAACACGCCGTTTGCAATCCACCCAGGAGGTACCAAGATGTATCGAGATCTTCGACATACATTTTGGTGGAACAATATGAAAAGAGAGATTGCGGAGTTTATCTCAAGGTGCCTAACTTGTCAACGTGTCAAGGCAGAGCATCAAGTTCCTAAAGGTCCATTACAATCACTTGAAGTTCCCGAATGGAAGTGGGAACAAATCAATATGGACTTCGTGACGGGTCTTCCAAAAGTTTCTCAAGGCTTAGATGCAATTTGGGTGATCGTAGATAGATTGACCAAATCTGCTCATTTCTTGCCTATACGAGAAAACTTTTCACTTGAACGTCTTGCCGGTATGTACATAAATGAGATCGTGAGATTGCATGGCATGCCAGTTTCCATAGTTTCTGATCGAGATCCTAGATTCACTTCACGCTTTTGGATCAGTCTACAAAAAGCTATGGGCACTGAACTACGTTTTAGTTCTGCATACCATCCTCAAACGGACGGACAATCGGAAAGGACGATCCAGACCCTCGAAGATCTTTTGAGACTTTGTGTATTAGACTTCAAAGGAAGTTGGGATAAGTACTTGCCATTGGTGGAATTTTCTTACAACAACAGTTACCAAGCAAGCATCGGCATGGCTCCATTCGAGGCATTGTATGGAAGGAAGTGTCGCTCTCCAATATGTTGGAATGAGGTAGGAGAAGCAAAATTGTTGGGACCCGAATTGGTACGCTTGACGACCGAAAAGATCCAAATGATCCGACAACGAATACAGACCGCACAAGAACGACAAAAGAGTTATGCTGATCTTCATCGGAGAGACGAAAGTTTCAACGTCGGAGATCATGTATTCTTACGTGTTTCTCCATGGAAAGGGGTTACGAGATTCGGAAAAAGAGGAAAGCTCAACCCTCGATTTATTGGCCCATTTGAAATCCTCGATCGAATAGGAACCGTAGCCTACAGACTAGCCCTACCACCAAGTATGTCTCGCATCCATAACGTTTTTCACATATCTATGTTACGTAAATATGTGAAGGACCCAAACCACGTCATTGAGTTAGAACCAGACGTTATAGCAGAGGATTTAACATACGAGGAGGTACCTGTTAAGATCCTGGATAAGAAGGAGCAGATCCTACGCTCAAAGGTTATACCTCAAGTTAAGGTTTTATGGAGGAACCAAGATACTGAGGAAATGACCTGGGAGCTAGAATCTGAGATGAAATCTAAGTATCCTTACCTCTTCGATATGTCAGGTACGTCAATTTCGGGAACGAAATTTCATAAGGAGGGGAGGTTGTAAGACCCCGAATTTTATGAAATACAAAATTTAATTTTTCTTCATATATATTTTTTTTGAAACAGTAAGTGGTTAAATTAACAAAATTGAAAGTTAAGGATGTTATGTGCAAATTTTATTTTGTCGGACAATATTCGCTTTGTCGGGGAATATTCGTTTGGTCGGGGAATATTCGTGCCGTACGACGGCGCCGAAATAATAAATTATTGGTGGACCCCACAACGGAATATTTGTCGGATATAGAAAACGACAGAAGTAACCTTTTTAAATAAAAATAGTCAACGGAACTGTTAAAATACCGGTGATAAAAGAATAGTAGCATACGGTAGTTTATGGTATTTTCTGTAGCACACGGTACTCTACAGTAACACACGGTATTGCATAGTGTCTCATATTATTGGTCTGATAATTGACACCGTAACTGTTACGCATCATTTCATCGATAATTGTCACTGCATAATATTTTATATTATCAATTCAATAATTGTTGTTACACAGTATTTTGCATTATTGATTTAATAATTGTCATTACACTGTATTTTATATCATTGAGTCAATAATTGTTGTTGCACTGTTTTTAAAATTATTGAACCTAATAATTGTCACAGTAACATATGCACAGTAATTCACATTATTGAATCAATAATTGTCATTACACAGTAACGTATGCTTTATTTTACATTATTGTTATCTCTATTATGATGTTATTTAAACAGTTGTATTTCATTAATTTATTGACTTGATATCTAAGAGCTAACTATACTGTATTTATAACAATTAGTCATAATAATTGAATTGATAAAGTTATTTGTTTATAATATAAAGTTAGGTGATTATTAGGTGATATGAAATGAATGGTGTAGATTAAAGTGTGAATTATTGTTGAATAATTGAATTGATTTGTTTATAATATAAAGTTAGGTGATTATTAGGTGATATGAAATGAATGGTGTAGATTAAAGTGTGAATTATTGTTGAATAATTAAATTGATTTGTTTATAATATAAAGTTAGGTGATTATTAGGTGATATGAAATGAATGGTGTAGATTAAAGATAATATAATATTTGAAATGGATGGTGTAGATTAAAAGATGATCTTTAAATGAATGGTTTAGATTAAATGAATGATAAGATTTTTGGCTATAAATAGAAGCCTTAACTTAAGGATTTTTCATAAACTTCCTTACTTGTTCTTTCTTTCTCTCTCTAAATACTTCTTGTGAAAGTTCTCTCTAAGTGTGCTTAAGTCATCTTGAGTATTTGTGAAGATCTATAAGTATACGTGTACTGTTCAAGTTAATCAACCTCATTTAAATCAATATCCAGTCACGTGTTACGGTAAGGGATACCATCTTTTTCATCTTCCATTATTCAAACATATTATGGTAAGGGATTATCATTATTTGATTCTCGATAATAATATTGTTTCTTCCTTACTCATAAGACGTGCCTTTTATTTCCATGTATTAAATTGTGGGAATAACCTTACGGAGCGGATTGCCGCCTGTTGGTGAATAACCTTTCGTATTCATTCATTATTAATCTCTGAGAATAACCTTACGGAGCGGATTGCCGCCTGTTTGGTGAATAACTCTTTGTACTCAAATTCTATTAAATTGTGGGAATAACCTCACGGAGCGGATTGCCGCCTGTTTGGTGAATAACTCTTTGTACTCAAATTCTATTAAATTGTGGGAATAACCTTACGGAGCGGATTGCCGCCTGTTGGTGAATAACCCTTTGTATTAATTTCCTTCACCTTTTGTTAATCAAACCTGCTACGGTAAGGGATATTATTTTCTTTCATACTCCTAAATCGAAATTTATTATGGAACTATTGCTTCTATAATTCCTGAAAATATTATATGTTCCATAATAGTTGAACTTCATTATTTCAACTGAACCTTCCTATTTACGTGAACCTTTCTATTGAATTGTAACCGTTATTCTGAACTGTGGATCTTGAATATCATTTTTAAATTTCACTCCACATCATGTTGACAATTTGGACATTATTTGAATCTGTACAAAGTAAACTTCCGATACTTATTGTTATCCTATTTCTTCTGTTCATCATTTATATCATTCTAATCATCCAAAAATCAAGCTGTTGTGAATATCTGTGGCCGGGGGCACAGATGTGATATATTTGTTGAACAGATGATAGGTTAAAGGCGATATAATAGGTTAAAGGCGATACATCTGTTCGGTGTCTTTTATGGCACGTGGTGAATGTTCTCTTTGGCCCGTAGTGCAAAGATGAACTGTTGTTTGGTATGATTATGACCAAAGGCTGAATCTGGTATAATCATGACCGTTGGTGCTATATTGAATATCTTTGGCCCGTAGTACAAAGATGAACTGTTGATGTGCATGATTATGATCAGGAACTGTGAATTTGTATTATCTTGACTAATGATATTTCAGATGATAAAAGTTGATGATGTTTTTCCTAAAAAGAGAACCGAGTGAACATTATAGTCTGCATTATTCTTCTAATAGATTACTCATTCCGCTGCTATTATTGATCTGAACGTTGTTTAAGAATTTAACTGCAGTTTTTGATATAAACCTTGTAGTCTATTGTATTCTATCAAGAACTCAACTGTTGAAGACTAATGATAATTTATTCGTCATTATCTTAGTCATGATATTTCTTACTGGGCTATTTGAGCTCACCCTTTCTTTTGTTCCATTGTTTTTCAATAGGAGATGAAAACATAACAGGGTCTAGCCGGGGAATGGAGTGAGGGTCCGAGGAATAGTTATCATAGTCTTCACGTTTTGTAAAATAGTGTGGCAATAATAGTGAAGACTTAGTTGTGTATTATTATACACTGTATTGTTGTACGTTGTGCTTTGTTGTAATAATTTTGTTGTAGTCTTTTGACGACTCAAGTTTGAGCTGTGTAGGCCCAGATTTGGGGGCGTCACAGTTTTGATAACTTGTTAACCATTTGTGGACCTAGATTCAAGTACCTCGAAGGATTATTTGATTATATTTGGACTATTGATAGCATTGTTCGGAAGCAGATTTGTTTTGAAGCAGATTTGAAGCAGGTAAATAATGTGTTTTTAAGTTTTAACTATAGGATATGCTTGTGGGTTTTCAATGAATTAGTTATATTTTTCTGATTTCCTTGACATTGGCAAATTCTATTTAGTTTGACATGGCTTCTAATTTCTGCAGATCCACCTAGCAAGTTGTGCCAGCCAGTTGAATTTGATAAATTCAGGAAATGTCTCTCTATTTGAAAAGAGGAGTTTTCCCCATTTTTCTTTTAGGTATTTGGTTCTGATCTAAGTTTGGATTTTTGACATGTAATGAGTTTGTTTGAATTGTATTAAGATTTACTGTGTTCTTACACAGTCCCTTTTATTATAATATGAACTGAGCAATTATCATGATCTTGTTCTTCATTTGGTTGTTAACTTATTCCTTTATGCTAAATAGTTTATATGGGCATGCTTACCCATATTTATTCATATCCATTTATGATCACTCATTTAAATTTAAGGCCATATAAACTCAATCCATATAAACCCAAGTCTATTTATATACATACCCATTGAGACCCATATTCCATTGTAGGAAGCAGTGCTATGCTATATGAGTCCGGCTCCTTTTTGAGTATATAACAGAAGTTAGAGAAACAGTATTTGGTATTCCAAGAGTTATACACTATTACCTCCTAAAACAATCTTGGTAAAAATTCTGATCACCAATCACAGTGACATCAAGTCCATGAAATCTTAGGTAGGATGAAATAATGAAACAAGGATAAAAGTATTCTCCTACCACCCCCCCCCCCCCCCCCCCCCCCAAAAAAATAAAAAATAAACACCGTCGAGAATCGAATCCTCCATGATTTTAGCTATGCTTTCATTTCCTGGATGCTGAGTACTGTAGATTTAAAATAGATTTCGTTTTTTTTTTTGTGTGGACAGTTTGCTCCTTCCATTTTTTAACTTGAATGCTAACTATTGCATCAGAGTATCATCTTTTACATGATTTTCACAAGGGTGGCCGGGTGCATATGGTGAAAAGGAATGAATTGTTGGCAAGGATACCCTTCCTGGGATATTTTTGCCTACGAAAACTTCAAAAAATCAAACCTCGCATGGGAACAGAGTGGTTGAATTTACTACCACAGCACCACCATTGAAGTACAATTTTTCAACACATGCTTCCAGATTTATCTTTGAAAGTAAAGCACAATTTTTGACATCAATCATTCGCTAAACATGTTTATCTCAACTTTTAGTTTTCCCAGTACTCATAAAAGCCTACTCATACATTAAATAATTTACTTGAAATTGAGATAACCAATGAAAGCATGAAAAACATTCAAGTTTTGGATCTCTTCCGTATCTAGCTGCATAGAAGTCGATGATTTTCTATGAATGGTCCCAATTTTTTTGGCCCCAGTAGGAGTCGCATAATGTGATGAGGCTGGCTCAGCCAAAAACATGATTAAGCAAAATACTCTGATTGCCCGCAGCCTGCACAATTCCATTTTGCTACGCTGGGTAGTGTCAGACATGTACAGTTGGCCATTGCATGCTTTGGTTTGCTCCTCTTTTTAAAGCTAATAATTGGGAAAGTAAAGGCTATAAATATTCAATAGAAGCTTCTCTTGAATTATCCTCTATCATTGCGGCCTCCTTTATCTCTTGTATCATTTTTACCACTTGCCTCATTGTGGGCCTCTGTTCTGGTGATGTTAAGCTACAAAAACCAGCTACCTCAACAAGCATTTTTAGCCTGTTATCTTCTTCACCATCCTCTTCCCTCATTGCTCTGACCCAATACGCCATATCAGTGGGCGCAAGGAAAGGATGCTGTGATGGAGGTTTACCTGTTAGCAGCTCTAATAAGAAAATGCCGAAGGAATACACATCGGAGTTGGTGGTAGCTTGGCGACTGGACTTGCGTATCTCTGGGGCTTTATAGGCTGCAGAATTCAAATCATCATTCCAAGTAGAGTCTGCAAGGATGGCAAGACAATAGTCTGCGAGACAGGCTTCAAAATCTGCACCAAGGAGGATATTGGAGGATTTCAGGTTGCCATGGATGAGCCCTGATGCTTGGTGGATGTAGGCAAGGCCCAGAGCCACATCTTCTGCTATTTTTAAGCATGAAGTCCAATGTAGTGGTTTCGCCCTAGCTGATCTTGAACCTATTTTTGTACCAGTACTTGTATTAGTTGTCACTTAGGAGCAAAAGTCCTTCACATTATATAGTAATATTATATAAGCTATAAGCAAAACATAAAATCTAATTATGCTGAGAAAGGGTCCTAAAATTTAATGTTCTGCCTGGGTACCAATTTACTAACTTATTTGAGACCCAGATCAGCTCGGAAAATCCGGAGTTATAACCATGTCTATAATAATAACTCTGATAACTAAGTTCACGAAGCAAATAATAGATTTTAAATCTACTATAAATATGACCTTTAATTATGGCGCACATCAACCCTACGAAAGGTCATTTTACCAAAATTATAAGCTAAAACACTAACGAGGAATGAACTAGAAGTCTAAAAGCTTACTGGATATGACTTCAACGTGACCAATAGCCATTAGCGACTAAATTAATTAGTAAAAGCTTTTACTTTTACAAGGCTAACTCAACTTAAAAAGAATACAGACCATCAACACCGTGATTACCGGTAGTGCGAAAGTAGGAAAGCCCTCCATTAAGGCTAACTCAACTTAAAAAGAATACAGACTATCAACACCGTGATTACCGGTAGTGCGAAAGTAGGAAAGCCCTCCATTAAAAGCTTAAGGTCTCTTACTAGTAAGTAGCAAGTAAAAGGCTGTTTTCACACAGGACACATCACTGTCAATATAAACTCATTCGATTTATTTGACTCAATGTTGAATCAGTGAGTTAAAACACAAATTCAAAAGAAATGACCAGAGGTCGAGCATACCGTGGATGAGATTGAAGAGGCTACCATTGGGCTGGAAATCGTAAATAATCAGCCTCTCTTGTTTCGCCTGAAAATAAGCTCTAAGTGGCACCAAATTCGGATGCCGTAGCACTCCCACCGCCTCCAAGTGCCGTTCAAATGCCTCGCCGCTCGTAACCGCCGTCTTTCCAGCGTCTAACCTCTTAACAGTCACCGTAAGCTGGTTATCCATCACAGCCTTATAGGTAGTTCCAATCGTACCTCTCCCCAGCAATTCCGCCGAAGCTCTCATTAGCTGCTCCATACTACAGAACGGCGTTTCTCCGTCACAGAATATCAAATTGCCACTCTTCTCTCGTTGAGCTACTCCTACTTTCTTCACTTTCATCTGTATTTCACTACTCACAACTTGCATTGCATTTGTGGTGTCGCTCGTATTTGTATTTACAGGTGGTTCGGTAGTGAAAGGTTCACTCGTCGATTTAGATTCAGCTTGTTGTCGTCTTTGATTTTTGAAAAAGGCGAACATGCTTAGAGTTGCAGAAATTAGAATTAGAGCTCCGATAACAAAACCTAGAATGACGCCGGTTTTCCTTTGATTTTTGGAAGATGGGGGAGAGAGGATGACTCCTTGCGACTGAGCGTTTTGTAGAAATGGTGAAGGCGGTGAAGCAGGTTCCTCCGGGGAATCGAAGAACGGAGAGGTCGTCGAATGACATATTTTATTAAGGATTTTACCGCAGAGGTTAGGGTTTGATAAAAACGATGAAATGCCGAATCGAGAGAGCGTCGGCGTGACTGGTATCGGTCCAGTTAGGTCATTGCCGGAGACGTTGAAGATAACAAGAGAGGACTGATTGAGCGGCGGAATGGAGCCTTTGAACCGGTTCCATTCGAGACGGAGATAGATGAGCCGGTCCAAAACGGTGAGCTCGACCGGAAGTAGCCCTGAGAGGTTGTTGTAAGAGAGGCCGAGAATGCGGAGACGGTGAAGAGAGAGAACGGAGGGCGGGAAGGTGCCGGAGAAGGAGTTTTGGTCGAGTAATAGGGATTTGAGGTTGGCGAGTCCGGTGAGGTCGGGAATGGGACCGGTGAGCGAGTTGTTTCTGAGACTGAGAACTCGGAGCTGGTCAAGACGAGTCAAAGTGTCTGGTGGGAAGATGCCGCGTAGGCCAAAGGATTGGAGGAAGAAACGGACGACTCGGCCTTTAGCGCATTTAACTCCTTGCCACTGACAGTGGTCAAAACGTTCGTTGACAGTGTAGAGAAGCTTATTATTGGTGTCGGCTTTGGACTTGAAGGCGAGCAGAGCAACGGCGTCGGAGGGGACGATTAAGTGGAGTTGAGGAGGTGGTGCTGGTGGCGTAAAGGCGGCGGCGAGGGTGAGACAGAGGAGGACAGCGAATATGTGGTGGCGCATGTTGGGGGAAAAGGAGGATTCTATTTGCTCTTTTCTCTCTCCAAAACCAAATAACCCAAGGCAGAGAAGGGAGGAGGAGCTTTCTGGTTTGAAGTGGATTGTAGTAGTACAGTAGATACGGTCAGATGTCACGTGAAAGTTGAAATGTTGGTCTTTAGTTTTGAACCCCGTGCATGAATGAAATATGTTGTAATTTGTAATCACGTACCAACGATAATCACGTACCAACGATCTTACTATAGTAGAGTAGTTGTAGGGGTGTTGGCAGCAGTAGAGGTTAGTACGGTGTGATTTAGTATACTTTAAAACTCAAATCGTATATAAAATTATTTAAGTATAATTTGATAAATTTAAAATTATACATAAAATTATTTATTATTAATGCGGTATAATTTTAAACTGTGCGGTATAATTTTATTTGGTGTGATTTTAATTTTAAAATTAATTAAAATAATTAAATTTTATGAAATTTAAATTAATAATTTCGCATCATATAAACAAAATAAAATAATTTACACAATCTTACTTGTAATATTTTGTCTAAACAAAAATAAAATAAAATTATATGAAGAATAATTTTAAATGGATTAATTGAAAAGTTTTGCGCACATATAAAAATGCTAAACAAAGATAATTACATGAGGGATAATTTTAAATGAATTAATTGAATGATGTCTTCCATAATAATGTTTCTTAATATAGTCCATATTAAAAATGGTCAAACAATAAAAAATAAAATAAAAAAATGGTGCGATGTGATTTCTTCTTGTGTGGTTTTACTTAGAAACCAAATTTAAATCGCAAATTCGATTTTTCTACTGACTTAAAACTACCACATACGCCGAAACCGTTAGTACTATTTTAATTTGTGCGATTTATATAATTTTTAGGGCTATTTTAGGGTCAAATCAATTTTTTATTCAGTCCTAATAGCAGCAACAGCTGCTGCAGCTGCAATAGCATACAGGATTATATATCTAATATTTAATTTAATTAATTAGATAAAATATTAATTATATTTTTTAATTTATATTTTAAATTAAAAATGGAAGAACGGATCATGGAGTATTATACAAAGGACAAAATTATACACAAACCTCTGAAATTCTTCCTAATCAGTCAAATTTCATTCATTTTTGGAGGAGTCAATGTCCTCTCCCGTCTCCACACTGTTGAGCTTGTTTTCTGCACTACTTCTTTTGTTCCCAAAATACATACGACTAATATATTTTGAGTTTTAGAACAATTTACGAAATTTTAAATTTGACATTACACTGTCTTATTTGATTCTAATATTTTTTAAATAATTAATTAATTTATATTAACTGAAGATTATTATTAATTATAGCAAAAATTATATCAAATTTAACATTTTGTCAGTTGTAATAAAAAAATATATTAATGCTACATTTGGTTGAGAGAATATAATGAATAAAATGAAAAATAGTATATTAAATAATCTTTTTAGAGAATAAATCATTCCAATAGAATGAAAAATCATTCTATCTTTTTTTTTTATTCCATATAAAAAGAATGGGATAAAATTTATTCTAATAAAATAGATATGTATTATAATTTTACTATTATATTAAATCACTAATTTTTACTAATAATTAAATATATACTTAAAATAATTTAAAATTATTATATATATATATTTTTAATTTAAACATAACATAAATTTTATACAGACGTAGTATATATTAGATGGAAAAACGGTAGGTGGGGGTTGGACAATTTTTCCTAAGAAGTGCCCTTGTTTTCTTATTGATGCTGCTGGCACACGGGCAATGTCATAGTAATAGGAGATCACGGTCGCCTGCCTATACTGGAAATAACTCCACTGTGCTGTCCTCAAATTTACACAAAGTCGCAAAGAATGGGAAAATTTCCAAAGAATACAGTGGATGGGCTTCGGTGTCATTTTGTGGGCCAACAAGACTCTAGAAAATAACTTTATTTAGGCAAAGGTCTTCTTTGATAAAGTAAGCCAACTATGAGAGGAGAAATACATACATCTTTTTCCATTTCGCTAGATGTGCTGCTGCTTTCAACAAAGTTACTAAAATACGATACTAATTCACGAAAAGTTATTAAGTAATCTTAAAGTATCATTACGTAGTATTTTAAGTATATATCATTATTTTAATATATATAATAAATTTTTTTATTATATATATTAAAATAATAATATATGAATAATTTAGAAATATTCCGTAGTCATATCTCATGATTATAAAATAAAATTTTTTAAATCACCTTAAAAATTAAAAATTTTATATTTTAAATAATTAAATATAATTTTTTTAATTAAATATTAAAAATAAGAAAGATAATTTATTTTTATTTTTTTTAACAAGTATCAGTTGAACGTTTAAAATTAATTACAGAGTTTTTTTATTATATTTTTTTACAACAAATAATGACATGGAAATTAATTCTCGAGTGGACTAAATGAGATGAAAATTTTGACATGTATTTTTGGCCCTAATACATATCATTCCAGTAATTGAAGGAAGTGGATGAGGGTTTCGTCGGAAGGGAATCGAACAGCTGCTGAGATGGATAGGGTTTGGCGAAGAAGGGGCGGGATTGAGTGGGCTATGATTGTATTTTTTTATCAGAGAGAGAAGTCAATATAGTGGGAGGAGGAGGTGATCGGAAGGGGATATAGGAAAGAAGGGAGACGTCGGTCGAAATCGAGGGGTTCATCGTCATTAGCATCGAAGCCTTCGAAGTGGGAGGTCGCAGAGACGGAGGGGAGAGAAGTGGTGGATGAGGAGCGAGAAAATGGAAAGGAGGGTGATGAGGTAAAAGATTGATGGAGAGGAGTTACTGAATGTCGATTGTGCTCGGATCTGGGGTTCGGTATTGGTGCTAATTCTTCTAGGTGAGACTAGGACGGGGTATTATTTCCATAAGAAGAGTATGAATCGCTTCAATTCTTCGAATATATTTGGGGCACTCAATAGTTTGTCCGGGTTTTGCATTTTTGATTTCTTGGCTGAACTACGGCGGTGGTTTTGCACATTTGATTTCAAGTGGCTGGGAGGGAGGCAATTGACGACTTCAACTTTGATTTTATTGAGAAGTTAACCTCTTTAGAATGATTGGTGTCTTGTTATTCAAATTCGAATTCGAAAATATATTGGAGTGTAACTATTGTGGATCAAAGATTGGTGTCTTGTTATTCAAATTCGAATTCGATAATATATTGGAGTGTAACTATTGTGGATGAAATTGATCAGTAAATTGTTGAATTATGGCTTTTGCGTTCATGCCCCAAATAAACCAATTGGTTTAGGAGCAATCACCAGAAAAAAGTTTATGAAGCAATTTGCAAATTACAAGATAACTACTTTTCAACTTTCTTATTAATTACTACTCTCTGTTCCATATTATTTAATGATTATTGATTTTTTAAAGTCAATTTAAATGATTTTTAAACTCAAAATTAATATAATTTTTTAAATTTTAATTAATACAATAATAAATATGATAAATTATCTTTAAGGAATTACTCATTGTAACATTTATTATTTCATAATTTTTAACAAATCATTTTAATTTTAATTTTAAAAATATCTCAAATTAATTTTCAAAAATCAATAATGATCAAATAATTTGAAATATATGAAGTACTACAGTATTTTCTTTCAAAAGACTCCCTCCGTTTCAAATTATATAATCATTATTAACTTTTAAAATCAATTTGAAAAAAATTTAAATTCAAAATTGAGATTAACTATTAAACATCATGAAACAATAAACTTACAATAAATAATATTTTTAAATAGCTTACAAAATTCATCATTATATTGATTAAAATTAAAAAAAAAACTATGTCAATTTTTAATTTAAAAAATCATCAATAATCAAATAATACGGTACAGCCGAAGTATGTTATTTCTTTTTTGAACACATTCCTTCTATTTCACTTTATACTACTCCACTAACACATTTGAGAGAGAGAGAGAGAGGGAGAGGGAGAGAGATTAAGAGAACAAGTGCAGGTGCAGGTACCAACAAGGGAATATAACTACATTGAGAAATAAGGATGATGTATCCTCGAATGCATATTTTTTTTTAAACAATTAATACCGCAATAAGATTTCAGTTAGACCGCTGCACCAGTTGTTTACTTGGCAATAATCACCAAGTTTCACATTGATGTGTGCTAACTACCCAGATGAGCAGAAAATCATTCAAAATTTTAAGCGCACACAAAGTTAAATAAAACAAGCTTTCTCCTGCTTGGAGTTAAAATTACTTGGTCTTTAGAAAAAAGAAAGGTAAAACTTATGTCAACGAGTGGATCAACATCACTGCATGTTCTACTTGAGTAGAAATGCTTCCGAGATGCTATTATCTTTCTCAAGTGTAAAGGGCAACAAAAAAAGAGATAAAAGAGGGTACCCGTTTAGCCTACATCCTCCAAAACGCCTTCATCTGATCAGTAAGCCTGAAAAATGCAGATGATTTGGACCCATCACATGAATATTTGGAGGGTCTCCCGTCTAACAATCATAAATATTTGGAGGGTCTCCCACTTCTTTGTACTAATTTGGACCCATCACATTTATGGACCACCTCCTTATGCAGATTTTCTAACTACAGGACTATCCTTCACGTAGAGAGGTTTCTTAACACCAAGATCCCTAAGACGACTGACCATATCATAAAGAAATTCAAAAGTAAGTTTGGATTGTGCATTAAAATCCTCCCTTATATGAGGATGGATCCTGAACCACTCGCCCAACATCTTGTGTACATGAGCACGGATCATTCTCCATGGCACATGATATTGCTCACAAAGCTTTAAATATTCTACCAATAAGTCGGCCTGATCTAGTGCTCCATCTTCGTTGCTACCTTCACTGCTCAATACCCACTCAGCAGTCCGAAATCCAGCAAACAGAGCAGGATTTTCAAGCAGGGATTCTGCTGAAAGTACTCCATCAGCACCAGTCTCTTTCAAGCAGCTCTGGACATCATCCATGTGTCGTACATTCCCATTTGCAAGGACCGGGATCCGGACAGCATTTTTAACAGCTCTAATGGCATTCCAGTTGGCCCGAATTCTTTTTCCATCTTTTTCATCTCTTGTGCGGCCGTGCACCGCTAATAGAGAGCAACCTGCATCCTCCAGCATCTTGGCATAATTTAATGTATCTTGTAAATCTGGGAAGACACGGATTTTACAAGATACAGGAACATTTAAATTCAATGCCAACTTTTCCACCAGAGACTTTACAAGAGGAAGATTATTCATAAGGAATGCTCCATAATTCCCTCGCCTAGCTATACGCTGCGGACACCTGCACATAAGAGGACAAAGGAATAACTGGCAACTGCAGGAACCTAGCACCAACCACCATAGAAAGAATAAGCAGCAGTACAGTCTAGGTGCACATAAGGATTAAATAAGGGTACATTAGTGGCTAAACAGGAATAACTTTCAATGGTAATTCTTTGAAGAGATGTACAAACGAGTCATGCATAACTTGTAGACATATACAGAAACTAAGAACACTTCAAAGAAGAAGATGTTTTTGTGTTTTATTCAATTTAGTTTTTGATTTCTCAAAATCCATTTAACAAAGTTTTTCAGTTCCTACAGTGATGATTTAAGAAAATAAATTATGAGAAATGGTACTTGAGGGATTTTTAAACTTGAAAATGGGTGCTAACAAAAGGGTGGCATCAATATTGTTATGTATTTACTTGGGGCAATAAATTCATAACGATAATATGAATCTTTATTAATACTATTTACTAAATTACGTGGATAATTATAAACGTTAGGCTTAAATATAAATTACTACCTTAAACTATTGTTTTTCTTCCACTTCGATGATCCAACTTTTAATTTTTTTAATTAGATGATTAAACTATTAATTTTTTTCACTTTCGTTCAATTAAACACGCCATATCAAAAATTGATGACGTGGATCTCTGAGTAGGCCCATCTCTAGCTTATGCGTAATTAAAAAATGGTTATTTTAAAAAAAAAATCACATTCATGGTACATTGGAGGGTAAATATGTCAAACTTATATTTTGTCTAACATTAAAACTAAATAAAACCACTCCTTACTAAATCAAACAAATCGTTTAAACGAGAAATACCAATACAACGAGAATTTCAACCAGACAAAAAAAACTCATTTTACAAAGTCATCTCTGCCCTAATCCCATGCCGCGATATACACAAAAATTTAACATTCTTCAAAATTCTTCATATTAAGAACAAACCCATCAACGAATTAAGTAGATTTGACGAATGCTGAGCACAAACGCAGCATAGAGAACATACAAAAATATTGAAAATTGAGTGCACAAGCAAGTCGTTGCATTAGATTTTCGGCGGCCACAACTTCCTTCGCCAGAAAAAATGGGGGCGACACTGCTATTTATTTCGGAGTAACCTTAATGGGTGTAATCGATGTTGTTAATTTTATGAACAAAGATTACAAAGGAGAGGTAAATTGGAGAAGGAACTGTTGGTGATTGGAATGGTTTTCGAGGGTAATAAAGTCAAGAGGCGAGATTGGGTGTTGATGAGGTGGAGATCGGAGAAAGAGAGGTGTTGGGGAATTATGTGGTATGGGATTAGAAATGGGTTGAAGCTTATGGTGGTGGAGTTAGCGATGGGGAGGTGGGAGATGGCGTTATCGAGGATGAAGGGGTGGCAGTGAT
The DNA here is from genome assembly GCA_947179155.2 of Hedera helix. NCBI lineage: Eukaryota > Viridiplantae > Streptophyta > Magnoliopsida > Apiales > Araliaceae > Hedera > Hedera helix. Next base: position 40,161,736 of record OX359275.1, read on the forward strand.
GGAGAGGGTTGCCAAGGATGCATGGATGGCATCGATTTGTTTGTCTGTTTTAGTACAGATCAAGTAATATTATTTAGTTTTAGTTTTAATGCTAGACAAAAGATGGTTTGACAAATTTAACCTTCAACGTACAATAAATGTGAAAAAAATATTTGAAAAAACTTTTTTTAATCACACATAAGCTAGAGATGGGCTTACTTAAAGATCCACATGATCAATTTTTGACGTAGAAGGTCTAATTGAACGAAAGTGGAAAAAAATAATAATTTAATCATATAATCGAAAAAATTGAAAGGTGAATCATCAAAGTGAAAAAAGAGTAATAGTTTAGGGTGATAATTTATATTTAAGCCTAAACGTTATTATAATAAGTTATATATAACACTAACACAAAAACAGAATACTTTACATCAATCAATATAGATTTGGGATAAATGCGTTTCCTGTTTAAAATTGATTCACAAAATAGCAAAATGGCCTTCAATTTTACTTCTTTTTTTTTTTACATAAAGAAAATAACAACAAAATATAACATAAAAAGGCATCTCAAAGGAGGCTCCCCTAAGGTCTTGAGCAATAGCTCTAGCAATCTCAAAGGAGCTCATCTTGCATCAGTATGATTTCATAACAAGTGCCTAGCTCGGTCAGCTTATCCAGCACCGATTTCCTTCACGTGGAATGTGCACAAGTTCACAGTTTCACAAATTCACACTAGTAATCATAGATTCACAACTTGTATTATCCATTAGCAAGGAGTAAAGAAGACGAACAATATAATTTCCTTTTACTCTTAATTTGATCTTTTGTAAATGTGGAAGTGTGCTTGGAGGCAAAAAAATAAATGAAAAATAAAAACCTAATTTAAGACAACAAGTGTATGTGAACATATATGTATAGTGGCTTTAAAGAAATTTGAAATTTATATCCTGATATGTGATAAGTTGATTTATTTATATGGACTTCCCAAAATATAGTACAAAGTAAAACTTTTAAAAAGTTAGGACGGGCAGTTGCCTTCACTTGACACGCACTAAATCCGTGCTTGTATATATGTGTATGTGTTTGTATGACATACTGTATATTGTATAAGTCTTTAAGAAAATTAGCATGCCCCTTTTGTAACATCTATGGCGTTTATCGCCTATTAATATCTCCACTCAGGGGAAACCACAAATATCATATCAAGCACTAGTAGAGGTGCACAAAAGGACCGAAGACCAAAAGTATGAACTAGACCGAACTGAAAAAAGCCTGAAAAAGTACGGATCAGTCTAGGACTGGACTAGGAATGGAGGCTTAGAGCAGTCCAAGGATTTGGGAGCAAAAGATCGAACTAGAACAGACCGGTCTAGAGACTAAACTGGCCTGAAGACCGAACTGAACTGAAAAGACTGAAGACGGGATTGTTGTTGGGACTGGTGCTAGGACTGGTCTTTTAGGACTAATTTGGTACTAAAAAATCAGTCTTTTAGGACCTAAACTTTAGTCTTTTTAAATTTGTCTTTGGAATTTCACCTATTTTATTTTTTTGGACCATTTTATCCCTCCTAACAGCTATATAACATCTAGTTGAGGGTATTTTAGTCCAACACATTTCAATAAATCTTTTTCAACTCCTATAAATACTTAATATTTCATTTCAATTTTAATCTCTCACAAATGATTCTAACAGTTTCATGCTAACAATATTCATTCAATCTTTAATAAGTTTACTAACTATTCCAATTTTATTTCCAATTTCAATTCTAGTATGCTTAAAATTTCAAATTCATTCTTACACTTCCAATTTCAAATTTTTATTTATTTTAAATTATGGCATCTTCAAGTACTAATCTCAACCTCATTATAATTCTTACATCAACCAGTTAGAAGATAAAGTTCTGAGGGAAGATGATTCGACTGATCTCGACATAGACGATATACTAGAAGGCGTATGAAACTATTAAGTTTTGAGTAATTACTCATTTATTCAAAGTTTATAATTTTTTACATTTATTAGTAATTACATTTACACATTTATTCATTTTTTGTAATTACATTGTATTATTTTCCTAAGTTATCTTTGGAATACAAATTTCACATTTAAGTTCTTTCTTTGTAATTCAAAAATTATTCAATCAATGTAAGATTCAAGAATTTAAGTTATACATTTATAATTTCTTTCATCATTTGTACTTTTAATTTTTATATATTTATGATTTCTTTATTTGTATATGCAACGCATTTTTTAAGTTTTAAATAATTAATGTTAATAATACTAATTTTATAAATTTCTTAAAAGTAATTTAAGAAAATAACAAGAAGACTAAACTGAAGACTGCAATCTAAGACTGGAGTCCTTATTTAGTCTTGGATTTTTAGCCAAAAGACCAGACCGGACTGGTCAAACCAGTCTTCAGTCCTCGGACTGGTTAAACTAGTCTTTTCCTGGACCGGGCTTGACTGTTGTGCACCTCTAGGCACTAGTAATGAATATGAGATGTACATTAAAAAAATGTTTCCAACAAACTGGTATGATACTTTCGACACTTAGATTGCAGAATTCATGGTTGCAAAGTAAATTTCAAGTTCAATCAAGCTTAAACTTGAGTGAAGGACGAAAAAAAGTTACCCTAGATTGATGTCCACATAATCACAATAAGGTGCCACTCTTTGAGCTGCTTCCAGTAAAGTATCTGGATCATTTGCACAAAATTGGACGAATAGTGGTCGATCTTCCTGCCATTGTTGTCAGAATTAAAAGGTGGGAGATGAACTCTTATTGTATTAAGGAAAAGAAATTTACATACCACCGCATCATACAGTACAAAATAAAACTAAAGTATGAATTAAACAACTGGCAGAGACTATTAACCATAAGAAACTCAAACACTTAAACAAATATACGTGATCTGGTTCAAGCTTTAGTCAGAACATAATAGAATATTTAGGAGAATCTAATTATTCTGACGTTGACCACTGGTTAAGTATGGACTACTTTAAACATGAAGGAGAGCACAAGTCGACCAAGTGATATATTATTTCTTAGTAGCTCAATGGATGAAATGATGCCATGTTACGCAGAAAATGACATTTGAGAACACATTTTCTAGAAACTCCCATAAAATGTTTATGCCAAAATCTACCTAAAACAGCTGCTTGAAAAATATGCTTTCTACTAGACAATTATCATTTTTTTTGGGAAGAACAATCATCATTTAAGTAAATCAAAATTAGCACGTCAATATGTCTAAGAGCAATAATACGTAATGCAGTAAACACTAAGGATTGGGCAAAAAAACATCAATTTTAACATAATAATAAAAGCACAAGCTTGTGTTAGAGATGACTAACAACTGAGAGCATCAGCAAAGCAACACCATTGTATACTGAACATTTGTACAGAGCACAAATCACATGAATAAGTAACAATTATGATATCAATTGAATAGCTAAAGATTATAAACTAATTAACAAATAAAAACCTTTCCTATATGGAAGGAGCTCTGTGGATTAGCTTCGTATTCAACAAACCCGTTTTCTTTACAAATTATGTTCATTTACCTCCAAAACACAGTCGACATATGTTTCCCAAGCACTTTCCTTTCCTTGGGTTCAACCAAAAAAACAAACCAGACCAATACAAACAAACCCTAGCACAACAAATTATTATTCTATATCAATACGGCAAAACAACTCAGCAATATAAATGAGGCAATCTATGATGGTAGACACAAATGTTAAAGTTTCTAAAGACAGAGCACAACACCAGATAACCACTCAAATAAGAAAAAAAAATTGACTAGGCAGCATTAAACTTTATAGTTCTAATTGAGTCAATGATATTATTATACCTTGCAAGTGGTAAATTCTAGAGAGCGATACTTTTCATTCTCAGTAAAAATACGCGAGTGAAGCATAGGGGTATAAGCAGCTTCAGCACCGTACTTGCGACATAGCAATCGAAAAGGGAGCTCTGAATTGTCCACCATTGGAGCCACTATCAGCTTGGGTTCGCCCAATTTCTTCCAGTGAGCCCACGCTCTCTCAATTCTCGACTCTCCACTCAGGTACCCATTTGGAATTGGACTACCCAAATAAGAACTTTGTTGTTGTTCATAGTTTTCGGGCGGAAATTGGGCGGTTCCAGAACAAAGATGGTCGTCTTCATCAAGGCTTTGTGAGAGAGTAACGGTTTGAGCCATGAAAAATGGGCTGTCGCTGATTGGTAAGACGGATGGATTTTTGTGTTGAGGAAGCGAGAGAAAGTGTTGAATCTCATGAGGGGGAGGAGGCGATGGGAACGACAACGCGACCCATCTCCGCCGCCAGTATGTTTTAGTTGCAACAAAGTTTAGGGAACGGTTGTGATCTGTTTGGCAGGTGGTATTAAAATCTTCGAGCCATCTTTAGATCATAAAGACGGGGATTATTTACCGTTCGGAGTGACTTGTAAGTTATTCGGTCAATAAGTTATATTTTATTATGTAATTTATGTTTTAATTTATAAATTAATTTATAATTTTTTTTAAAAGAATAATACTTTTTTATTTATTAAAAATTGATTTACACATTATTTTAAAATAGATAAATTTGACTAAATGTGAAGACTATTTTACTTATCTATACAATTTATTTTAACTTATAAATTTTTTTAATTAAATATTTTTACAATTTATTTTAACTTAATTTTTAAGTTAGAAATGTAAGACCCCGAATTTTATGAAATACAAAATTTAATTTTTATTCATATATATATTTTTCCTGAAACAGTAGGTGGTTAAATTGATAAGGTTAAAAGTTAAGGATGTTATGTGCAAATTTTATTATGTCGGACAATATTCGTTTGGTCGGAAAATATTCGTTTTGTCGGGGAATATTCGATTCGTACGACGGCGCCGAAATAACAAAATAATGGTGGACCCCCACAACGACTTATTGTCGGATATAGAAAGCGACATATGTAACATTTCTAAATAAATATAGTCAACGGTATTATCATCTTGAACTGTTAAAATACCTTATGGTAAAAGAATAGTAACATACGGTATTACATTGTAGCACACGGTATTACATAGTAGCACACGGTATTGCACTGTAGCACACGGTATTGCACAGTGTTTCATATTATTAAATGATAAAGTGGTTATTGTACTATATTGACTTTATTGAACCAATAATTGTCACATGCATAATAATTCATATTATTGAGCTGATAATTGTCACAGTAGCATATACACAATAATTCACATTACCGAATCAATAATTGTCATTACACAGTAACGTGTTATTTTCTTATTTATTTTCAGCATTATTGTTATCTCTTTTATGATATTGATTAAACTGTTGTATTATATTATTGGTTGATTTTCCTATTTTTCTAACTCGAAAAGCCAACTACACTGCATTTACAACAATTAGCCATAATAATGAATAATTGTGAATTATTGTTGAATAATTGAATTGATAAAGTTATTTGTTTTTATTATGATAAATTATATAAAGTTGTTTGTTTTTATATATAAAGATAATTGATTTATTTAAAGTTAGTTGTTTTATATATAAAGTAAATTGAATGGTATAGATTAAAAGATGATCTTTAAATGAATGGTTTAGATTAAAGAAATCTTAAAAGATAAAATGAGTGGTATGGATTAAACATTATCTTGAAATATACGGTTTGGATTAAATTAGGAAATCTTGGTGATGATAAGAATTTTTGCTATAAATAGAAGCCTTAACTTAAGGATTTTTCATAAAAACTTCCTTGCTTATTCTTTCTTTCACTCTCCAAATATTTCTTAGTATAAGTTCTCTTTGAGTGTCCTAAAGTCATCTTGAGTATTTGTAAAGAGCTGTAAGTGTACGAGTTCATATCTAGTCACGTGTTAAGGTAAGGGATACCATCTTTTTCATCTTCCATTATTCAAAATTACTATGGTAAGGGATTATCATTATTTGATTCTCGAAAATAATATCGTTTCTTTCTTACTCATAAGATGTGCTATTTATTTCCATGTATTAAATTATGGGAATAACCTTACGGCGCGGATTATCGCCTGTTGGTGAATAACCTTTCGTATTTATTTCCATGTATTAAATTATGGGAATAACCTTACGGCGCGGATTATCGCTTGTTGGTGAATAACCTTTCGTATTTAATTCCATGTATTAAATTGTGGGAATAACCTTACGGCGCGGATTATCGCCTGTTGGTGAATAACCTTTCGTATTCATTCTTTATTAATCTCTGAGAATAACCTGATTACGCGGACTACCGCATGTTTGGCGAATTACTCTTCGTATTCATTTCTTATTTGTCTCTTGTTGGTAAAGTTTCCTGAAATGATTATATATTCTTTAATAGTTTGCGCTTCATCTAATATCATTTCAACTGAACCTTCCTATTTTTCTAAATCTTTCTATTGAACCTTAACTGCTATTCTGAACTGTGGATCTTAAATATCATTCTTGAATTTTAGTCCACATCATGTTGGTAATTTGGACATTATTTGAATCTGCACAAAGTAAAGTCATAAACTTTCGATATTTATTGATCATATTGTTTCTTCTAATTCATCATCTATATCACGGTTGTTATTCTAATCATCAAGAACCATGTTGTTGTGAATATCTGTGGCCTGGGACACAGTTGATAGGATAAAGGCGATATAATTATTGTGTCTTTTAGGGCACGTGGTGAATATTCTCTTTGGCCTGGGGCAAAGATGAACTGTTGTTGGTATGATTATGACCAAAGGCTGAAAACTGGTATAATCATTACCGTTGGGTTATATATAAATATCTTTGGCTCGTAATGCAAAGATGAACTATTGACTGGCATGATTAAAATCAGGAACTGGAAATTTATATTATCATGACCAGCGGTGTTTAAGATGATAAAAGTTGATGATGTTTTTCCTAAAAAGAGAACCGAGTGGACATTATAGTCTGCATTATTCTTCTATTAGATTGCTCATTCCGCTGCTATTATTGATACAAAGCTTATTGTCTATTATATTCAATTAAGAACTCATCTGTTGAAGGCTAATGATAATTTATTTGTCGTTATCTTAGTCATGATATTTTTTACTGGACTATTTGAGCTCACCCTTTCTTTTGTTCCATTGTTTTTCAGAAAAAGAGAGAGAGCCGGGTCTAGCAGGAGAATGGAGTGACGGTCCGAGTGATAGCTATTGTAGTCTTCACATGTTGTATATAGTGTGAAAATAATAGTGAAGACTTAGTTGTGTATTATTGAGTTTTGCATTTCTGTTCTATGAACTATTTGTATTAAAGATTATGTATTTTATGGCGTCTCAAATTGGGCTATGTAGGCCTAGATTTGGGGGCGTCACAAGAAATCTGTCAAACTTTTATTTATAAGCCTTGACTTAACCCTCCATTGTCCAATAAAAATAATCTAAATTAATTTAATTTTAAATTGACTTCCACAAAATTTATTTAATTTTAATTAGTATTACAAATTATTAAAAATATTATTAAGTATAAATTATTTTTTCAAAAATAAATAAATTACACCTTAATTTTAAATTATAAAACTGTTGTTAAATTTGAAAATCAATTTAAGATATTTTCTACTTTATTTTTTAGAGTAACTTGAGACATTTTTAAATTTTACTATTCGTTAATAATTTTGAAATAATAAATTTTATAATTAATAATATTATTTAAATATTTTATAATATTATATTTTATAACATTCATTAATATATTAATTAATATTAAATAAATTTATGTTAATTTAAAATTTTAAAATATTTCATATTAGCTTAAAAAAAATGATCTTATGTTTAATATAAACAAATTAATTAGGATATAAACTAGAATAGCATTTTTTTTGTACGGAAGAAATACCTATGGTGAAAATTAAATAGTCACCTATTTGACTTTCATAGATTGGTAGACCTGGCAAAATAGGCCCGGGCCCGCGGGCCGGGTCAAACTGGCCCAAAAAAATTGGGCTATGGGCTCTCATTTTTCAGCCAAAAAAAAATTGGGCGTTTTTGGCCCGGACCGGCCCGTGGCCCAATTTTTTTTTTTTTTTCTTCTTATTTTTATTGTTTGATATTGATGACAAAAAAAAATATTAACTTAACAAATGAATCAAATAAGGAATTATGAAGAATATAAGAGTAAATCTTAACATGTGATATTGAATAATAATACAAAAAAAAATTATGAATATTATATATATATATTACTTTTAGTCTTTCTTTTACTATCTTATCTTTAATATTAATATTATATACATTTATCAATTAATTAATCACAAGATTAGTTATATTTTAATATATATGAGTCATATGACTATAAAATTATTGATTATTTTATTTATTAATACTATTAAATGATTATGTATAAATTATGTATTATAGTTGTAAATAATTAGAGTTAATATTTATTTTAAATTATGTATTATAGTTGTAAATATATATATATATATATATATATATATATATATATATATATATTTAAAATTATTATCTTTTAAATATAAAAATAAAAAAAAAAAACTTCAAAAGCCCGCGGGCGGGCCCTGCCCGGCCCGGGCGAACCACGGACCGCGTAATTTTAGCCAGGCAAAATTCGAGCCTTTTCAGCTCGGCCCAAAAATGGCTCGACCCGCACAAAGCCCGGCCCGTTTAGGCCAGCCCAGCCCGTTTGCCAAGTCTATAGATTAGTGATAAAATCTCTTTCTTTATTATCTGTTTCTCGTGGCGTTTTATAATAAATAAAGAGGAGCACAATTTATATATACATTTTTTATATTAACACATAATTTTCTCTTATATAAATATAAAATTCATTATATTTTTATATAAAAATATTAAAAATACATACGAATATCAATTATTTAAATAATTTTCCTAAGGCTCGTTAATTTATTTTTTCGTCCCTCTCCTCTCCCAAACTCTTCTAGGTCCAAACGAAAATCCCAGCGTGGCAACGATTTACCAGCGACCAGGCTATCTGTTACGTCACATATTTGGCTTGACGTCTCTTTCGGTTGACAGCAGGCCGGCTGATATGAGCCTCCTCCCGTGGTCAAACTCCATTGGTGAATTGTCACATTGGTGTTAGAACTAGAAATATTAATATAGTAGTAGTATTGATTTTCAAAAGCATCTTAAATCCTAAGCAACATGAAACAGAAACACGATTTAATGTTTATAAATGATACTATTATTTATAAAAAATAAAAAATAAACCTCAATTGCTTATCTCATGATGGATTCTAATTAAAACTTCATTATTTCATATTACTTATCAATTTGCACTCTAAACTTTGATCTAATTTGATACATTATTTAAAATTGACATTAAAGATAGAAAATTAATCCCAAAGCCAAATGAATTAAATGTTCTAAAATTTGACATTGACACTATCATCATGAATCAAAATGTTTTAATATATATATATATATATATATATATATATATTACAATAAGAAGTTCAAAAACAAAGTTACAATAAAGATGGTAGAATAATATCCCTCACTTTCTTCTAAAAGCTTTTCACCCTTAATAAAAAATTTAAATTAAAAAAGATTGTTTGTGATAAATATCCTCTAATTGTAATATTATCTTAAAAACAGAAGCATAATAATGTTGTAAATTGGGCAATGGCAAATTTATTATAGAGTGGCCTTTTTTGACATAGTTATGGTTATGTCAAAAAAACAAAAAGATTGAATAAAATTATTTGCTCTTTCCTCATGCGCTCATAAACAAAAAGTAAAAAATTAAATACTCTAATTTGCATTCAATGTCACAAACTTAAATTTTATTGAGTAAATGCAACGCGCTAGATCTTCTCGCCCGGCATTCGGAATACTCGTGTCCAAAACCCAACACAAATATGGATCCAATCCAGTAGTATATCTAGGACTGGGACCCGAGATCAGTGGAGAGGTAGAGCAGCAAATAGCAAAGCAATGAGAAGTTCTCTCAGTATTTCCATCTTGAAGAAGGCGGCAAGATGATCATATTCTAAGTAACTATTTGGTCTCTCTGTCTGAAAAAGACAATTAAGCAATACATCAATTCCATTCCGTTCATTCGTACACTTGAAGCAATCTTTTTGATTGATTAATTAATCTACACATTTATTTAATCACCACCACCCAGATTCCTCCTCTCCATCCCAACGAACACCAATTCAAAACTCCGACTTTAAAGGGACTCCTTACTCACCAACAGTCTCCATCTCTCCCTAAATTCCATAAACACAATTCTCTCTGTGGAACGGACGGAGGAGAGAGAAAATGAAGCTCTCTGCACTGCAGCTGAGCTACCTTAACCGCCGAAGCAACAGCTTTAGAGGATCCTCGCCGTTGGACTCCTCCTCCGACGGCCCCATCAAATCTACTGCCGCCATCTTCTGGTTAGTCCTCCATGTCCTTTGCTGCTTAATCAGTCTAATTCTCGGCTTCAGATTCTCTCGTCTCGTCTTCTTCCTTCTTTTCTCCACCACCTCCACCACCACAATCTACACTACAGCGCCGTTTCGCTCAGCCTTAGCTGGTCGAAGAACGATGCCTTTCTCGACTTCAATACCAAATCTCGAATCTCCTGCTAACGGAACAACCGTCCCTACTAGCGGCGTAGTGGTCGGACGGCACGGGATCTTAATACGTCCTTGGCCACATCCGAATCCGGACGAAGTCATGAAGGCTCACAAGATAATTGAGAGAGTTCAGAGGGAACAGAGGCTTCAATATGGAATCAAAAACCCTAGAGCTTTGATTATCATCACTCCTACTTATGTAAGGACTTTCCAGGCTCTGCATCTCACTGGATTAATGCACTCGCTGATGAATCTTCCGTATGATCTCACGTGGATTGTCGTGGAAGCTGGCGGAACCACCAACGAGACCGCCTCGCTACTAGCCAAGTCAGGTCTTCAGACTATGCACATTGGATTCGACGAGAAGATGGCGGTTACTTGGGAGGATCGCCACAGGATGGAGGCTCGGATGCGAATTCGTGGATTGAGGTGAATTAGTAGTTGTAGATTTATTGCAATTGTGACTAAATTTTATTTAGCATTGTTTTTGATATATTAGTAGATTTGTGATGGAGCAGAGTTGTTAGAGAAGAGAAACTAGATGGAATTGTGATGTTTGCGGATGATAGTAATATGCATAGTATAGAGCTTTTTGACGAGATCCAGAAGGTGAAGTGGATTGGTGCTGTTTCGATTGGTATTCTTGCTCATTCAGGCAACTCTGATGAAGAACTATCCGTAGTTCAGAAGAAATTGGAGGAGCAAAAGTTGATTTTGCCAATTCAAGGTCCGGTATGTAATTCTTCCGAGCAATTGACAGGTTGGCACACCTTTAATTCGTTGCCATATGCAGCGAAGAGTGCGAGGTATATTGGTGATAGGGCAATCGTGCTTCCCAGGAAGATGGAGTGGGCTGGATTTGTGTTGAATTCCAGGTTGCTTTCGAAAGAAGCAGAAGATAAGCCAGACTGGGTTAAGGATTTTGACACGGTTGTTGTGGGTGGAGTGGAAGTCGAGAGTCCACTGTCTCTATTGAAAGATCCTGCAGTAGTGGAGCCCCTCGGAAGTTGTGGACGGAAATTGATGCTGTGGTGGCTTCGCGTAGAAGCTCGGGCTGACAGCAAATTCCCATCCGGGTTAGTCCTATACGGTTACTTTTATTGTGCTTAATGTTACGTCTCCTTACTGTTTGTTATCCTGTCATATGAATTTGTTCTATTACAGTTAGGTTTATTATGATGCTGCTTATTCTGTATTCAATGGGGCAAGTTGACCATCAAGAGGCAACTTTAGAAATTTGAATACTGCTGTTCTTCGTAATACTATGATTGTTGCTAACTTTTAGGTGGTCATTATGTTCCCCAAGTTTTGTTGGTTTTCTTCCTAAATGATTCTGATGAGTGGCGCTTTCCATTGTCTATTCATATCTTGGTGGACATCTGCCTGAAGTATTTAGCATGAACAGCTAAAGTATTTCTGATTACCTAATACTTGTATGTCGTCATGTACGGATTGTTTGGTCAGAGCTCAGAATAGTTTCCAAGATGTAATTGGAGGCTTGCATCTCTTCTACTCTACGTGTATAGTTAGAGTGATCACAAATCTATAAAATGAATGTTAGGCTATTAGTTAATGATTGATATTTCTACTAAGATATATCTGAAATTCATATAGTGTCCTGGGCATCTAATTTTCAGAATTTGAGCCAGCAACATTTATAATTCGTTGTTATCCATGCTTGAAAAACAATATCTGGTATTTCTTGGATATATATCATGCATAAACTTCTCCGTCATAGGCTCATACCCTATGGTTATGTTATGCTGCTCGTGCAGCTCCTACTCACGCTTCTTAATATGAGTTGCCGACCAAGATGTTGGAAAAATTAGTCACCTTTAGTAGATAGAATATTAGGATGAATTGGTGTTAGACTTTCATACCAGTCAATTAACTTGTTTAGTAAGATAAGAGAGGAGGATGAATCCTTAGAAGTAGTGTCTTAAACTGTAATATTGCTGCCCCTCAAAATAGTATTATTAATGTTTCTGTTGTAATGCATCTTAAGAATGTTTATTATCTGTCCTGGCACTGCTGCATTTGCTAGAGTTTGGCATTTTTAACAAGATGCAAAGCCTTCAGAACAACCTGAGACATAAGTTTCAATATGGCTCCTGAGCATAGTTTTTACGATTACAAGTCACTTTCTTATCCTTTAGTATATTAGCTTTATTGCTTTCCAATGATGTACATAAACATTAGATAGTACTTGTAGACTGTAGTGTAGAGTCTGTAGACTGGTAGGACTAACTTCACCTCTAATGTGACATGTTCTCTACCAATTATATGATCAATGGGATCAGTCGACTAGAGAGCGGCTACTGCTCCACTTTTATTGGTGCTTCTATCGTGTTCATGGAAAGTGTTTGACTTGTATAAAAACAACTTGCTCATTAAAAATGAGGTATTTGTTTGGGTGCTTGCAAATATATTTCATGTTTTATTACTCCAAATGTGAGGAATTTAATGCAGACAATTTGTTATGCAGCCTCGTAAAATGTTTCTCATTTTAAAAACATAATTAGTACTCGTTGCAAGGAAATGTTTAAGACACTCGAGCGCTTTGCCTGGAGCTATGAAGGCAAGGTGAGGCGGCTCTAAAGTGCCTTACCAGTCATTGTGGTCGGTGATTTTGACAAGGGATTTTCTGAAGTTAATGCTGTAAGATGTTAAGGCTATCGCCTATCACATTGTCCGGAAAATTTTAGCCGCTTATATAAGAAAGCAAGGTGCCAATACTACCCTAATTCACCTTTCAAAGAATCTGAGAGAAAAATTTACAGCTGATGGATTAAGGTTTTGAAGGGAGTCGAGCATGATGGATCATGGTTATGTGAACATTCTGCATGCATATATTGAGAAGTGCATCTATATTCCATATTACCTAGCCTTAGGTTGGTTGGGTTGTTTCCCTACTCGGATTTATAGCAGAATCTATGTTGGTGAGGACTGAGATGATGTTGAATGTGTTTTAAGTGTTCACTTTCCTTGTTTTGCTAAAAAGACTATAATAAATTCTTCTTAGGGATGCTTTTTGGTGACTTTTGTTAATGCGTCTTTCTCTTTTGCCCTCTTTCGTCAGTGTTCTTTTTGTTTGTGTGCATGGGGAATGGCCTTTTGCCTAGCCATAAGGAAAGTAGTTCCCCGTTGTTATTTGATATGGCTGTATTATACATTTTAATAACCAACTACATTTTAAATTTTACTGCTGATTAATGCCTGAACTTTTCATGATGCTTCAGGTTTGTATCTTGAATCTTGAATTCTTTTAGTTTGTCGAAGTAAGTATTATCATTAAAAGATGCTTTGCAGTTTTTGTATCTGAGCTTAGACATTTGTGTAAAATCAGCATGAACACATGTAGAAGCTTAGAACCTGCGTAAAGTTGCCATTAGTATCACTTAAAGTGTGTTTTTGATCAATGCTCGTTGACCTGGATTTTACTTTAAATGCTAGTTGGAGTAAACATATGTGTCTCTAAATTGCATGAGATGATAAATTGAACCTTTGTTTGCCCCTTACAATATGCATTTTAGCTGAGAATCAATCTTCTGCTTTATTCAGGTGGATTATTGACCCTCCATTAGAGGTTACTGTCCCAGCAAAACACACACCATGGCCAGACGCTCCTCCTGAATTGCCTTCTCATGAAAAAGTGATCAGCATTCAAGAGAACACTGAAAAGCATGAAACAAAAACACAAGCAACCATATCAAAACGCAGTTCCTGGAACAGGAGAAAACGTGAAGCACGAAGTGTTGAGACACACATTTCTGCAGGCCATACCAGTGATAAGTAGAAATTTTCAATTACCCCAAGGTATAGGTATCTTTGAACTGTATGCTGTGTGAATTTGCAAATGTGGGGGAGCCACCAACATGAAAAAATTGAAGTTGAAGCCAACATGCTCGCCAAGTAAATAGAAGGTGTTTCTTACAACCTGCATTTTAGTTTTTCATTCCGTCACCTAATTTTCAGAAATTCTTTCTTCAATTTGTTGGTTTTGGTTCATCGATATTCGGGTATCGTGAAAAGGATATCTCAATCCATTTCTTGTTTACTACCGAATGGCAGGACACTTAATCTGACCTTCAACTTTTATATATAATTATCGGAATAGAAATCAGAGATTTGTGTTTAGCTGTTATATTAATTAGAGAAACAATACGTCTGTAATAAGAGGTTCTTCATTCGTTGGAAAAAAGTGTGTTGATTATTAAATTTTATGACAATTTGCCAAATCAATAGTTCATGACGGTATGAAGTTAGTTTTTAATGATACGCTTCCCTTATTCCTCGACCAGATCTATATATCAGAGAAAAACAGACTCCTGTTTGTTGGTATACATTTTTAACTAGTAGATCTATATAATAGGAGGAGGGACCATGTCAGTCGCTGGTTAAGTGACTTGATAACATTAGGTCCATGTGGAGACACAGGCTGACATATTTCCCTGTAGAACATGGATCACCAATACTACCTCTGCCCCACAGATTCTTGAATTCCGTTATAAAATGCTAATGGCGTTAGGGTAACTACTCCCGTTGGAGAAATGAGTGAAAGGAGGTTCTATGTGACACTTCATTTTTAGTATCATTTTTTCTAATTTTGTACTCCTATGTATATTCAGACATTAAGCATTCATAATATGCCCATTTATTCCAAAAAAAAGAGTCCTATTTGTTAAATAGGTGAACACCAAGAGTATATTTAATTCCATGTATACTTCTAACAATTATGATAGATATATATACTCTTAATAATAATAATAATAAATTGCTAGTTTAATAATATTAATATCACAATAAAATTATGATGGCATATTTGAAGAGATTATGTCATTTCATACACTTTCATAAAAAAAATATCAATAAATGGAGGGAGTGATAAGACTTCAAATCAGGTTACTTAGTGGTGAAAGATATCGGCCTGAAAATGGTTTGTAAAAGTAGTGTATATTACACATTTGGTACTGTTGAGACACGGCGAAGCTCCAGCGCGTAGCGGCTTCCGCCGGAGTTGTGGTGGTTACTGGGATTTCATCGATGGCGGCGGATACTACTGCTTCGCTGCTCTATACATGTTTCTCAGTCTCTCTTAATAAGTTTCTCTGTTAGTTTACCAAAGGCAATAATTTAAGTCAACCGGCATGATTTGTTGGCTTCATATTCCGTACACGTCTTGCCAACACGAATGGCAACAGGGCGGGGCGGGATTACACATCTCACAGCGTTCTTATAAATATTTCAAGTAGCCGTCTTATTTTTCACAACTTCAAATTATTTTTCATGCATGTATTATTATAAATATAATTAAAATAATTTTTTATATATATACACACACATACACAAACAAGTGTATATATTTTTTAATTATGTAATATTTAAAATATTAATTTAATTTAATTAATATATAATTATTCGGAGACAGGAGCAGAAAAAATAAATACCATTTTCTCTTCATCTCCATATATAATTTTTTGGTGATTCCCTATCCCCGGTTAAAATTAAAATCACCGCCTATGGTGGAGAATGGAGATCACCGTAGAGGGGACAAATTGTCAACCCTAGCCTGCACCTTTTCGCTGAACCGGGTTCAGTTGGACTTGGTGAATCTTGAAATAAAGAAAATTACTACAGTGATTTGTATTCAAAGACAATCCATTAAACTACCATAATATCATTTCAAGCTACTTTTATAATTTAGTTCCAATTTTAAATCATCAAAATCCAAATTAGTTCCATTTCAGAAAATGAAACTTGAAGAATAGTTGGCCGAAATATCATATAAACCCTTTAAAATTATTAGTACAATAGGGTTATATTTGTTTACAAAAAACATACTTGAGATTAAATTATCTGTATTAATTTAATATTACTTCGGATTATTTTATGTTATGAAGAGGGATTATTAGTCCTTTAATGTTGAATTATTAGTCCTATAAAACCATTTAATAATTTAAAATGAGAGAGTCTATTAATTCCACATTTTTCATGAAATTATATTATTCCTCATAAATAGCCTTAAGAATGATAAAAAAAATAGTTCATATGCTTATTTAAAGGACTATTAATCTCCCATCATGGAATAAAATAGTCCGAAATAGTATAAATTAATACAAATAATCAAATCCCAAATATATTTTTTACAAACAAACATAATATGTCCTCATTATTTTTTCCCAGACGGAGGAAATGTCCATTAGATTCATAGCTTCCAGGCTGCATAAATGCAAGATTGGCAATACATCATGTCAATTTTTCCCACAAGAATGCTAAGGGCCAACTTCTTGATGTAATTCATGGCCAAGAACAAAGATATGGATACTTTGCTAGAGGAGTACAGGATGAAAACAAGTGTTTTCTTCCCAGACCTCTGCAAGTGTTTTCTTCATACAGGCTGCTGCAGTGCGTGGGCTGCCAAGAAATATGGCCTTTCTTTTCCCTCTCGGTTAATAAACTTCATACCATCAAGGAAATACCATGATAATTAACTATAAGAGTAATGTTAAGGATCTCAAATAAAATAAAATAAAATATTTTAATAATAATTTATGACATAACTAATCACATGAAATCTATTCGACCAATGTTATAATAACGCATCATTTTAGACACTTTTTGAGTCAAAGTTTGAGACCCTAGCATCATCCCTAACTACAAAATCATCACCAAGGCCAACGCTATAACATGCATTAATAGAGTAAATAGTGGTTTACAACCATTACAAAAAGATCTTACAAAACTGGGCAACTGCGCCCCTCTAATTCATCAGAAAAATAATGAGTTGAAATGATAAAAGGTTCAAATGCAATACCATGGTACATAAATATCATTAACCAAAATTGAAACAGTTGCATGAATTGTTCCAATGGATATTACACTTGATCTCTTGCCAATAATATGGCATGATACCCAGATTGAGTCCATCAAGCCGTGTCCCACCTATCAGATCTATCCTAGTTTAGCAGCACATTCACTATCCATCAGCTAGCATTTTGTCCATGAAACTCTAAGCTACCAAGTATTTTCTTATTCCATGTTCCTTTGGGGTAGCTTTGAGGAAATTAATAGGTTTTGCATGCTTCCGGAAGGGTAAACAAGCACTCCCAGTGCTTCGTGAAGCATGAATATGACATTGCATGCCAAAACCTATCATCTTATAATTCAAGAAACACCTCTTTGTTTCCTTGCAAGACCAACAATGATTTTATTCAAGTTGGAGATTTCCTGGTCTCTAAGGCTAAGTTGTAATTTCAATCTTTCAATCTCTTTCAGATGATCATCACACAATTTTGAGCCTGACTGAGTTTGCTCCAGCCCTCCAATTGTCTGGTCTAATTTCAACTTTTTAGATTCAACTGAAGCCTTGTCTTCTTGAGACCTCTTCTTTGAAGCAGTTTGGCCAAGTTGTTCATCACGAGCCATTTTACATACATATAAACTACCACTTTCAACTGTACTGAGTTTATATGAAATCAACTTCTGAGGTCGACCAGATGAGTCCTGCCAAAAAAAGGCAAGTGAAATAAATTTGATGCCAAATAAAGATAAGAAAGAAACAATTTAGCTAATCATACCTGCTCTTGTTTGCCATCAAGGTCTTGAAATGCTTCATTTGCCTGTTGCTGATTCCCAAAGATAGCAAGCGCTGAATACTTCCCACCTCCAGCTTTTTTATTAGACTGCCAGCAGATTGTTCACCGAAACAGCAATTACATAAAAGGATACAGAGCATTTAGATCCATTCAGTACAAGTTTAAGGATGACCATGAAGACTTGGGAAGGTAGTCCTACCTCAAAAGAATTCAAGGGTGCCACTCTTTTGTTTTTGTTTTCATTTTGTAAAGTAAAGAGGAAGGGGAGGGGGTAATAGACTAGCTTTAGCTGTTTGGGGAAGGTAGATTTGCTTTAGCTTTTTTTATCCAGGTCAGAAATTGCATATCAGGAATCAAAAAAATAAATTCTCAAGTTTGCTTTCCAGTCTAAACTCGCTGCAGGTACTTGATGGATAAAATAAAGTAGGCTTTCTTTCTTTTAAATTGTGGTCGTAAAAGATCTTGATAGATGCTACTTATGGGTTGGCTACTTGGCTGGAATAGGACCATATCCAAGTTATGGATCATTCATCTTTTATGCATGCTAAAAAATTACACCTACTATGTTTAAGTTGAAAATAAGGTTGTTATAAGATTTGCAGCTATCTGATCATATTTTCCAGAGAGACTATTCTGACCAACAAAGTCCAGAATAATATGATTTCTACATTCGCATGATTCTAGATTTTAGAATTCAGTTATTAAAAATATCAAGAACTTCGTACTTAATGGTTATGTGTAGCCCACTTGCTGAAATCTATCCCCTACCTTGTTCCAAAAACAAAAAAGAAGACAGATTACTACATTCCTTGTTGAATTTATTTTCAAAAAATATAAAATAAGGTTTGCATAGAACAAACTTCTACATAATTTTTTGATAACAAATTTGAGTCTTTAAAATTATATTATGGCTCCCTCTTTAGTTGCTCAAGAGAGAAAACTTTGAATGCTTCTTAATTTGGTGGGGGTCAAGTAGAAGTACTTTAAAAATATAATTTCAAATCTCTAACTTAAATACTTAATATGCATGCAAAGGTAAGTGTAAAGTGGGACGGATGGGGAAGTACTTTTTTTAGGCCTGGGGGTATAAATAGGAACTCCCTCAAACGAATTAAATACAGAAACAACATTTGCATGTACCATCACATGCAAAGTCCTAATATTGAAGCAACAGGAGGGGGTAAATTGGTAATGAACATTCCTAACCTTCATTTCAATAGTAAAGTCTCCAGGAATAATTTTATGCAATTCTTCTTTTGGCAAACTGATAGGTATCCGGTGGACGAGTAATTTTGTCATTTCTTTTTCAGGCACCTGAAATTTAAAACATATGATGAAATAACAATATAACAATGGCAAAATCAAAGATAGCATCAATTAAAATTTTCAAGCTTACATCTTTTTGAAACAATGGTACAATGTTGTCAACCCCACCCTCTATATAGGCAAGAACAAGTTTCATTGCAGCAGATGCATCATCTAGACAATTGTGTGGAGCACCCTTTTTCCGAAGTTCAAATCCCAACACAGACTGTCATAACAAAACGAAATCAAATTACGGATAAATCTAATATAACTTACAGTTGCTTACAATGAAACTTTCTAGAGTATGTAAAAGGTATATTAACAAGACTAAAGTACCAACAAACAAGAAAGGATTTCTTAAGAGAACATATGGAATTCTTTGAATTATTCTGATAAGACCAAAAGATTATATCAACAAATACATGATAAATGTAACAAATACAAAAGAAAATAACGTATTTTCTAGGCACGGTTACAAAAATAATAAGCCTTATGTTTCAAAAAACAAGTAGCTCTCTCGGCATGTCAAGCATGCCAAAAGTGTTAAGGGACTTGATGCATTTAAAAATCAAGACGTCCCAAAACTGAATTATGTGCACACTAAAGACTTGCCTTACACAGGTCAGTCAGCGAAGGTCTTCTGAAATTAGATCCATCCGCATATTTGAAGACAAGGGATGTATCAATTACTCTTGCATGATCTAACTTGAGTGCTGTAAATGTAAATGTAAAAAGCAAAACAACAAAATAATGAATAATTCATTAATATGTTGGTAAATCTCAACATGAAGTTTATAAGAAAAATAAAGTAGAATTGTTGAAACAAATGCTAAGTAAACCAAGTGCATGTGAGGATTACTCAAAGGCAACCGTTACTAGATACTAAAATAAATTAATTAAATACAACGAACGGTTAATATATTATTTATTAGGTCAAACTGAAAGTGTACCTTGCAAATCATTGTTCAAACTGTGGCCCACTAATATAGTTCCACCCCTTAAGAGGTTCTTCAAGGATTTCTATAAATTGCACCAGAAAAGGTCAGAAACGACAATAGGATATGAATCATCGAAAACTAAGAACCAGACACATAGTACCTGGACATATATCAATGAACAAGTCTCTCCGTCTAAATCTTCTGAAGAGATACCAGTTATCTCAGTTCTGTAATCTGCAACTGCTTTATTGGGGTTAACAAGTTTATCGAGTTTGACCTGAATGAATCAAAACCCAGACATGATGTACGTGAACTTAAGAACAAAACATTGCAACATTAGCATGTGCTAACAGTGAGCTGTGATGGGTGATTAGTTCATATTGCAAAGAAAATTAAAGCAGTTCCAAATACCTCTAAATTGCGATCCACAACGCAAACCTTCACTAAAGCTTCAGTACCATCTTCACAGAGAACCATCTCACAGTCAACAGAGACCACTGCAGTTGATCTCATTGCCTTGGATTTTTTACTTCTCTTTGTAACCAACCACCCCTGCTCCGACATTTCAGGAAGTTAACAAGCCAGATCTATAAATAAAAATATATACGAACTACCATGTAAAAAACAGTAAAGTAGTAATGTAAGAAAGTTAATGAAAAATATTCTTTTCAAATTCAATACATGCAGAATTCTGTATATGAATATTAAAAATTCAACATACTGAACTCTGAAAAACATGGTTTCGCTTTGCACAAAACCATAATGCATAAATTACTAAAAAGCCATACAGCTGTTTGAACGGTGAAAACATTTACTTCAAAATTCATAATAGCCTATAGAGTTGTCTCACTTTTTTCAAAGCAATTATGAGTGAATGAGCGACAATATGAAATTTGACACTTTCCAACCATCTTCTGGTGAAAGAACAACTATCTTTAAGCATTGTTACTTTCAAACTACCAGCAGAAGCTAACCGCTAATTTCCAAGAACAGGGTGCGAGTGCAGAAGGCTATACAAGTTCCTTCAGATTACAATTTTAGTCAAAAGTAATTTAGGACTTGCACAATCACCTCTGATGTCTTTAACTCAATAGATAAGGTAAAACATGATTTGCTTAGCCATTCCCAACCAACTTCCAACTCCCCTATTCTGTATTCTGTAATATCTTTTAACTTGTCTTCTGGGTTTAGATTCTTTTAGAAATTGTTGTGGTGGACCTCGTCCAAAATATAACAAAACCTCAACCAACAAGAACATTAAAAAAATATTTTCCCCTTAAAACTCCAACATGAAAGGAATTGGGGACAAGGATTTTCCATACATAAGTAAATAAATAGCAGAGACAGAAAAGGATTTAGAATTGACAGCAAACCTCCTCATGCGATGGAAACGAATAATTTGATGGATACAGATGGTGCTCAAGAGTTAAGCGGACAAGCTTCTGCACTAGCACAAAAGAAACTTCATAAGGATTTAAAGTTCATGTAAACAACTAAGAAAAACAAAGCTTAGCATATCATTGAACAGAAAGAGCACCCGTCTTCTAACCTGAAATAATATGCAATCAACCTAATAACAATATATAAGGGCTTTATAAACTTTTAAATAAACTTTGCATCATGTGTAGACAATTGAAGATTTTTGTTTACCAAATAATTGGATCAATTTAATGTCATCTAATATATTTGCTATTAGAACAGAACATTATACCTGTTCTATGAGGAATACGTCATCCCTTTTACAAAATGGTCTAATGAGTATCAAGTTTTTAGATTATATAAAAGAAAAGGGTCCACCACCCTTAAAAGTATATGATACGTTATAATTTGGGAATAGGAATGGAAATGTAAGTAATCTGCTTTAACATAGCAATAATAGAAAAGTCAATCCAAATGTTCCAATCCAAGAGATGAAAGTGTTGTAGAGTTGCAGCCTAGAAAATCAAGTTATTAGCTTTAACAGATATAGAGTTGAAAGAGAAAAACATTAGTTCAACAAAAATATTGGTGCATTTAACATATTCAGGAATGAAGACCGAGGCTGTTTGGGAGGACTTATTTAAAATCGACTTTTGAGTTATGAAACAAAATTTAAAATAACTGATGAATCATATAAAAGTGACAATTATCACATATACGTACAATATTGACTCTACATAAGTGGCAAAGTGGATATCAAGAAAACCATAAAGTAAAGTACGTGATTTATGTATCATAGTTCAAGTGTAACAATTTTCACAAACATAAAATGCCAAAAAACATTCTTTCCTTTTCCACATTAACTTTTCTCTCCTATTTTCACTTCCACAAAGCCACATTTACATATTCATAATGCCATCACGTTTGCATATATTGTTAGAATCCAAACCTGTTCTGGGGATTCAATATCAGTAGATTTCTTCTGGAAATTCTCCACAGCGTCGCGATTAACATGACATTCCATCACTTTTTCAAAATACTGCAAATGAAGAGGGAAGATTATTGTTATCGTCTTGATGTAACGGTCAATTTTATAAGTGGGAAGATTTTATTTTGTGAGGTAAGCCATAAGCCCCTTCAGCTGTAACACAGTTTACCTTTAAGTCATTCTCTTGGCTAAATGTCTTGAGAAAAGCCAGCAGAACATCAGTGGACCTCTTTGAAGGATCACTCAAGCTAGCACCAAATTTCTTATCATACGAACTCAAGAAATCCTTCCACCCAGCTTTACTACCTTCCATTCCCCGTTTCTGAGCCAACTTCACAAGTTCAACTAGAACCTAATAAAGTTTAGGTGCAAGGAGTTTATATACGAGTATAAACACCTATAAACATTTACTCTCAAATACTATAACCCATTTACTTAATATCAGTATTAAAGGAAATAAATTGAAGGACCATCTTGAATAGTAACTAACTCTGTACCCAAAATATCATTTCTACTTGTTGCCACAACTAAGTCTAAAATTAATTCTCCAAACTACATATTAGGTGTGTCCAAGGACATTATCTAGCTCTTTTCAAGTTTCATGTAAAGTTATTGAGATTAACCAAAAAGGAAGCTGAACTGAAAATCTTAAACTGAAAATCTTAGAATCTATTTAGCATAAAGCAAGTAAAAAGTGAGAAAAGACTTTTCGTATCGATTTCATTACACACATGCGAATTGAGATTACAGTTTGACACCCTAGCTGTTTAGGTAATCAGTAGATAGACATACACGAATATATATATATATATATATATATATATATAGAGAGAGAGAGAGAGAGAGAGAGAGAGAGAGAGAGAGAGAGAGAGAGAGAGAGAGAGAGAGAGATACAGAAAGAGAGAAAGCTTACATCTTTCCCCGCAGCTTCAAGTCTCTCATCCATTGTGAGGCGGTTGGCAGTTGCAAGCGCTGTGGTGTTTTTGAGAGAGAGAGCGCTTGGAGATGGAAAAGCCGGGAAGAAGGGATTAGGGTTTGTAGTACGGTTCGGTGTTTTGAGTTCAAAATTAATGGACCGGGTCAGGTTTGTTGCTATAGCGGGCTTACGGTGACAGGTCCAACTCAAAATTTAGAATTTTTACCATTTTGGTCCTTCAACTTGCATGCCTGTTTTAGTGTCGTGCCTAAGCTTTTAGTCTATCAAGAGGTTGTCCCTTGTAATTGCACATCTAGCTATAAATTAATGGGCCGGGTCAGGTTTGATGCTATGTAGTGGGCTCACGGTGACGGGTCTAACTCAAATTTTAGAATTTTTAACATTTTGGTCCTTCAACTTGCATGCCTGCTTTAGTGTCCTGCCTAAGCTTTCAGTCTGTCAAAACGTTGTCCCTTGTATTTGCACATCTAGCTATATTATAAAGGGAGAGGAAGAAGGAGAGTCATGTCACAATATATTAATAACTATCTTTTTCTTTTTTCTCAATTTCTATCCTTATTTTTTTTCGTATGTTACTCATTCATAGTTTTTAAATTTTATTTAAATATTTTAATTTTTTTAATTGCACACACATAATGTATGTCACACAAACTAATTTCTATTAAGTAAGAACTTTTCTTTGCTTTACAACCAAATTATACCATGTACATTTAACATTCTTTGAGGAGTGGAAAGTGTGAATAATTGGGAGAGAGGAAGAATGACTACAAGAATAAAAAAAATAAAAACACATTAAGAATTGTGGCAATTTAAGACAAGTTTAGTTAAACGTCACACATTTTATAAAAAGTGATTTTATTTTTTGGAATTGATATTATCAAGAAAAAAATATTTTTGAGATATAAAAATTATAACATTTTAGACGAATATGTCACTAATAAAATGATATAAACCATCACGCCATAATTATTAAGAATATATTTGTCCAAATAAAATGTTTTGTCTTGTCATCAATATTTTACTATGTTAATATTAACACTTTTAATTTTTTCAATTTATAAGCCTTTTACCTTAGCCAAGTTAGCTAGAGCATATACATTTTTCTCATTGCTTTAGAACGTGCATTTGATTATTATATGTACTAATAATATTTTTGTGACTAAAAAATATATACAAAAATAAGATATAAAATAATATGTATTATTATAATTGATTATAATCATTGAACTCATCTACGTATGACAAAATATTAACTAATTACAATTTAACATGTTATTTTATATTCATTTTTTTGTATTCATATTTTATCACCAGAACAGTATTTTGATCGGTTGGACCCAAATCATTTACAACAACTTAATGTATTCAAGAGGGTCACTAAAAAATAAAATTGTATTATCCAACTGCATTTTTAAAATTAGATCATTATAATTAGTTAGTGGCTAGTGCTTACATAATATTACTCCCTCGCTTCCAAAATTAGAAAAATATTTTTCATTTTTGTTTGTCCTAAATATGTATATATATATATATATATATATATATATATATATATATATATATATATATATATATAATGCAATTCTCAGTAGCAGCACAATCAAGCATCTTTTGGAGAACTTGCGGAGATGTGATTACTTTCTTGAACAAGGATAATGAACTCAACACTTGTACGCGCTCACCTAAACAAGCAGTAGAACTCAAAGCATACAAATCGTGGGATAACAATATACTTCATATTAATTTCAGCCCATCAAAAGTGTAGATGAGTGGCTCGGTTGTTTTTCCAGGCGGAGCATTATCGTTTACGTAATATGAATATTTTTTTATTTTTTCAAGGTAAAATAAGAAGTGAAAAATTATCTATAAAAATCGTTATTTTAAAATATATAGAGGGGAGTCGTATGACTAAGTCTTTTTCTGATGTTTTTTTTAAACATAACTAAATGAATTATTCAGTGTTGATTCTGTAATTTCATTTTTATTTTTATTTTTATTTTTTTGTCTGTCGTGCTTTCCATATTATAACCAGCTTAAGCTTCATTCCAATGACATAGTCCGTAGTCCGAGTGTACAGTCTTCTTTATTTAAAAAGTGAAGTGCCTAATGATCAAAATTTCAGGTCATGGTCATAATGAATCTTGATAAGCCATCGTTTTGTCCCCAACACACGCCTACTTTTCTAAAGATCTCTTCTACTAAATATATTTTCATAATTTATTTTTTTAATAATCTTCGCAAGCCGATCACATGGATTAAAAGGAATAATAATAAAATTGCAAGAGCATACCCCAGAGTCCCATTGTCTTTCAACTGTGAAAATTTTCAAATGATTAACCAACCAACATTGTGTTAATACTGACCTTCACAACCAAACAGTGTCATTTTTAAAGCAAGGATCAAATATACTTGTAAAGACATCACGACAAGAGAAACTCAACCAAAACAACAACAAAAATCACGTAGTAATACTCTTTCACATATGACAGCGACCTGCAGCATCTAACATTCAAGTGCCGCCACAACAGAAACTTGCAGAACATTCGGTTTCAAGTTTACTTTCTTCTAATAAATAGTTGACTGACGACTAGTTCAGCCCTAGATGCTGTGAACAAACTCAAATGTCAAAACCAACAATTAGAATATTCAAAGACATGTCATATTCTTAACTAATCCAGATTCTTCAGAGGTTTAAAAGTTGTTAAAGAGAAAACACAGTATATAGCAGGGAAGACTATTTTCTGCCAAAATGTTATTAAATAGGAAACAAAGTATTTGGCATGGATGATTACTTTCTAAACTCTACAACAACAAACTACCAAATAACCAAACTTTCCCAGTAAATGACATGTGTATAAACCATCTCTGAGGCAATGAAAATATCAAAATGTGACAGTTAACGAAACCATCAACACTTCAGTTGGAAACTAATTTCTGTTCTTTTGTGGCTAGATGAGCAATAAAACCAGCTAAAGTCATATCAACAAAGTTTGCTTCTTGTTGTTTTAAGACTTTCAGCATGCAACACTATGCCATAGGCAATATACAACTATGAAATATGAAAATATCAATTCCATTGAAATCTACAAAAACTTGGATATAATTCCAGTTCTTCTCACTGTGGTAAACTCATTCCGTTTCAAATTATAACATCAATATTGACTTTCAAAAAAATAATTTTAAATATTTTCAAACTCAAAATTGACATGATTCACTTAAGTTTTGAAATAATAAATTTTATAACTATTACTATTTTTTTTAAATAATTTATGATATTCATAATTATATTGACATAAATTAAATGAATTCATGTTAATTTTGAGTTTGAAATTGACTTTTAAAAAGTTAATATTACTCTTATAATTTAGAACGGATAAAATATTTCATTAGCAAGAACACTAATCAACACACACAAAGATTTCAATAGCGTAAACACAATTTAAGTGTATGCTAAATAGCAATACGATAAAAACAGCGACACGTTCCGATTGAAATTAATACTTTTGGCGCTCCTATGATGAAATGGTTACACAACTAAATTCATTGAAAAATCAAAATCATAACGTATCACGCACAATAGTAGGTCCTGATAACCATTTATAAGTTGAAAATCAAGATGAAACATGAATTATATGTCGTAAAAACCAGAAGAAAGTCGTCATGGGGATCAAAAACTACCAATACGGATGTTAAGCAGACAGAGTTAAACAAAAGGCACACAAGGACTTGCTCATACTAAGTTTACAAAGTTACCAATGATGGGAAAAATGACCTCCCAATACTGTTGTCATTGATAAATTAAATGGAAAATAAATATCAATATATACCAAACACATTAAATATATAATTTCACCAAAATAATAACCACCATACAAAATAAAATAAAAATAACTAAACACAAGACACCAATATTTTTACGTGAAAAATCTCTAAAATTAAAAGATAAAAATCATGGGACGATTTCCGAAAAATCCATTATAATAAACAGTGGCGGAACCAAGGAGGGTCTAGGGGGGGCAAATGACCCTGGTAGATCTTAAGATACGTATTCTAATTTTGGTGTTGATTTGTTTAATAGTTGGTCATGTAATCAGGCAAATGGGGCTGTTTAGGAGTAACATTTTGGGCAAGTGTGTTGACTTTTGGACCTTTTAGACAAGACAAGTAACAGCAACTGTTGCAAGTCCTGGGCAGCTATTTGAATTTTGCTGGGATGTGACCTTGAGGGTCTTATAGGGACCAGCTAAGATACTAGTTGCAGAATTTGTATTAGGACTTGGGAGTGTTTAAGTTTCAACCTTTTCACACTTGCATTAATAGCGTTATTCCTTCACAAAATTGGTGAATCTGATAGGGGGTATACATTGTGCTCTACTTTTTCTTCCTATATTAGTTTCTTAACTTTCTACAGGTATTTCAGTTTATTCCCAAAAATTCTTCTACTTTCCCACTAATTCATGTTCTTGAATCTACACATAATAATTGTTTATCAGTATAGGTTTTAAATTAACTGTAATTTATGGTGTGAAATAGGAGCTACAAAAATGGATATGTATGGAATGATTTGGCAGAAAATGATGATATCGTTTCACCATCAGAAGGGGCTGAATATGTATTAAAAGGCTCTGAACTCATTGATAATTGCACTGGTTAGTCCATTCTCCATTCGTAATGAAATTGAATCACCCATTTTTGTACTTCTTTCATTATCCCCCGTGTTCCACCAAAAATTAAGGCCCTAACTGCATTTTTTTTTTTAATTTCACTAAAGAACCATTGTGTATTTTGAGGAATAAAATTGAGTTCTGACAGAGCCTCAACATGAGCACATAATTTAGTCCATTTTCTATTCTTTGTATGCTCTTGCTTTCTTATTTGATGCTCTTATTATTTTATACTTTTTGATCACTTTCTTATTGATTTTAAGTTTTTATTTATTCTAAATTATGAATAAATACTTGATTATGTGACCAAGAACTATTAATTATTCTAATAATTAATTATCAAGTTCCGAATTAAGTGGTGGTATAAAAAATTCACGCGTGGAGTTCAATCCGAATGATATTGTTAGTGATCCGGGATTACGTAAATCAATTGAAGACTTTGATATTGTGATTAGAGATCAAGTTCGAAGAGAGTATTTGACTAGAGATCCATGTCAATCATATAACCGAAAGAAATACTTCAAGCGACAATAAATATTTTTTTTACTAATATATTTTGACCCCCTTTTAAAAAGGTCATGGTTCCGCCACTGATAATAAACTGAGAAATTACAAAGATACTCAAATTACGTCACCACAATAACACCACGATGGAATCCAAAACAACTCACAAGGTTGTTTGATCTTTTTCTTTCTATTTTCTCCCAGCTTTAGCATAAGCTTTCTCTCTCAATTTTTTCTCTCTTGCTCTAGGATGGAATTTCTCTCTCACACATTCTCTTTTTCTGATCATTAGGCTTCTTAAATGGGTCGGTGTTAAATACCTTTGTTGCTACGGATGTTAAATAGCAAAGGAAAGAGCCTTTTTGATTGCCCATGCACTTTTCCCACCGATTACCCACATGGATGTACTATACACATGATATTTCCATTATATATTAATGGATTCTTTACATAAGTATACAATAATTAATAAAAAATTATAAGAATAGTGCACTAACAAAATAATTACAAAAAGAGTGCAACAATAATAAACCCATTAAATCATTATTCCTTAAATTAAGGAGAACTATAACTACCATATTTACTCATCTCTATTTACCCCACCTCATCCCCTCCACCCGCCTCCCCCCGTCCCCACCCTTCCTCTCCTTCATCTCCCCGCGCCTGCACCTCTTCCCCCCGCCTTCAACCCTCCTCCCCCCGACCACCACCCCCACTCCAGCCCCTCCGACCGCCCCCCTGCCCCCGTCCCTCCTCCCCTTCCTCTCCCCACTCATGCACCTCATCCCCCCATCCCCGCCCCTCATCCCCCTGACTCCGCCCCTCCTCATCCCCCCGCTTTCTCCCTTCTCCCCTTGCCTCCTCCCGCCTCCTCCCCCCGACCACCACCCCCACCCAAGCCCCTCCAACCGTCCCCTGCCCCCGTCCCCTTCCTCTCCTCATCCCCGCCCCTCATCCCCCTGACTCCGCCCCTCCTCCTCCCCTCGTGGTGGATCCAAATCTGATCATGGTGACGTTAGTTCTGGTGGTGGTGGTGCCAGATCTGCTGGATGTTATGTGTTCTTGGAGTTTAGTGTGTGTGTTTGACCACAAAAGCTAAAATGGTTACCTCCGTATTAAGGTTTGGTTACCACCGGCAACAATGACACAAATAAAATATAGGTAACCAAACAATAGTACGAAGGTAACCAATTCATGAATATGCAATAATTACGGCTCAGTACCTAAATTCATCCTAGTGACCAATTAAAGAAAGTAAACCTACGTAACCAAATACTATTATTGAGGTAACAAATTTCTGATAATTTATTTTTTCGTGTAGTAATTCTAGGTGACCAAACACTAGTATGGATGTAACCAAACATTAGTATGGAGGTAACCAATTCCTGAATGTGTAGTAACTAGTTTTGATTACCTTTGTATTAAAGGTTGGTTACCTCTGTATTAATGTTTGGTTACCTCTGTACTAAGGGTTAGTTACCTTGTATTAAAGTTTGGCTACCTTTGTATTAAAGGTTTGTTACCTTTTGTATTAAGGTTTGGTTACCTTTGTATTACAGGGTTGGTTACCTTTGTATGGAGGAGGCGGGGGGAGGGAGGTGGGGAGGGGTGAGGGAGAAGGCAGGCGGGGAAGGGGTACAGAGGAGGGAGGCAAGTAGGGAGGGGGGAGGGACGAGGAGGCAGGCATGAGCGGGAGAGGGGACGGGGAGGGGGAAGAAGGAGACAGACTGGAGGGGGAGGGAGGAGGTAGGCGGAAGAGGGGGCAGGTGGGGGAGAGAGGTGGCAGGCAGAAGGGGAGGGGGAGGGGGAGGGCGAGAAGGGCGGGAGGAGGGGGAGGGCGAGAAGGGCGGGAGGAGGGGGAGGGGAAGCGGGTAGGGGAGGGAGGAGGCAGGCGCGGGAGGGGGAGAGGGGCAAGCGGGGGAGGAGGTAGACATGCACTTTCGCCCTGAGGCTTGACCCTGGTTCGGCCTAGACCCGGCCTGGTCAAAGCCTGGACTGGGCCAGGCCGGCCTCCCAGACCATCCACAGGCCACGTTTTTTACCCTTTAATCTGGCTTGGTCTGACATATTTAAAAGCCCGACCTGGCCTTTGGCCCAGACAAGCCTGGTCCCCTGCCTAAAGCCTGCAGCCGCCAAACAGCTGAACCAACCCAACCCACTAGTAGTCCAACGATTACATGTGGTGGACTGATCTAGTAGCCCAATCCATAAAGTGTGTTGCTAATTACGTAATTCAGCACATTCTGGCATCAAATCCGTCCCTACTAATTTTCTTTCAATTTGCCAAGTCCCACATCGATTGTTCATAGAGTACCAAAATACTATAAATGAGCAATTATCAATCCATAAAGTGTGTTGCTAATTACGTAATTCAGCCAATGGCCTTGTTCAAGTGTTAGCTGGTCTGGCGTTATTTAGAAAAATTCGAGCATCATGGCCAGTTTAAACAAAGTCCTTCACGTGTGTTCTGCAAATTCTCTTTCAATATAATCCCACATCGATTGTTCCAAGAGTTCCAAAACACTATAAGTAATCCAGCGCTTGTATTAGTGTCAACTGTTATGGCGTTAAAAATAAGTTCTGGCATTTTTATCTTTCATGGTAATGATGACAGCTTAAAAGGGTCATTTGAAAAAAGTCCTTAACCTCTGTCCTTGCAAATTTTCTTTCAATCTAGTCCCACATCGATTGTTCAAAGAGTTTCAAAACACAATAAGTAAGGCAATGATATCTTGTAGGTAATAAAGGCAGTTGGTGGGATTAATTCGAACCAACTCAAAAAGCCTGTTGAACAAATGTTTTTACCTCTCTGTGCTCGTTAGTTTTCTTTCAATTTGTCGCCAAGTCCCACATCGATTGTTAAAAAAAAAATTAGAATACCAAAATACTATAAGTAAGGTAATGGGTCATCTCCGAAAATTAATGGATGTGCTAGGTAACCTTCATTATATTTGATGAGAAGGCTCGGCCTGGCATGGCCTGCGGGCTGTCTCAGGCTAAGTATTTAGAACAATTATTTGGCCTGGTCTGGCCTGTTTCAATCGGAGTCTGAGCCTGGCCCGGCCTGGTCAAAGGTCCGAGCCTGACAGGCCTATATAAGGCCAGGCCAGGCAGCCTGTTTGTGCATGCCTAGGTGGAGGGAGGGGAGAGGGGGATGTAGTGCTTTTTTTTTTTGTGGTACACAGAGAGAGATGAGATGTATTGATTTGTGCAATTGATTTTTTAAAATTTGAATTTTAAAATCATCCAACTAAATTAAAGGAATAAGAATGCACTAATTTTATAAATATAAAAAAAAATACTCTTTTTGTAAATACTTTTAAGATGTATTTTTTCTGTAATTACTTTTTAAAATATACTATAATCTGTAATTTACCCTATATTAATAGCACATGTTTCCTTCCATGTAGCCTGCTAGAAAAATAGATGGATTAAGGCCATCTCCCTTATGGCCCAACACGGCAACATTAGTTGCCCAACCTTTCTGCCTTCGGATTTATTCTATATGTATATATGTGTACTGTAATTATACATTCATAGCCCATAGAAAACTGCCAAAGTCTCATGGGTATAGGACCCACAAAACCCAACAACCAATTGTGGCAAGGATACACAAATTAAAGAAACAAGAACAGAAAGTTCAGACATGAAACTAAATTACCATTGATCAAAAACAGAAAATGATGTAAATAGAACAAGAGTTTTTCATTCGTACTCTTGTTCATCACTCACGAGCTACCATTGGAACTACTATTACGATTCGACCATCTCCTAAAAGTGCAAGCGAAAATACTCCTACTCCAAAAAGACCAAACCTTGACTTGGACGCGGATGATCTACCGTTGCTACTCGATGGAGCATCAGCATTAGCTGCACCTGAAATTTCTTGGCTCACCATTGGTGGGAACCCCACACCATCCTCTTGAGCTCCATTATCACTTTCCCTCGCATCCACTGCTTCCACTTCAACCTCACACACATCCAAATTAACCATCAACGACCCCCTCCTCACCCTCAACCAATCTGCAACTTCACTAGTCACATCTCTACACTTCTTAACCTTAATTTTCACTAAATTAGGGCAGCCCCAAGCAAAAGCTTTAATCCCCTGATCCGAAACAGGACACCTCTTGATACACAGCTACTTCAAGGCTGCACATTTTGCAGCAATACACGATATCTAAGCATCAGCAATCGTCTCACTACCACAAAGTGCTAACCTTTCCAATTTGTGACTGTTGGTAGCAATGGCTTCCACACTTAAAAGAACTAGGGTTAACACCAACAAGAACCAATGCTTGAAGCTTAGCACTATGCTTAGCAATAGCAATCAGCACTATGTCATTGTCATGGTCTTGAAAACATTCAAACTGTTTTTGAACGTGGTCTGCTAATTTAGTACTACTTAACTAGTGACTCGTCAACTTATTTTAACAGGTTCTAACGGAGTTGTGTAATAGATAGCACAAAAAGTAAAAATAATCCAAAATAAGTGGATTACTAGGTAAAACTGTGTTATAATAGATTTATTCTTATTGTTGGGGTGTGGATTCTTTGGGCCTAGCATTCTGGGCCATGAATCCCTTCTCTTCATGTGGCTTGGGCCGGGTCGGGTTTTTTCCCTTCCTGTTGGGCCCGGGTTCACAGATCTTTATTTATTCAGGCGGTTGATAGGACGTCCGGGCCTATTTTGTCCACTTTGACGGACTGACA
Organism: Hedera helix; assembly: GCA_947179155.2. NCBI lineage: Eukaryota > Viridiplantae > Streptophyta > Magnoliopsida > Apiales > Araliaceae > Hedera > Hedera helix. The sequence goes on from OX359275.1 coordinate 40,195,369, forward strand.
CTGGGAGGAACCCAGGCTGGTATCTCCTCCCAACGAACCAAGTGGAGCAGGTGGAAGAGAACTACTTGCTTGTACTCATGAGAGTATGACTGGACAGCGGAGGATGCATGGATTAATATATACTGGCCACCTCTCAATTTCAGAGGTATTGGATCTTTTTACATCACTAACATTAATTTATCAAACGTCTGAGAGATTCCAGCTAATGATAAAGCTCCTCCATTGTGACGTTATTCCCCTGAACTTACTCTTACACCGGAGCATCTCCGGACGGTCCCAACCACGACTGTTCTGTGAGGTGATAACGGTTTGCTGTTTGTACAGGTATCTTGCTGACGGGTGATCACTGCAAGAGCGAAAATCAGACGTCAACATTGGCGCTAGAAGGAGGGCTGTTTGATACTTAAGTCACCCTGTTGTTTTCGAATAAAGATCGTTTTTATGGAAGGAAGAGGTAGTTCTAATGAAGGTCGGCAGGGGTCTTCCTTTGACCCCCATGAGGTGAGTACTGGACCCTCAAAGAAACACTGGTCGGGAGTTCATCGGTCGGGGCGAACTCGGGCCCACGCCCATTCTGAACCCATTAGGAGGCGTCTGTTTACACCACCCGCTTCGGAGAGGGCCGAATCATATCGGGAGAATTCGGAGCTTGGAATATCTCCTTTGGAGAGGAGTCCCCAGGGCAAACGAGCTGAAAGAGATAAATGGTCCCAGATTAGAGAGGCTGAGATAGAATTGGAAGCCTTGCGTTGCAGACAGGTAGACTGGCAGAACCACCTAATGAATTTACAAGAGGATCCGTCGGCAACCATTGGCAGTAGGGAGCGGGCCGATACCCCGCAAAGTAGACCCAGGTCAGAGCAAGGAAGGAAGAGACACGACCGGGATGGTCGGGAGGATATAAGGGGCAAGCACCAGTCTCAGGGTTATATGAGACACGACCGGGAGGGTCGGGAGGATATAAGGGGCAAACACCAGTCTCAAGGTTATATGAGACACGACCGGGATGGTCGAGAGGATATAAGGGGCAAACACCAGTCTCAGGGTTATATGAGACCCGACCGGGATGGTCGAGAGGATATAAGGGGCAAACACCAGTCTCAGGGTTATATGAGCCACGACCGGGATGGTCGAGAAGATATAAGGGACAAACACCAGTCTCAGGGTTATATGAGACACGACCGGGTCGGTCGGAAAGATATAAGGGGTGCGCCCCCCTCCCAAGTTTCCTTGGGGCACATCGGCCGCACGAGTAGGGACGGGTCAGAAGGAGCATGTCCCGCCTCCCTCGGTCATTTCTCTCGAGAAAGGTTGAAGACCCCAGACTATGAAGTGGGACAGGGCGCCCCAGTGACAGTTTCGAGTCGGCAAGATCAACGCATGGTCCCGTATGTCCCTGCGGTTGATCCAGTTATGGAAAGAATAGCTGAACTGGAGAAGAGGTTGGTAGCGGCGGAGGCAAGGCCGATGGCTGGATCCGGAGCCGAAGCGTCCAGAACTATGCCTTTAGATCTGAAATCCCCCTTTTCGACAGCTATTGATCAAGAGAAGGCCGATCCCAAGAAAAAATTGCCACCTCTTGAGATGTACGATGGCTCTGGTGACCCTTATGACCACACCAGTTCATACGAAAGGGTGATGAGGTATTATGACCATTCAGAGGCCGGCATGTGTCAGATCTTTGTGACAACGCTTAAGAAGGGAGCCAAGCAGTGGATGATGTCATTGCCCCCCAATTGTGTCCACTCATGGGCGGAGTTGAGCGTGTGGTTCCATGAGCGGTTTGGTAGTAATAAGAGGAGAGGCAAGGTGACGGCTTCTTTGATGCAGATAAAGCAGAAATCGGATGAGTCACTGAGCCAATATGTTCAAAGGTTTCGGGATGCGGTGGGAACTATCAGTGACCTCAATATGATACAAGCGTTGGGATTCTTTACAACCGGGATGGATGTCACCCAAAACCGGAAGATGATGAAGGACATAATGTTCAACCCTCCAAAAGACCTCTTGGATGCATACGACAGAGCTGAGAAGTTTATAGCGGTTGAGGAGGCTATGAATAGTTTGATACCCAAGAACAGAGGTTTAGAGAGTAAAGCTTATGGTGGAAATCGAGGTGGGGACATCCGACCCCCCTCTTTTGATCGGGTAAAGCAAAGAGGTGGGCTGCCAAATCAGGGAAGACCACCCTTCCAACCAAAGGCGGAGAACCGTGCATATACTCCTTTGAGTGCCGAGCGAGTCAAAATTTTGGAAGCAATCAGACAGGAAGAGGGGTCGGGGCAGACGCTGCCGATCCATAGACCGAATGGATCGGGGCCTTATTGTGTATATCATCGTCGGGTCGGGCATACCACGGAGGCTTGCACCGGACTAATGGACATGATCGAATCTAGGGTTCAGAAGGGGGAGTTAAAACAGTTTGTGATTGGCCGAGGAGGGGGAACAGATAATTATAAGTCGGGAACCGATAAGGGGGTCGAACCAAGTAACCCTCCTCGAAGAGTAGTTGACGTTATAATAGGGGGATCTTCTCCAACAGGGCCGGGCAAGAGGCGCCGTTCTTCCGGCTCCATATCAACGCTGGCAGGCCCGTGCCCGTCGACCCCTCGACCTTATCCCAGGACGGTCATCTCCTTTTCTGATGATGACTTCCCAACCGAGGCCATTGAGCCTCATGAGGGAGCTCTGGTAATCACTGCCCAAGTTGGACCGGTGGATATGAAGAGGATAATGATCGACAATGGTTCATCAGTGGACGTGTTGTACAGCCATGCTTATCAGAGAATGGATCTCCAGGGTGTGAAGTTGCAGGTTGGGACAGAGTCACCGTTGTATGGGTTCGCAAATGAAGCAGTACCTGTGATCGGCACTTTGGAATTACCCATGGTTTTTGGCGCAGCCCCACGGCAGGTCACCTTGCAGGTGAGATTTTTCGTTGTTCAAGTGGATTCTGCCTACAATGCAATCTTAGGGCGAACCACTCTGACCGCTCTGAATGCCGTTACGTCCATACCCCATTTCAAGATCAAATTCCCGACTCCGGAGGGGGTGGGAGAGGTGAAAGGAGACATCGATATCGCTCGAAAGTGTTATCGTCACGCCGTGACGGCATCGACCGTTGGGGTCAGTCGGCAGAAGTGTGCCATGGTTTTTGATGTAGAGCCTTATGCAGAGGGGGATACGGAACCCCTAGCAACTCCCGCCGAGAGCGTTGAAGAAGTTGAGTTGATACCCGGCAACAAATTCAAAACAATGAAAATAGGTGTCGAGTTACCGAAGGGCATAAAGACGCAATTGGTTCAGCTACTACGAGACTATTCTGACATCTTTGCTTGGACCCCCCGAGACATGCCCGGGATCCCAGAGGCCATAGCGGTACATCGGTTGGCCGTTGACCCCGACAGGAAACCAGTGCGGCAGAAAAGGAGGATATTTGCGCCCGAGCGCCAAAAGATTATAGACTTCGAACTAGGGAAACTTTTGGATGCGGGGGTTATTGAAGAAATTGAATACCCGGAGTGGTTGGCCAATGTAGTTCTGGTCAAGAAGCAGGATGGAAAGTGGAGAGTCTGCATAGATTACACGGATTTAAACAAGGCTTGTCCCAAGGACTTCTATCCGCTTCCACATATCGATCAGCTGATTGATGCCACCTCTGGCAATTCGGTGTTGAGTTTCTTAGATGCTTTCTCAGGCTATCATCAGATTAATATGGCTAAAGAGGACATCCCTAAGACGGCATTCATTACCCATCGGGCCGTTTATGCCTACCGGAGAATGGCCTTCGGCTTGATAAACGCCGGAGCCACTTATCAGAGGATGATGAACGCCGTCTTTCGGAAACAGATAGGGAAGAACATGGAAGTGTATGTGGATGATATGATTGTTAAGAGCCTTCGAATGCAGGATCATCTTCGAGACTTGGAAGAGTGTTTTGAAACGGTCCGACGTCACAACCTGCGTCTGAACCCTGCCAAGTGCACCTTTGGTCTTAGTTCAGGCAAATTTTTGGGGTATTTGGTGAGTAAGAGGGGGATCGAAGCTAACCCTCAAAAGATCAGGGCAATTCTAAATATGCGATCTCCTCAAAGCTTCAAGGACGTTCAAAGACTCTCTGGTTGTATTGCAGCTCTGAGAAGGTTTATGTCCAGATCGGCAGAAAGGTGCCTTCCCTTCTTCGACACATTGAAAGGGCCTAAGAACGAGAAAACCTTCCAGTGGAACTCAGAGTGTGAGGACGCGTTCCAAGGCATCAAAAAGTATTTGATGGCAGCCCCTCTATTGCAGAAACCGATCCCGAGAGAGCCATTGTTCCTTTACCTTTCGGTAGGCTCTTCGGCTGTTGGTGCGGCCTTGGTTAGGGAGGAAGGAGGTGTTCAGAGACCCGTGTACTATGTCAGTCATGTTTTACGTGATGCAGAGGTCAGATACCCGAACTTGGAGAAGTGTGTGTACGCTTTAGTGGTAGCCAGTCGGAAGCTCCGGCATTATTTTCAAGGTCGACTTATACACAACCCAGCCCCTGAAGAAAGTTTTGGGAAGGCCTGACGCCTCTGGCAGGATGATGGCATGGGCTGTTGAATTAACTCAGTACAATCTGGAATATCATCCTCGGACTGCCATCAAGGGACAAGCTCTGTCGGATTTCATAGTCGAGTGTACTTTCTTTAAAGATGGGGGCGACCCAACCCTCGACGTCGCCCATATAGCAGGGGAGCAGCTGAGCCCTGCTTTTTGTTGGACCATGTACGTCGACGGATCGACTAATGCTGAAGCTAGCGGGGCAGGAGTTATATTACTAAGCCCCGAAGGTTTCAAGGTTCAGCAGGCTATACGATTTAAGTTTCGAGCCACCAACAATGAGGCAGAGTATGAGGCAGTTTTGGCTGGCCTACGTTTAGCAAGAAGCTTAGAAGTTCGTCATTTGATCATTTTCAGTGATTCTCAATTGGTTGTGAAGCAGATCCAGGGTGAGTTTGAAGCTCGAGGCGCGAGGATGGCCGGTTACGTTGCCGAAGTAAGGATGATGCTCCTCAAATTTGAATCTTATGATGTCAAGGGAATCGAAAGAGAAGGCAACTCAACTGCCGACGCCTTGTCAAAATTATCTACAACGCAAGTGGAGGATTTTGCGGGATCGGTGTATCTGGAGGTCCTGACTGAACCAAGTGTCAATAGAAAGGAAATTCTGTGCATAGAAAGGTCTAATTGCTGGGTGACACCCTATCTTGATTACCTAGCTGACGGGAAGCTTCCAACAGATAAGATCTTGGCCAAGAAAATTAAGTACCGAAGCTCTTACTTCTGCCTAATTGATGGGGAATTGTACAAGAAATCGTACTCGTCTCCCTTGTTGAAATGCCTAGTCCCATCCGAAGCATCTTACGTGCTTAGGGAGGTCCATGAAGGGATTTGCGGGGACCATATGGGAGCTAAGTCATTAGCCTACAAACTGGTTCGGCAGGGGTATTATTGGCCTACTATGTTCCAGGAATCAAAGGGGTATGTGCAGAAATGTCCCAAATGTCAGATGAATAGCTCGGTTCCCCACCAACCTCCCGAGGAGTTGTCATCGGTGCTTTCTCCTATTCCTTTCGCGATTTGGGGAATTGACTTATTGGGACCCCTTCCCAAGGCCAAAGGTCAGCTCCAATACGTGATTGTGGCCATCGACTACATGACCAAATGGGTCGAAGCTAAGCCACTCCGTCACATCACCGAAGACAATTGCGTGAAGTTCATGAAGGAATCGGTTATTTACCGGTTCGGTATCCCGATGGTACTCGTATCTGATAATGGTACGCAGTTTGTTGGAAAAAAGTTTGAAGAACTTCTCTCCGATCTGGGTATCCAGCATCGAAAGACTTCGGTGGCCCATCCCCAATCCAACGGGCAAGTAGAAGTGACGAATCGAGCCCTCCTCAGAGGGGTCAAAAGGCGACTGGATGAGGCAAAAGGGCGTTGGCCCGAGGAGTTGCCTAGTGTTCTGTGGTCTTACCGAACCACTCCGCGTTCGACTACGGGAGACTCACCTTTCAAACTCGCATATGGGACTGATGCCTTGATCCCTGTCGAGATCGGATCGTCCTCGTTCAGGGTATCATGCTTCAAAGAGTTATACAATGAGGAAGGGCTCAGACTGAACCTCGACCTGTTGGGTGAGGTTCGGGATGCTGCATTGCTGAGGTTGGCCGCCTACCAACAAAGAACAGCCAAATACTATAATCGAAGGGTTCGAGTTCGAAGGTTTGAGGCCGGAGATTTGGTACTCAGGGAGGTGGAGGCCTCGGCACCTAGTAGTACCGGGAAACTGATGCCCAACTGGGAAGGGCCTTACGAGGTCACCGAAGTCGTCAAGGAGGGGACTTATCGACTTCGGGACATGATGGGAAGGGATGTAAAGAACACTTGGCATGCTGGTAGGTTGAAAAGGTACTATCAGTAGTGATAACGCCTATCGTTCTCGTTTGGAAGCATCGGACCTCATTGTTGTAAACCTCATTTTGTTATCTTGATGTAGCACAGTTATATCACATTATGGTTCCTTAATGAAAATATTTTCTGTTCCTGCTTATGTTTCTTTAGTTTGGTTGTTACGGCCTAAAAGAAAAATTTACTTGACAGATTAAAGAAAACTGACTTTAATTTACTCGAACTTGTTTTTGTACAATTGAAAAATGAAAATATTACATATTAGATTGTGGGGTCTGGTGGGGTTGGGTTTACAGGGGGGTCATCCTCCTCCTCCTCATCGGCATCTTCATCTGAAGAAAAGCCCAGCGTGATTGGGTTCACCCCAGCGTTGGCCACCATGTTTTTGGCGAAGAGGTATCCCTTGTTGTACTGGTCCACCACGGCCTCGGTCAGCTCGCTAGACCTCTTGTACTCCTCAATAATCCTCTGACGACTGCTCTCCCCTGTTGATTCAATTTGGGCCTTCAGTCGGAGGTTCTCTTCCTCCAGGAGCTTGTTGGCCGCCATCGACGCCTGGACGGCTTCATCTTTAAGAGCATTGTCTTTCGTCAAGGCTCCCAATCGCCCAGCCAGATCTGATCCCTCCTTTTTAAGCCCTTCTATCAACTTGTTGCGATCAGCTCGTTCCTGCAGAAGTGTTGACCTTTCGTTCATCACATCGTTCAGCTTGTCCTCCCAAGATTTGTTGGATGCTTTCAGTTCGATCAGCTGAACCTGCAAGGACTGGATGAGGGTTTCTTTCTGATCATTCTGCTCATGGAGGGAAGAATGGTCGTTTTGCAGCTGGCTGTGCTCTTGATGAAGCTGGGAGTGTTGGGAGTTCAGCTCCTGCATTTTAGCCTGGAGCTGGCGGATGACTTCGGCTTGATGGAGGTTCTGCTCTTGAAATTCCAGTATGCGGCTAAAGCCTCCCAATGCCTGAATAACACAACAAGATATGAGTAGATTTCAAAAGGACGTAAAAGGAAGTCATAAGTCACGCAATAGACATACCTGACCCAGGTGGAGACTGGTGGCCCTCACCAAGCTGTTAAGGTTGGATGAATCGAAGTACCGATCGTCAGTCGGGAGGTTAAAATAATTGTACAATTCCTTCGGAATAGGGGAGGTAGGGTCCGATGGGAAAAAGGATAGTTGGGAGAAAGGGGATGCTGTTGGGGGTGGATTAGTTTTGTCGGGAGGAGGTTGGGGCTCACTTGGCGGGGGTTCGGAGTCGGAGGACTTGCCGTGCGACCTCGGTTCGGGTGGGGTGTGTTTAGTAGGGGAAGGTCTGACTTCTCTGTGTGATGTAGATGGAGGTTTAAGGGGTGATGGAATAAGGGGCGGTGCATCTCTGTCCCCTATATTGGGGGAGGGAGAGCGAGGTGGAGATGGAGTGGGGGGTCGGACAAAGTTTAAGGGTTGAACATAGATGGGTTCGGCGATATATTGATTACCTTCAGAGACTCTGGTCAGTCTTCGGCGCTTCCTTCGAAGCTGCTGTTTCTCGATGTCAGTTAAATCCAGGGCATTCTTTCGAAGAGGCTGGGGGGCTTCGGATTGTTTCCTGGATGGCTGGGGGGCTTCGGATTGTTTCCTGGAAGGCTGAGGGGCTTCGGCGCGTTGAGATGGAACCTGGGGGGCTTCGGATTGCTTCGTAGATAGCTGGGGGGCTTCGGATTGTTTCCTGGGAGGTCGGGGGGGCTTCGGTTTGTTTTTTGGAAGGCTGAGGGGCTTCGGCGCGTTGAGATGGAACCTGGGGGGCTGGCCGGATGCGTAGCTGTGTCCTCGGAACATTTGGCTGAGTCTTGTAGATCACTACTGAAACCCGAGGAGTAGAGGGAGATTAATATAAATAGCGAAACGAAATGGACTTCTTAAAGAAAGGAAAGAACTTACGATCATGGTCGTGCAGCCATTGGAGGTTGGAAAGAAGGTTGATGTCCCAAGGCTCTGAGGGAATGTTTTGGCAGAACCGTTCGAATTCTTCCTCCCTGTCTTCCGCGATGTCGTCGATCACCGGCCTTTCTGGGTTACCCCAGGGTTGAAGAAGGTGGGTGTCTAGGCTAGACACGAAGAACCAGTTACTGTGCCAGCCCTTGTTACTAGAAGGGGGAGCATCCAGGCCCTTTGGTTAGGGAGGCGGTTCAGGGATCGGAATCCTTGTTCCTTGGTTTTGGTTAGAGAAAAGATGTGGAAGAAGTAGTCGAGGCTGGGAGTAATGCCGAACTGCTTGCAGGCAGCGATGAAACATACCAGGTGAATGTATGAGTTTGGGACCAACTGAGCGAGCCCGATCCCGACGAAATCGTGAAAATCAGAGATAAAAGGATGGAGAGGGAATCTGACCCCATTCCGGAGCACCTGGGTCGGAACTGCAAGTTGAGGGCTGGAAGGCCTCCAATACATTCTTTCATCGGGGTTGGGGGCTCTCAGACAATACTCCCTTGGAAACTGGAATTCGGATTTGAAGCCTTCAACGGCTTCACTGCTGACTGATGATTGGGTGTTAGCATGCGAGTAGATGGCAGTGTTCTCGAATAGTTTTCTGATTTCCATTTCCCTCGCCCTAGTCGTCGATCCGGACGGGCTGGGAATCGGGGTGTTTAAAGGGGCAGGCCGGAACGGATTCGCCTCAGAGGATGAGGAGGTCTTGGCGGCAGCGCTAGTTGATGATGTCATTTTAGATTTACGCAGGAGAGAGAGAGAAAGATTCGGGTTATGGGGCTTTGAGTAATCGAAAGTCAGTATGGAGATCTTTGAAAGAGAGAAGAATGAAGGGTACTCGTCGATCGATTAGGCGATTACGGGAAGCAGTGGGCAGTTGCAGAGGATAGAGAGAGAGAAGACGGTGTATTGTTGTGAAGAAGGTAACTGTTGCGGTAGAGTTTATTTTGAAAACTGAATATTTATTTCGAAGGCGCGAGGGTTTAACGTCATATCAGTTTATCCCTCTTACGTTGGACCAGGTTTAATATCCCTATTTTTATGCTAAACTCCTGTGTATTCGGAGGGGTTACCCTTCTATTTCTCTTTTTATCTTCGAAAAATAAAATGGAAGGGTGGGGGGCAATGTTGGGGTGTGGATTCTTTGGGCCTAGCATTCTGGGCCATGAATCCCTTCTCTTCATGTGGCTTGGGCCGGGTCGGGTTTTTTCCCTTCCTGTTGGGCCCGGGTTCACAGATCTTTATTTATTCAGGCGGTTGATAGGACGTCCGGGCCTATTTTGTCCACTTTGACGGACTGACACTGGGAGGAACCCAGGCTGGTATCTCCTCCCAACGAACCAAGTGGAGCAGGTGGAAGAGAACTACTTGCTTGTACTCATGAGAGTATGACTGGACAGCGGAGGATGCATGGATTAATATATACTGGCCACCTCTCAATTTCAGAGGTATTGGATCTTTTTACATCACTAACATTAATTTATCAAACGTCTGAGAGATTCCAGCTAATGATAAAGCTCCTCCATTGTGACGTTATTCCCCTGAACTTACTCTTACACCGGAGCATCTCCGGACGGTCCCAACCACGACTGTTCTGTGAGGTGATAACGGTTTGCTGTTTGTACAGGTATCTTGCTGACGGGTGATCACTGCAAGAGCGAAAATCAGACGTCAACACTTATTAAATTGTGTTCCTCGTTTTTAAAAAATATTTTTTTTAATACATGATTGATTAAAAATTATTATATCTACATCTACTGTTAACAGTCTTTCTTAAGAATTCGGGGATTAGGGCTTACCTCCGTGGCTAGTGGTGTAAATGCGCTAACAAACTTGTTTTTGGACTGAAGGATATAAATTCAATTACCATCATCTTTGACCAAACAACTGAAATAAAAATTAACGCGTTATACTTGTTTAAATTTGAACAAGTGGTGAATAGACTGAATAGGCTTAATGTTAAAGTTAGGAGTCATGGCACTTGCTCGTGTTACGTATTCATCAAACCATGTCGTTATTAGTACAAATTTTTATTGGGTCTAGTAATAATGTTGCGGAGTTGTTGAGCAAAGAGTTGGAGCATGCCACGAGTGGAGAGCTAAAACTGGACACTCACACTTGACGAAACAAGCAAGTGCTTGAATTTGACCCATTTATCTCCATTCAAAGACGTGATTAGTTAGGAACTTCCAGTTCCAGTACATGAATGATGGTGTTGCTCAAGTCTATGACAATCCTCCATAGTTTTCATGTTATTCTATTGTATTTAATTTCACACTTCTTTTGTAAAATATTATTTCCACGGAACAAGTCACAATTGCCAAAATTAAATTCATTAGCCATGACAAAGATTTATAGTCATAATTAATTGAAAATGAAAAAGGGTGAGTTCAGCTCAACTCGTTTGGTTTTGGCTGCACTCATTTGTATGCGGTTCAATTCTAGGTTGCATGTATATAGATTGTCTTTGTACCTATTAACTAATTAGAGCATTTGAGATGGAGGGAATTAAGTTTTAATTTTGGACGCAATTAATATAACAACAAATTAAGCTTTAGAAAGAAAGGGAAAAAATTCCTTCTTTTTGGGCCGACTTAGAACTTCTTTGGGCAAGTGATCAATCATCAAAGTAGCTGAAGTTCTCTAATGGGCTACATATTGGTGTAGAGCTTTCACATCTAACCTAACCTGCAAGGCATATTGGGCCAAGGACATATCAAGGCTCATATGAATTTATGTGTACTTTGTATTTAATCGAGCTTATCCTGTATGAGAGCATTTAATCGTGTTTACACGGGTCTTTAAATCATCCTCAAATTAACTCAACTCTTCTAATTCTCAAGTAGATGCTCCTTTACAACCCTAAGTAAATCACACTTGAGTTGCAAAAACGCTTTAAATTATCAACTCAAGAAATTAGCAACGGCCCAAATCAATAAATTAAAAAATTTATTCAAAAGTAATTTAATAACTGGCATCTTGTATCCAATCTTATAACTATGGGCTCATGTGCCTCTTATTTACATACTTGTTCTTGTAGCGGTGTAACCCAAGTTCCAATTTCATGTATGTATGTATATATGCAGTAACATATATGTATGAGTTATCTGTGTCTCTCTCTCTATATGGACGAACTAGGCAGGTCAAGTGGGGGATGAGATCTTTTGTATTCATATTCTATATCACATCTCTGTTATCATATATATATATATATATATATATATATATATATATATAGATATATATATATATATACACACATCATGTCTCTGGTAACAAAGACGTGATATAAAGAATGGATACAGAGGATTTGAGGCCGATCAAGTGGGGGCCACCGCCATCACTAACTCTTTTTTGGGTATGTATATATGGAAGCTGATATTTTTATGACAATTTTTAATATTTTCTCACGTAGGGCTCACATATTAACTATTGTAGAGGTATATAATTGATTCTTATGTGGGACTTACGTATGAAAATATCAAAAATTATTGTGAACATATCAATTTCCTATATACATTTTTGTTCTTAGGCTCCCCGCTCCCACTAGAATTTTATGTTATTTAATAAAGAATCAATTTTATATAGATTACCTGTAAATTATTATTTTCACACTCTAATTCTAACAATTTTGTATTTTTAGAGAAAATTAAGTAATTTTGATTTTTTTAATAGATTATGCAAATGTTACTTACTAGAATAAAATTTATTTAATTATTTTAATACAATCAAAATTTCTTGATTTTATCTAAAAATATAAAGTTTGACACTAATTTACAAACAATTCTTATACTCTTAGAATTTATTCTCTATTCCATATTCTATATGAGAATGAATTTATCCACTTTATATAAACTATGATAAATATATTGTTTCTCTTTTATAGTTAATGAATTCATGGTAAAAGTAAAAAAAAAATACTCTTATATATAATGATTAAAGTTATATTAATTATTTATATTTTTTATTAAATATATTGTACCAAAATCTGGTACTCTATAGCAGCAGAGGAGATCAGGTAGAAGTTCTTTAGAATCTTGACTCGGTATGAATATATCAGACATGGGAAACGACGAAAAGTTGTTTTCACCCTTTAATCGAATAAAGGAGAGGGCAATATCTTTTTACCTATTTGTTAGAGGTTGCAAGTTCTATATATATTTAGATACTGGCATAGAGATTGAGTAGTAGAACCGTATATATGCTTGCCTTTTGTTTATAACCATGCATGAGCACTGTGCCAGTGTTGTGCTTTAAGCTCAAAGCCTGCATGTGGAAAGAAACCAGCTTTGTTCAGTACCACAAATATACTCCCAAATCAGTTTTAAAATTAAAGATATAATTTAATTTTAGTATATTAAATTTTAAAATTAATATGACACATAATAATTTAGAATAAAATATGATTAACAGTTTTTGTTGAATATTATATAATTATAATAATTGTATCAACTTAAATTAAATAAATTTACATTAATTTGAAGTTTAATATGCTGTCATTTAATTTCAAAAATTAAATTGTATCTTTAATTTTAAAACGAAGGGAGTATCTCAATATCTACAAAGATTATTATAATAATATACAGTCAGGTTAATTAGCAAAAAAAAAAGTCAGGGTTTTATGAGTTGTAATTAATCTATTTAAGAATATTTTAAAATGTTTAAATTTAATTAAGTGACTGCACAATCAATATTATCATGGCAAATACCCCTTAATCAAGGAACTAACCAATAAATGTAAGAGCATCTCCGACAATCTCTTCAATTACTTTGGAATATTCAAATAGATGAGTCACATCAAAAAAATTATCTCTAACAGTCTCTTCAACCTTGATCATCAAATCTGTAACCTCATTCTCTTGGTCATAAATTTTAATTTAAAGAGTTTTTTGTGTTACTATTTTTGAAAATGCTCTAATGATATTTTATAATGAAATGACAGCACCCATCTGCATTATGTTGTACTAGGCACTGTTTTATTGGAAAATTCGGGTTAATTATAGAAACTCTAACTGAAATCTTTCACAAATTTTATAAAGGTTGTAACTGTAACTCCCATGTTTTTTGTTCACAATTTTTATAAACATAACATAATACTGTAATACTAGTGTACTTAATATAAGGTATTTTGTTCTACTAAGCCCCTTAAAATTTGTGTAATCTATGAATGTATGTCTGAGGGAGACAATACAAGACGGCAGCAATTACTCGTCTACTTTTATATCATCGTAGAGATAAACAGTAGGGGCCGGCCACCTTCTTCGGCTCTTATGTTTTCCATGTCTAATATTAAAACATCATATTTTAAATCAAAAACTATATATACCAAGACATTAATAGATTTTATTTTATAATTTTATCGAGTCATTTTAATTAATCATGTGTTAATATTAAATTATTAATTAGTCAATTATTCAAAATTCTCCATTTTTTTATATAATATATAAATCTGTCAAATACCATAATATATATATATATATATATATATGTATGTATTGTAGTTAGAGGTGTTCATCGGTAAAAGATCATACAGAACCGGTTTAAATCGTAACGAATTGATTATCAAATATCTAAAAAAATGAATATCAATACCATTACTGAAATATCAGTATCCCATACTACGATACCAGTATAAGTCAATTTGATATAGGAACACTTATAGTATCGGTTACGTATAAGCTTTATTTTTATTTTTGTTTTGTTAATTTTTTAAAAATAATTTATTATATTTATGTGACCATAATGTAAGATAAATAATAATAGAGAATTGATATTTTCACAGAAAAATTTGATATTTTTACAAGAAAATCGTCGTTATAGACATACAGCGACAATTAAAAACGTTAATATAGATTTATAACGGCGATTTTCTTATAAAAATATCAAAATTTTTTGTGAAAATACCAATTCCTTAATAATATACATGTATATAATGACATCATTGAAACATGAATTAGAGCCAATATTTTTTTTTAATTTTTTTGGTTAAAGAATAGTAAGTTCACATAGCGCTACTATACGATATATATATATATATATATATTAATCTCTTTATGTTAAAGTTATTACCCCTCAAAATATATCTTTTATTAATATTAGAAGTTAATTTATAATTTTTTACGGTACCATTGAAAAGTCCACTGGTAACTTTGAACATATCTTAACTTAAATACAAATTTACCCTTTTGTTGATTAATTAAGTCTATCCCCAATTAATCCAAGAAGTCGATAAAGCCGGTTAGCTAAGTAGAATTATATTTATTTATTTGGTGGCGTATTACAATTTGATGTCTTCATATAGATGCCATGTGAATTAAGAAAATCAAATAAGAAAGTTATAGATTTGCCCACATGAAAAGGAGATAATTTTTTTATTGTCTTAATGATTGAATATATATATATATATATATATATATATATATATATATATATATACACGCACGCATGCGTGTATATATGACATAACGTATTAAAATATTTTATTATTCAATAATTTAATATTTTTATCAAATTATTTGAGTCAACACTAAATTAATAATTTAAATTTTTTTATTTTTTAATATAATATGTGAGTTTTTCGTATATCGTAATATATATATATATATATATATATATATATATATATATATATAATTCATTTTAATAAATAAAATATTTTTTATTTTAAAACATATGACATGTTTATAAAAATAAATTATTTTCTTAAAAATAATGAAAGTAATAAAGTATTTTAATTTTAAAACGCATAGAATATTTATTCTCCTCCATACATATATATATATATATATATATATAGAGAGAGAGAGAGAGAGAGAGGGGGGGGGGGGGGGGTGTGGGGGGGGGGGGGGGGGAAAGAGAGTTATAGATAGTACAGTATAGGTTTCCCTCTTCCTTGTGAGTTGTCCCTTTTAGTGGTACTACTAATACCGAGACCGCATAATTATCTACTTTTTGGCCCGTTTAAATTCAATTCAAACTGTATATGTTGTCGTTGCTTTTCTTGGCCATGGGATTTAGTAAATGAACAAACACAAAATTTAATTTTTTTTAGCCTTATATAATAATAAGATCCGCTTAATGTGTGTCCTAAGAATATACACTAAGTGCAGAAAATAATAGATGAAATCCGTTAAAAATTATTTTTTTATATAATTACACTGAATTCAATACATAAGGTCCACTAGTATATTATTTTTTTATATATTAAATTCAGTGAACTTATATAAATAAATAATATTATACATTATTTTTCGCAGTACCCTAAAGTTACACATTAAGAAAATCCATAATAATATAGCTAATGTCGTTACCGGATAATCCATAATCTGCTTTTGTCTTTTGAACAACTTCCGTAAGGACCATTACTTAGAAAATAATACTCCCATTTTTTTAAAAAGAGTTTTGTTTATTTTTTATAGTTAATTTATGAAATTTTAAATTTTAAAATTAACGTAAATTTTTTTAATTAATGCAAACATTAATATTACAAATTGTTTAAAAGATATTATTAAGTATTAAATTATTATCTTAAAAATTAAAATAAATTCACATGATGACTTAACTTTTAAATATTTACAAAATAAATTAATATAAAAATTAAATAAGATCTTTTAAAATATTTCAGTACATCTACGGTAGATTGATTAGTTTATTAGTAAATCTGAAATGGAGATCACGTGCCCGGCGGCTCGGCCAGTTCTGTTTGCCCTTTTTGTTCCTTCATTTTGCAATCTTTAAATGTGAGACAAACCCGGTCACACGTCAACGCTTTTTTCCCGTTGCAACATCCATCTTTAACGACCATTCTCCGCGAGTTGGTCGTACCTCCAATTTATCATCTCATCCTTCGACCAAAACCAATACCTCAACCGGGGATGCACATAAAATTAAAAATAATTAAAAAATTAATTATATTAAATCAAACTGTTAACAAATGAAATAAAAAATTACAAAATCAAAAAATTAAAATATATAAAACTAAAAAATCGAAACTATATTGATCGATTTTGATTTGATTTATTCAAAAATCAAAATCGATCAAACGCCTTAATATTGTAATATAATTTATATACTTTTTAATAATTATTTATTTTAAATAATTATATATTCATTATATGCATTTTTTATAATTTAGTGACATACTAATTTCCTGTTATCTAATAATACATTGCTTTAAAATTTAATGACATACCAATTCTATCTTTAAGTTTTAATAACCGAATAAACCGACTGATTACATCGATAACCTATTACGAGATAAAAATTTGGGCGATTTTGATTTTTAATTTTTTATAACCAACTTAAATAGTTTGGTTATTTTTTTACTTACCAAACCGACCGTTGTGCACCCCTAATCTGTAATGTCCTAGAATTTCCACATCTTTATTAATTAAATTATTAATTTAATTTTCAACGAGTTAGTTTTACGAGATTATTTAAATCTTTTTATGTGATTAATTAATTATGTGATTAAATAATTATGTAATTAATTACTAAAATTAATTAAAGGGGGTCACTAATATGTTATTAAATTAGTGAACAAACCCTAAAGTTTTAATATCAAAATAATTGATAAGTTTCCTATTAATTAAATATTCAATTAAATTGAATATAATGAGTGAATTAAATATAATAAATTAATTAATATGATTATTAATTAATGTAAATAATGTGAAATATTAATAATAATATTTATTAGTCCATTTAGTAATTTAATACTTATGGGTTAGAATATTTAA
Source organism: Hedera helix (assembly GCA_947179155.2). Taxonomy (NCBI): domain Eukaryota; kingdom Viridiplantae; phylum Streptophyta; class Magnoliopsida; order Apiales; family Araliaceae; genus Hedera; species Hedera helix. Next base: position 40,212,510 of record OX359275.1, read on the forward strand.
TTATTTATTCAATCTAATTATTTATTTAATCATGGATTGAATAATTAATGTGTAAATTATTAAATTAGCCCAACGTGGGTCAATTAGTAGCCCAAGTGGAGAATAATAAAATTTGATAAATTAGTAGCTCAAACAATTTAATAGAAGCCCAATTGGTATTTTAAATTAAAGCCCAATGATTGGCCCACTTGGAAAAACAATTAAATAACTTATTTATTAAAGAAAATGGAAAGTGACAATCAAATTGGGACAAAGGAAGAAGTCAGCCGAGAGCATGCAAGAAGGAGGAGAGAGAATGTGTTGTTTTATTATTATTATTATTATTATTTGATTTTTCATTTATTTAATTAAAAAGGGTTGCTTGTTTTCTTTTTGTAGTACATGCACCATGCTTCTTTTCACCTAATGTGGTTAACTTGTGTAAGTATCCAATAGGTGCATGATGGGCTAAAATTATTAGATATATTATGTATCTATCAAAATTGCAAGTATACTTACAATTTAGGAGCATTGTGTTAGTCATTCTTCTTCTTCTATTTTTTAAGCTAGAGAGCATTTGAGAGTGTAGAAAAATTATAGTTGAGAGCAAAAATATCAAGAGAAGGAGTTCTTGGTTCATGCCTTCAAACCTCATCACCTACTTTGGAAGAAAAAGAAAGATAGCCATTAAATCAAGGTAATGGTTATTCTAAATCTAAGTTTTATTTTTAAATTAAATAATCATCATGTTTGTATAAACATGTTAATATAGTTATTAATGTGTAGTTGTAATATTTATGCCATGCTTGAGTTTAATATGTTTGATTTGTATTTTGGTATATTTATATGCTAAAATATGTATTTAATAGTGTATAATCAAGTCTTGAAATATATGACCAAAAATATTTTTGTAAAACTTAGATTTGATGTTCTAATATTATAGAACATTAAATCATGAGAAAAACAAAGTTTGAATCACTCAAAATGGAGTTATACACAAAAAGTTATGATTTGTGGTAGTTTATGTGATGTAAAATTTTTTATAAAAAAATAATGATATTAAATCATGAAAAAAATTATTTTTCATGTTATAAATTAATATAAGGTGATTGGTAATTTTTTTGGATTTTTATTGAGGATTTAAAGCTTACTTGATGGTATATTTTTATTTAAAATGGGTAGCCGGAACACTGTTCACTTTCTGCTCGGAAGGGAAAAAAAAAGAAATATATATATATATATATATATATATATATATATATATATATAAACTGGTCGCGCAATGTGCGAGCACTGTTTACGCCAGACGCGGAGCCAAACGACGTCGTTTGGCGTCCGTAAGATTTTACTCCGCGCGTTACGCGCTGAAGCCGTATCCGGCTTTCCAAAAACGGCGTTGTTTTGAGCCGATAATATTATAACGCGCGCCATGCGCGGTAGTTATTTTTCCAGCGAAATTACATTTATGCCCCTCCGTGTTTTTCTTGGCAGAATTACCATTCTGCCCTCGGTTCAGTTTTCGAATTATTTACGAAACTGTCATCGGTCCGGTTTTTCAACTTAATTACGAAAATGCCATTCGGGTAAATTTTAATTAATTTAAATATTTGAAAATTAATTTAAAATTATAACAAAAATAATAATAATACAAAAATAATATTGGGGAGGATATTTTTCATTAAGTTTAATATTTAAATATTTTAAATATTAATCTAGTTAGCTAAACCATGGTTAAGTTAAATAAATTTATTATTTATTTATTATTTTAAATGTTAATAATAAATAAAGATGATAAATTAGCAATTATTATTTAATGCCTATTAAATAATATTTAAAGAGAGATAAAATTTATAAATTAATTATTTATTATTTAAATATTATTAAATAATAAATAAGGATAATTAAGTAATTAATTATTATTTAATTAACATTAAATAACGATTAATGGAAATTAAGTTATTAGAGTAATAATTTATTATTTAATTAAAATAATAAATAAGAATGATTTGATTATTATTTAACCTTAAATAATAATTAAAATTAATTAAATAATTAATTATTATTTAATTGACATTAAATAATAATTAAAGAGGATTAAGATTAGTAAACTATTATTTAATTTCCTTAATTAAATAATAAGTAAGGTTAATTACTTGGTTAATTATTGGTTGATTAACATTAAATTAAAGAATGTTAAAACTAAGTTAATAATTATTTATTATTTAATTATAATTAAATAATAAGTAAGTACAATTAGTTATTATTTATTTTAAATAATAACTAGAGTTAATTAATTAATTTCTATTTAATCAATATTAAATAATAATTAAAAAGAGATTGAGTTAATAAAATAAATTGAATTTAATTAAACAATTATAATAAGTTGTTTAAAGGTTTAATAAGTGTTCAACACTTAAGAAAAGTATTTTCTAACTTATTAAATTATTAACCTAATATGATTGAGGGTCTATAAGGTTAATAATATTGTTTTGACTAATGTAATTTATGTGTTAGTACTTATGTGGTAAATAAGTTCGTTATTAAGCGTATAGTTATGCAAATACGTCGTACTAATTATTAGACCGACTTTATTAATGTTAGGTCTTTCAAAGCAAGTTAGTTAAAGCTAGACAATTATTGTAGCTGAGCAAACAGGCAAGTTCTCTAACCCTACTCAATTATTATCGTTGAACAAGTTTCCATACTTGTATTTATTGTTAAAGCTTGAAGTGGTTTAATTATTTAAAATTATTCCACATCCATATTGTTTATACAATCGCACTTAGTGCATTTGAAGCTTATTAGTTCTTGATTCATGAACTGTATTAAAAATGTCAAAAGCTAATAGTTCAGCTAGACATTACGTTTATAAATTCAATACTTAAATTCTTTTAAAAGCTTATCCAAACCATTGTTAGGTGCGGATTTCTTATATTAAGTCTGAGAATTGAACAACCCTAAATTAGGGGATTTTGTGTCGGGAAACCGACTTTGGGCGCCAGTGACTAAATGTAATGCATATACAGCGGGTTGAATAGGCTGATCCCCTTGAAAACCAAACAACTCAAAGGGTCAGAGGAAACTCTATTATACCCTCGTTAGTTCAGGGTCCTTAGTGACCACTCAGCATTTTAAGATTCAAATATTCTGTTTATTAAAATTTGAATTCTGTTTCATTCACAATTGTTATATCTATTGTTGAATCATTGATGATATTTCTCATTCATTCATGATATATTAAATCTATATGATTGTTCTAAACTTGCTGAGCAAGCTAGTTGCTCATTCTTGCTATATCATGAACCATTTTTCAGATAATCCTGATTGCTCAAAGAAGGATAAGGGAAACGGAAAGGCCAGAGCTTAAGTTAGTTTATGCATGCTAATTAGATGCTTAAATTGTGTTTACTGTTGTTAAACCTTTTGTAATTCTTGATGATAGGAACTGTTTATGTTAAGGTTAATAGACCCTGGTATTATAACCTTTTTGTAAGGGAACCAATATGTATTATTCCGCGATATTTAAATGCAATGTATGTATTTAATTGTTAGTAATGTGTTGAATAGTGAGAACCAAACTCGAGGTTATGGAACCCGGATTTGGGGTCGTCACATAATCTCAACACAAAGATTCACACGTGTAATGCACCTGTATTATAGTATTAGGATAGATATTGATATAAACAATGTTTTTAAATTCAGACCCGTCATCGAATCGAAAAAGGTATCAGGGGAATGGATCACTGGTATAACCAGTGGTCGAACCATTATTAAACCGATGACGTCATAAATACATAAAAATATATATTATTAATAATTAATAAAATTTTAAAATATATAGTTTTTTGTAAGCTAAAATATAGTGAAATAATGTTATAATATTAGTAAAATATCTAATTTTAAAAATAAAAATATTTTTATACAAAAAAATATTAAAAAATACTTTTAAATAGGGGTTAACTAACCGGTTTTAATGGTTGAATCACCAATTTGACCGATGGTCAACCGGGTCGATGAAAATCAATTTTTTTGTCCAAATCAAACGTGTGTGCCAATCGATTTTGATTTTTTTACTGGTCGGACCGCTGGTCCGGGTAGGGTTTTAAAACCATGAATATAAGTAATATTTATATTTGATAGGGTTGACCAAGAAATTGATTTGTCCCTAAAATCGCACAAAAAATTGCACAAATCTCACCAATTAAAACAGCACAAACGGTTCCGACGTATATAATGTTTTAGAAGGGTTAAAAAACCAAATTTGCACAAAAGTGTGAAAAATAATGAATTGTGTAGATTAAAAAATATTAAATGTGTTTTTAAAATAGTTGGTTAAGTTTTGGCTATAAATATGGGGCTTAACATAAGAATTTTTCATATCTTTCTTACTTATTATTCCTTCCACTTTCTAAATATTATTAGTGTAAAATTTCACTGAGTGAGCTAATGTTATCTTAAGTGTTAGTGAAGATCGGTAAAAGTATAGGTATTATCCAAGTAAGTTTTCTTTTCTATAAAAGTTATATAAGCACCAACATACATCACATGTTGTTTATAACTTTTAATATTTATTTGAACTATGAACATTGAACAGTTAAATATTTCTTGTACCGTAAACCTTACCGTTGAATTTCTTCCCAGTGAATTTTAGACATTATTCTTGGACTCGAGCACCTTTTTCTCTACATCATGTTAACAATTTGAACAATATTTAACTGTGGACAAAGTAAAAATTATAAACTTTCGATATATATTATTTATCATATTATTATCTTTTTATGTTTATCATTTATATCACTATTATTTGTATTAATCATCAAAAATTAAGTTGTTGTGAATATCTATGGTCTGGTGCACAGATGATAGGATAAAGACGATATAATGGTGATGTGTCTTTTATGACACGTAGTGAGATATTCTCTTTGGCCTGAGGCAAAGAAAAATTGTTGTTTGGTATGATTACGACCAGTGGTATTTCAGATGATAAAGGTTGATGATGATTTTTCTGAAAAGGAGAAGATAGTAGACATCATGATCTGCATGATTCTCCTAATAGTTGTTATTCCGCTGCAATTGTTGATCTAACTTTGTTCAAAAACTTAATTGCAGTTGTTGATTTAAAACTTGTTATTTATATTATTCTATCAACAACTCAACTATTGAAGAATAATGATAATTTATTCGTCATTATTTTAATTATGATATTATTTACTCTGTTATTTGAGCTCACTTTTTTCTTTTTGTTTAATTATTTAGGAAATGAGAGTGTAGTCAGGACTAGCGGAAAAAAAAAGTGGAATAGAGTGATGGTCCGAGATAATTCCTATAGTAGTTTTCACCATATTATAAAATAGTGTGACAATAATAGTGAAAATTTAGTTGTGTATTATTGAGTAATGTATTGTAATAGTTGTTATTTGTATTTTAACGATTCAAGTTTGGGTGGTGTAGGCTTAAATTTGGGGGTGCCACAAGTTAAAATTTATTAATTTAGATAATTTATAATGAATTTATGTTTTGAAAATATTTTATATTGACTTATAAAATTCAATAATAATATTGCGTTATGGAACAAAAAAAAACTATATTTTTCTTCCGTAGTGTAAAATACTCTGCATTTTTTGGTTTATTTAATTTGTGTAGTATACTTAACATTATCTTATGGTCTAATTATCCATTTTATCCCTTGAGTTTATGAATTCTGAAAAGCCAAACTTAGAATAATTGTGAAAAATAAATTATAATGATTGATTTGCATTATTTACATTGTGAGCATATTAAAATTATATCTATTTATAAATATAACTAAAATAGAAACAAAATGATATATTCTAATTACAAACATAATTTTAATTATAATATTGTCAAGGGATGGGCTCAAAACCAAGGCCCAAACCTTAAGTCCAATGCTTAGGGACCCGAGGCTGGAACCCTCGTCAAATTTATGACCCATAAAGAGGAGAGAGACCAGAGCCAAAGTCCAATGGTCTAGCATAGAAAAAGGCCCAAACACTACCAAAAGGGTTGAGCGACGGAACAGCAGGATTTACTCCCCTCGCCTCGAGCAGGCGGCTATGGACGATTAATGGGACTGGAGCCGCCTACTCGATGAGAAGTTAGACACTTTTTATACTACAAACACTATTCTATATTGTTGTATTCTATCCTTTTTGACCCACTGTTAATTTTCGTATCGGAATCATTTCACGACGGAATCACATTCTTTGTCTATTGTAAAAACGTGTTGTCCATAATAAATGAACTGGCGGAACACCAGAGACGCCTATCCGAAGATTAATATATCATCAAATATAATCAAATAAAATAAACAATGCAATATGTCACAAAATAGAGACTATCAAATAAACAATAAAAAAATAACTTTAGTTATAATATAATCAAATAAAATAAACAATGCAATAAACTGGAAAATACAGCAAACAGGGGAGAGGAAAAACCCCAAAAGGTAAACAAGGACAGGCGTGAAAGCCACCTCCGATAAAAATCCATCCGCTGATTACTTGTTGGTTCTCTCTATTTTATATTATTTTTTCTTTCTTTTTCTTTTTTTTTGGGGTCTAGAGAACGAAACAATACACAGGTGCAGATATATTACTGGGACCAACATTTGAGCTTGTTGTCTCTCTCCATTTTCTTCTCTTGAAGATAATGAGTAGTGGCTTTGATATATTCTTCGGAGAAGAAGAAGAAGAAGATGGTTTCCCAGGAGCTACAAACTCACCTGCAAAATCCCATCTTTTTTCTCGACGGTCTTTTCTGTGAAGAGCATTTTGGGGAAGATCTAGGAGCCCTTGGTTTTGAACACGAGAGTACTGAAAACATTAATCAAACCCTTAATAAACCCCTTTCTTTGTTAGAACATGACTTGTTTTGGGAAAATGACGAGCTTCTGTGTCTTTTATCTAAAGAAAAGCAGACCCCTTTCAACTCTCAAGATGAATCTTTAATGGAAGCAAGAAAACTGGCAATTGATTGGGTTTTAAGGGTCTGTTCTCACTATGGATTTGCTGGGCTGACTGTTGTTCTAGCTGTGAATTACTTTGACAGGTTCATATCAAAAGTCCGCATTCAAAAAGATAAGCCATGGATGAGTCAACTAGTTGCTGTTGCTTGCCTTTCTTTAGCTGCCAAAGTTGAGGAGACCCAAGTGCCTCTTCTTATATACCTCCAGGTATGTTTTCTTTGTGTAGTTCTGTGTGTGCAATGTGTGTTTGTGGCAATGTCATAAATGACTCATAATGGGCATTTTAACGTGTTATTGATGTGGGTTCTGTTTATGGGTACCTGATATCTAGGTAGAGGAATCAAAGTTTGTGTTTGATTCAAGGAGTATTATGAGAATGGAGCTTTTGGTACTCTCTTCCCTTGAATGGAAGATGAATCCAGTAACACCATTTTCATTCATTGATCACATCATAAGGAGGCTTGGATTGAAGACCTACCCACATTGGGAGTTTCTAAGAAGGTGTGAGCGCCTCCTCCTCTCTGTCATCAATGGTAGGCATATCAATTACCACTTATTATTTATTTTTATTTTTTTACCATTTTTGCAATCAGATATCAATATGAGCATGGAAACATGAATGTGGTGGATAGATTTTTAAATGAAATCATCCAGTTAGTTTATCATCTCAAAATTGTGCATTAAATACAGATTCCAGGTTTCTCTGTTACCTTCCATCTGTAATAGCTACTGCAACAATGTTTGTGGTTATCAAGGAAGTAGATCCTTGTAATGCATTGGATTATCAGAACCAGCTCATGGATATCCTCAAAATCAGCAAGGTTTGTGTTTCATTGCGTGGGAATCTCTTGCAACCTGTTATTCTTTTAATTAATGAATTGAATTTGAATTCCGCTTTCAATTAGGCTCTCTAATAGTTGATCATGATTGTGATTCATCACAGGAAAGAGTTGATGAATGCTATAACCTCGTCACGGAACTATCTGGCAATTGTGGTCACAAACAATTTCTAAACCACAAACGCAAGTACTGTCCTTTGCCTAGCAGTCCTAATGGTGTTATTGATGGATATTTCAGCTGTGATAGCTCGAATAACTCATGGGCCATAGCATCATCAGTTTCGTCTTCACCAGAACCTCTGTTTAAGAAACGCAGAGCTCAGGATCAGCAGATGAGATTAGCTCCTCTAAACCATGCGTCTATTGGTGTGCTTAGTGGTCCTACTTGATCTTTCATTCCCTAATGTGGCTAAATTTCTTGCTATGGTATTATATTAGCTCTATTCTAATATTAATTGCCGAATGTGTTCTTAAGATACAATTCTGATGCTTACGAAACCATGTTGTAGAACCAACAATTGTCTAACGTTCACACAACCACCCCTTTGATTGGGGATGAGGGGCAAGTTTGAGAATATTAATTTGGTGGAGCTTTTCATTGAGTTGCATGATAATGTTTTTGTTGCGTATGTGAAAAATATTGGCAATGGATATCAATTCAGAACAGCTTATAAAAGTGATTTGTTATCAATACAAAACTTTCATTTGTATCCATCAGCATGTTATCCATTCAGTTCATCAGTTCCGTTTCACACAATTGTAACACCTAGGAGGATGTAGAAGATAGATATAGATAGAGATAGGTGTGCCTGGTCTTCGGTTATTTTCTTAACTAAGTAAATTAATGTATAGAGTAGTTTTCAATAAAAGACAGGTTGGCAATGGACTGTGCTTGTTTACTAGTTTTGAATTTGATAGAGGGATGGATGTCCTGAAGGCAGGCATAAAACTGTCGGCCATTGGAAATTTGGTTTCTATTTGATGACTTTTGTTAAAATTTTGACTTTTATAGAAGAAAACACTCCCTTCAATAACTAATCTATGTAGTGTCAGATTTTCCAGACTTCTAACATTGCTTTCCATCTTTCCCTCAAGCAGATAGACATGCTTTTTCAAAAGTCAAAGAGAAATAAAAGAAGAGAAAATAGACGAGTGTATTATCTGTAATGTACCTAATTGTGCAATCTGATCAAACAAGTTGCTTAACCGATAATAATTTGTGTTATTGACAAGCGTCTAACTTCCATCTATTTGAATGAATGTTCTTCTTCAACCAGCTAGACCAAATACTTTTACACTGTAACCAATTTGATACGAGGACACTTCTTCTAGGTTTATTATTGAATGAGCATTTCTATAAGATTCCTGTAGTGATTTCTAGTCTACTTCCAAATGTCTAGCCGATGGTGTGGCATTCATCCCCTTGGAGAGCATCTGAATGCATTAGTATGTTATTCATTTGATAATACATGGTTGTTTAAAAGATATCGATAATCACAGAACCATGGACAATATGTTGCTCGAGTTTCCCTGTGCCTGCTTGTAGTGCTAAAAAGTGAGCCAGAATTTCCACAATTCTCTGGCATCTCATATTTGAAATCTGTTGCACTCTTTGTTGAGCCTTTTTTTTTATTCCAGCCCATGGTAACTGTTCATTATGATTTATAACTATTATTCTACTTGCAAATTTAGTTCTTTGGTATATCATGGCCCTTGTTCAATACTGACATGCGTTGTAGTAGTTTTTTCTTGTTGCCAATAGAGCTAGCAATTTACTTTGGTCATTTGCTCATCATACTAGTATATGTGCTAGAAAGCATTACTAAAGAAAAATGTAATTATAATACATGAGAAATATCAAGGATATAAAGGCACAGATGCTTGATTTTAATACATATACTTATTTTGGAACTACCAGGAAAGCTAAGCAACTGAAGGATGGTATAAATCTTTAGCATTTGACTTTTAAGAGGGAAATGTGGTGCCTCTTGATCTTGTGGGGTTAAGCTTGTCTCTATGGTCCTGTTCTTGCTTTTCCTGCTTTTAGGTTGATCTACTTTGATATAATTCATCATGTCTTGGTCAATAATGATTCTTAGGTAAGAGAGGGAGAGTTGTCAATGGAGCAGAGTAGTTGGGCTCCACGCCTCCACCCAATAAGTATGGAATGATATCATGATTACCCTCCTTTAATCTTTCCATTTCAATTGATTATTTTTAATTCAAATGGTATGGTAATGCAGCCTATATACCTCAAGTAAAAAACATTATTACAATATTTATGCACTGCGATTCCTGACTTTTCTTTACCTTGTACAGGAACTCTCTCTCTCTCGTTAGTGGGAAATAATTTAGGTCTTTAATATTCAACTATATCCATTGTGATTTAGTCGGGTGAAATTCAAATTTTACCTTGTAAATTTATAAATCAAAACATTAAGGAGCGTGCTAGAAGCCTAGAACTTTAGTGATGCTACACGGTGGTTAATGGGATTTTATGTGAGAGTCCAACTGTCAAGGTTACAGATATTAATTCCACAGTCGTGTTTTGTAGTTGGACGGTTTAGGGTTCGGCGATAGACACTGCATTATGCAACGCAAATAAGATACTTATTGGGAACACTAGGAATCAATATGCCAGGGGAACAGACCACAGGTCCATTTTTTTGAAGCATTTAAGTGTCCTCCAGGATCCAGACCTATGGGAGTTGGAAGTTTGGTGTGCCCCCCTTATTATTATACAAGTTATAACCATCTGCCTAGCGATACCGAGATTCAAGAGCACCTACTTGGTTAGCCGCTTGAGTGTATTATTCATTGAATTCGAGTTGTGATTTTTGCTAAATTTTTTAATATTTCAAAAATAGAAGTTTTAATGATCAGTGTGTCCATATCAGTTTGAACAATTGAGTGGCTTAATGTAGGTTGAGACCCCACTTGTTAGCCGTTCATGATAAAGAATTCATGGTGGTTATGGTGTCCTCTATGTATGGTAAGTGTGTCTCTTCACGAGTCCACAGGACTAGAGCCAAATACAGCTTTCAACATTTTCACACCCTCCTCCAGACTCCACACTACAGTGCCTCAAATTTACACTACTATAAACTCTTGGCACCAACCCCACATACCAACAAGCACGATATCTGCCCAAGCATAGGTACATGTGCATCATATGTACAAAATAATATAGAGAAAAAAGATACCCCGTAAAATTGTTGTTATAACACATAATTCAAGGACCTAGTTAGAATCCCTTTTTTTTACTTAGGTTGCAAATAATTACTCGTGAACTTCTTAATACCCGCGTGAAAAAGCTATTGACCGGACTGTGATGAGTGTGGACAATCCATCATGAGAACAAGAGCAATAGCTTTTGTTTGGTGAGGGAAGAGGAGTACCCTCATGGCCTCAGCTAATGACTCCCAGTTGTTTAGAGCAAAATCCTTCCACTACCACTAACAAAATGAAACAAAGGATGATTAACTATAACCGTTTAAACAATAATGCTGGATGATGATTATTAATTACAAGAAAAAACCTTGCCTTCATAATGAAACTTCGTAAATTTGTCCTTACTTCCTCCAAATTTCTTTTGTATTACTGATAAAAATAAACAGATAAATGGAATTTGTAAAATGAAAAAAAATACAAAAAAACAGTAATCATACGAGACAATGAAAGAGAAGCTGGAAACAGCTAGAGTTGTGTGCGAGTGATTTTTAAAACTAAATTGTAATGAAACTTCTGTTTCCAACTTAAATCTACTCCTTTCAATCATTTAACTGAAACCCAAATATTAGACACGGGAAATTTCAACCAAATTACAATAAGTGTGCCATATTCAAAGGACAAGTCTGCTGGTAAATTGATTCTCCTTAATAGCTGAATAGAGAGGGTCTCACACATTAATTGATACTCCTCTGTATTTTGTCCTGCATTGCTCTGTAGTGCATAATAACTGAGGTCTTATCAAATTAAATTATAGAAGAGGCCCCCCTCCCCTGTTGAATTCAAAAAATAAAATAAAAATGTTGTTCAAGTATTTGATTGAAAAACTGAACCTTCCTACAAAGCATAATTGATGTTACATGCTCATGTAATATAGTTCAAATGTCATGTATTGTTTTATTTATTCAGTACGGCTAGATTTGTATGAATTATGAGATGATTATAATCCACAAACAAACTGTAATTCTGTTGCTATGAGATGAACCAAAAGAATAATATATATATATATATATACTAGATTCTGGAGAATTATGTATGCAATGTTAAGAATCTTGTCGCTGCAGCATACTACTTGCGTAATATGTTGTTTTATTAAGACTTTCGACCAGTGTTCTATCATTGTAGTTGTATCTCTATGGCGCTGCATTAGATTATTTTCAAGGTGAATATTATATACATATTTGTGCAAGCAATTCGCTTAATATCCTCTCCTCAAGCATCCACAAATTGAAGCTGAGATCATTCGCTATGGCCAACTTTCCGGCCATGTTTGTCTTTCTCCCGCAGAATATTATCACACGTAACGGAAAAAAGAAGAAGAAGGAATAATATAGTCACAGGTAATAATTATAAATATGCATGTTGTAATGAATGTTTTCTGACCAAAATTTCAAAAATAATTACAAAAAATAAAGGGAAAGCCGAGTTTGTGAGCTATTCTGAAATAGCTTGCTTCGCAGACTGAAGGGTGGATGCAACAGAAGCAGCAGCATTTTCCAATAGACCACCACTTGTGTTTGACTTGGCAGGGGTGGGATGTGGCTGATGAGTCACCAGTACCGGCCTTTGTTCTTGTACTTGACCCGCCGATGACCTGTAATCTACCGTCTCCACCTTCTTTTCCGTTGGATCTGCTGCATTCTTACTCTCGGTAGCCTGTAAGAATATAATCAGAGACCAATATGATCAACATCCAACGAAAATTCATAATTACCAAAAAAATAAAAAGAAAAAAGAAACTCCAGAGCTTTGAAATTCTACCTCATTGGCTGATGGATTGTTATTCATTGTGATTGTGGCTGATGGATTGTTATTCATTGTGATTGTTTCTAGGTGCTTAACGGGTGACGATGATGATGTTTTTGTGTGATATTTTGCAGTGTAATCTGCATATAAAAATAGAAACAAATAGCGCATATATTTCCAGTTCCAGGTGCTTATGTCCTAGAATTGTGGACTACAATATGAATAAATGGTTGTTAGCTATTGCGGATAATGGGGAATTAGGTCGTTACTTTTGTGGACAGATTTAGTGGTCAACACTCCAAATTTAGCTCTTAGGCTCTTCTAAGCCCAGTCAAAGTTGGACCAAGCTAACTGCATAAGACATGCTCCTCTATTAACTACATGAATCTCATTAGGGAGAATTCTTATATGCTTTTTTTTTAAAAACATGTTTAAGGTTTGTCGGGATACTATTTCGTAAAATCAAATGAGGCACTCCTCATAAATTATAATTGTTTAATTACACTCAATAATATCAAACTTAATTTATTGTGTGAGACACAATTTTTAAGATGTGTCAAAATATATTTTAATATTATATTCTTTTGTATTTAAGTATTTATTTCTATTTTAATTATATTACAAGTACTTTCTGAAAATATAAAATTTATGGTCCATACAAAAACAAATGGCGCAGACGATGAGTGACAATGGGAGTTGTTACATTAGTAGAGTAACCATGAAGAAACCATTATTACAGGGAAATTCTTTATAATCAAAGAATATGCGACCTCGTTCTTCTGCTCATCCACACCGTATATGCTATTACAATTTGCTTTGCTCAACCCAGATATTAAAGTTGCTCACTTTAAGTAATAGTTTCTTCCAGATCTTTCCAGCATGTTGCATAGATCTCATTTGTGAACAGGTTACCAAAATATAAAAGAAATAATAAAAACTAAGGCTGTAAAATAACCTAAATAGTTTGAGTTCGATTCGAAATATAAACGAGTCAAATATGAGTAAAATTTAAAATTCGATAAATTACTCGAATCTCTTCAAATTATAATTTTTTTTGATATTCGGATCATAATCGCTCGAAAAGTTCAAACTGTTCGAGCTTGATTCGAGATCGTGCCCGACTTGGTAGTTAAATAAGTCTCAATCAAATCTTATTTTATACTCGATAAATTTTATGAATCAAATATGAACAACTCAATATTCAACCCAATTCAATTCGTTTACACCCTTAATAAAAACAAGAGTAAAATGCAATTTAACGCCTGTGGTTTACACCATTTCACACTTAACTACCTGCGGTTCAAAAGCTGCCAAATAACCGCTTAATGCTTATAGTATAAAAAAATTGCATACTCTCACCTTGAGCCTAATAAAGCTCAACTCCGTTAATGAGGCATGACAAGTAACATGCTTACCCTTTGTATATATTATATTAAACAAACTTTTTATTTTCAACTTATGTTGCGGTCAAGATTTAGGGAAAAGAGAAATTGATATTGTGCAACCACAATTTGAGGAAAAACATAGAAAATACAACGAGGCACTGCAACAATTTACACCTCAACTTCATTATAACTTCTTCTTCTTCTTTTTTTACTGTATTTAGATTTATTGGAGTTTTTTATTATTTAGTTTTTATTGTAATTTTCTTACTAGCGGAAATGTTGAATGAGTGCTGTATGAATGTGAAATTAGGAGAAGAAAAATAAAATAATGTTATTAATTTTACATATATGTAATAATATATGAAGATAATAAATGATACTTCCTCCGTTCAAAAAAATAAAGATTTAGAATTTTGTAACTAATTTGCATAATACTAAATTCAACTGTAATGTAAACTTATTTTAATTTTTAAAATAGTAATTTTGTATTTAATACTATTTTTTAAGTAGTTTACAATATTAATTATCGAATTAATTAAACTCAAATAAATTTACATAAATTTGAATTTTAGAAATTTTCAGATTCCCTAAAAAAATATGTAATAAACTCTTTTTATAGAATAGAGTGTAAAAAGTGTGTGTGTATATATATATATATATTTCTTTATTGATGTATGTTCACGTTGTGACCAAAGTTTTATTTCGGTTATATTTTTTTTCTTCGTCATTTATAGGGTTTACCAACTCTTTAAATTGAAACTATCAACAGAGTATAGGCCTTCTAATTATGGTACTTCTTGATCCATACGTAATATATTAATATGTTCTTACCTATTTCCAGCCTCTTAATTTGTTTGAAAAAACTTTGGAATATTCTTAAGTATAAAAACTATGAGGGAAAATTTTTAAAATTACAACTTGTGTTTTTGGAAGCAACACATTATTTAAAAACTTTATGGTTTATTTAGAAACTTTATACCATAACACAATTATTATTCATTGCAACTATATTTCATCTTTTGAACCATATATAGTTATTTGGTAGCTTTTGAACCACAGCTGGTCAAGTGTAAAATCGTGTAAACCACAACTGTTAAATTGTATTTTACCCAAAAAGCCAAAAGTTACCAACTTATAGAAGGCATGGAGAAGTTCACAAGAAAAAGAGAGCATACACCTAAACACCAGACAGAAGGGAAGTACAGACGATCAAAAATGCTGCAGGATAGCAACAGCAAAAAGGATTGAAGAATACCAAATTAGGTAATTCGGTTATACAACAATATGTAGTATATTGCCAATGTGTTAACCTAGAAATCAACATGACGTTTCAAACTTCTAAAACGCCCAGTTTCAACAAAACCAACAGCTGCGAGGGGTTCTCTTCAGGTTCAAATGTACACCTCTGAGATGGTAGGCTGCAATAGCAACCACAAATATTCCTTGAACTAATAGATATTATCGTTCTATAAATTCTAAACAGAACAGTAAATGTTCCAAAAACATTGTGGCCTATAATCTACTGAAAACAGATAGTGGGCAATATAGTGAGGACACTGTCGTCTAAACCAGATAGACCCACAATTTTCAGACTCAAAACAGAGGATCAGTAAGTCATAAGGGGTGACTCGCTGCAATGGACATCAAAAGTATCAGAAATCCTTTGCCTTGGAGATGATATGTTAGTTGCAGCTGCTTCAACATCAACATTGATAATATTTTTCCTCTTCTGAGTTGATACATTGGTTTTATCTTTGAGAACCTCTTCTGCATTATGGCTTGTGCTTCTGCCACCATTGAAGCATCATCATCCGAAGCATATAAAATCTTTAATATTGCTTCAACCTGAGGGTGAGTGAGAAAAACTTTAGAATTTATTTATTAATATTTAATAGCTGCTGTGAATTTTAATAAAAAGTAACTGAGAAAAAATACAGGTAAGTTTTCAATCTCTGGAGACTAGCGCAAGATCTCAATATCCCTCAGCTTTGCAAAGTAGAAATCCCTTTCCCTTTCAAGACCATCCACTGAGAGCTTCAATTCTGTGATCTGCATTGTCACTATGAACGAAAGCTTCTCTACATTCTAAAGCTAAAAAATTTGTACTGCACTGAAATTGTTACCTGTTTTTCATAAGCAGGCTCTCCGCTTGAAGTAGGTCTAGCGACCTTGACTGATTGATTTGTAGTGCTTACAGGAGGTGCATCCATCTTTCGAGCATTATGAGTTTTCAGTGCGACTGCTGTGGACTTTTTTGAAGATTGTGATGGAGCATATTTCCTGCTGACATCTTTCCCACCTTTGCTAGACTCTCTTCTCTCCAAAGGATTGTAACTGACAGTAACAATAATAGTATGTCCCAAAATAATGTCAAATACTTACCAATATTGCTAAACAGAGAGGGCCAAATGCCTTAATCTTTTTGGACAGATGAATTCTGTCAGGGATCTAGAGATAACTTAGTTTGTTAGAGGATCTGAAGAGAGAAGTATTTAAATAGCCTTGTACAATGGGCAGCAACCCATTTGAATTATGTTTGTACTTTTTTTGTTTGATAAGAAAAGACGCTTTTACTTGAGAAAATAAATTTAGAAAAAACGAAAATTGTAAGTTCTAAGTAGAACTAAAGATTGAAAGCTTGTATCAATTAAATCTTATATATATCACCACCACTAAAGTCAATCCGAGTGTTTATAGGCATGCAATAATTTTAAACACTAGTAAAGCAGTGGAGTCTTTTTCTAACACAATTCATGAAAACCGAATGACAGAGGTTAATATTTATGTTTAATACGTGCTAATTAATCTATAAAACTACCTTAACCAGCAGATTGATAATGAAAAAGAAAACTACTTGTGTAAAAAACAGCACAAAAGAGAGTAAAATTATACAACCACTTTGACCAATTGGTCTTTTAAGGGAAGAAAAATAAAAAATTTAAGCAAAGTCGTTATATAGGAAACTAAATGAACAGAATGTTACATAATCCTGGAGCTCTAAGAAGACCAACTATATTAACTCCTCTAAATAAGATGCAGTACCTAAACTTCTGCAGCGAATCAATAGCACAACCACAGCCTAAAAAAGTTGAGAAAATGCATCATTTATAAAACCTTTCAGCATAATAGATAATAGAAAATAAAAACCCAAACAATTGACATAACAGAAGTCATAAAGGCATAATTAGGGTTAAATTATTACCTGTGTGTCTGTGTACACCACCACCATTAACAGAATCACAGTAGCGCTTCATCCACTGCATAAATTCAAGATTATCCAGGGCCCTTCCTTTCACTAGCTTGCTCACCTCAATGTGCTGGAGCCCACATAAATGGCAAGTCAATCAATGTTAAATTTATACAGAAATGAACACCCTCTATCAAATTCAGATTATCGTCTGTTCAAACCATAAATTCTATCACACAATTCTACCAAACAACATAAAATAAACCGTAAAAGAATTAATAGAGGACCTTGGTAATTTTGAGTTTATTGAAAACGTCTTGAAGGACTTTGTAGTTCGGAATCATCTCGTATTCGCTCTTCGCATCAAAATTAACTTTGTGCATCGGGACCATACCAGGATGAGCCGCATCCATCAATTGGCAATGAACTGCACCGGAGCATGCCTGCTATTCAACCAAATTGGAGAGAGATTAAAGGAAAATAGATAGAAAGATAAGATTTTCTTACGATTTGAGGATTAGAAAATGCATACCTCTTCCACTATGGAGAGATTGAGCTGAAGCGTTGAATTGATCCAAGCCAAGATCTGTGATCTACCGATGAAATACGCCCCATCCATCAGACCGATATTTGTCGCCATGTCTCTAAACTCTTTTCTCACTCACTCTAGAGAGAGAAACTCTGTCAAATTTTGTGGTGGTCAGAGAAATAGGGTTTGAAATGAGGGTTGAGCGGGATTTCTTATATATTCAAAATATGGGTTGCCGATCCGATACGAAGCCATTTGTCCGTTTCGGGTTACTCGGACTGGAATTGGGTTGTTCCTGAATCTTAGGAATTCACAAGTCCAAAGCCCAAACGGCCAATATACTCCAATTTCTGACATGCTTATGAGTTATGAACAAAGAAACAAAATTGGCATGTTTTTATTTGCTATGTTTTCTTACAATTTAAACTACAATGTATTTTAATTAGCATTTAGTTTAATTTGTAAAATATCACAAGTGAATTGGAGTCTCATATCAGATAAATAATAAAAAAGTGAAGGATTAATATACATGAACGAGCCTAAAACCTAATAGTTTAAGGTAAAATCCTGATGATAGATTAAATGTAAAGGGACTTGGGGGTCAAACTTATTAGGTTGATCCAATTTATAGAAGAATAAGGATAAGTTGTCTTAGGCAGTTCGGAAAAACATTGAGCCGAAAGCAAAGATTCTAAGATCGCATAGTAAACTAATGTACTTTAAAATCATAGAGTGACTCCAAAACGTAGAGCGACACTAAACGTAGGGCAGAATCATAGATCCACTACAATCGTAAAGTGAAAAGAGTATAGTTAAGTCACTCTACTGTCTGAGGATTGACTCTATGATTTTACTCAACAAAAATCGTACAGTGTAACTTCTAACAAGTTTGTGGCAACTATATGGTAAAGATCGCAAGCTTTTTCAATACACAACTCTCTTGAAAATACTTAAGTGTGTTGATGATAAGGATAAAAATCTAATCAACTTTATCCTAATGACTATATTTGACAAAGTCTAAAAATACAACAACGACTATGCCAAATATTGTAACTGACAAAGTTGACTAAATGGGCGGCTACAATAGACAAGCAGTAAAAGTCAAAAGACTTCTATGTTCTAGACAAATGGGAACAACAGTAAAATTCAATAGGCAAATCCCAAAAAAATTTTATAAAAAGATTGTTGCTTCAAACACAACAATCATCGATCAGATTAAACAAGACTCAAAAATTCCACTTTATAATTTAGAGAAAATCTATTAGACTAAACACGAATTAAAAGCTCCACTCTACGATTTACAAAATCAATCAAACTGTTAAATCATTTAGAGAAAGGCTTAAAGTCACTTAACAGCACCCAAAACAAACATCTTTCTTAGTGAATCAAAATCTTAGTGATCTTTCTAAGTCAAGTTTTAATGACTTGTTGATTATAAGTGAATCAATATGAGTGAAATCAAGTCTTAATGAATTGTTTGTTTCTTAGTGATTCAGTTTGTTGTATTGGTTCTTAGTGAACCTTTGATTTTTAATGAGCCTTTGATTTTTAATAAGCCTTTGGTTTTTGTAACATTTTTATTCTTAATATATCATTCCTGCTCTCAGAGTAAAAGAGAGGATTTGTAGACTTTTGGACTCCAAACCTCTTAAAATTTGATGTGTCTATTTACTGCTTTTTTTGTAACTGCAATATAACTTCTTTTCTTGCAACACTAAATTTAGAACTGTGGACTTTAATATAATCTTTGAAGAATATTTATAAATTACATATTCCGTTGTGCTTAATTGAACAAGTTAACTAGTTAATTAATTTAGTAAACAATTATAATTTGATTTTTTTTACAGAAATCTCTTTTGTGCCATTTGTGATAACAATTTTTTATACCACTTTTACCAAAATATAGATGAAGAGATTATAACAAAAAAAACAAAGAATATACAATTTACTTCTAGCCACAAATTTTATAATTTAAAAAATATATTTATATATACTTAATTATTAATTTTAAAAATAGTTAATTTGACTTTAAAAAAATCAAAATTAGACATTTAATTTGGGAGGGAGAGAGTATTATTTAACTAATAATAATTTCTTATAGCATTAATTATTTATATATTTGAAAATCTTACAAAAACAATTCATTTATTTGTGTAATTGAAGTAATAAAATATCCATCTTTTTACTTAATAATTTATCTATTAATCTATTCATCTATTTGTGTAATACTAAAGTCTTAGAAACAGTTACATAATTAGATATTACTAGTAGTAAGAATATAAATTATAACAGAATATTAACTAAGTTACAAATTATATGAAAATATGAGATATATCAATGATTACTTGTACATTCATATGATTAATTAGGGGGTTTAGTAGCTTAATTTTTGCGAAGATACCGGGCATTCCAAAAGTCCAAAATACATGGTACGAGAATTCATGTACCATATATTGAAAGCTAAATAAACAAATATAAAAACAGTCCTCATGCTTTTAATCAGATGATCGAAAAGACTAAATTACATTGTCACAACCTAAAATTAACAAAAAATAGTGTTTATATTTTAATGATTATTTTAGACCACTGTATCCTAAATTCCCGCTACAATCATCAATCAAATCAAAATAATGTAGTAATAGATATCTGAAAAAATACACTAACACAGACCATTAAGTCAACCCCTCATACACTTCTCTACAATTGGGGGGTTTATTTATAATAATTCCTAGTGACCATATATGTACGAGGAGGAAGAAGAAGAAGATGATGATAATGATGGGAACCTCTCAAGAACTTGAAGGGCCTCCTTCATCGGCGGTCTCTTTTGTGGCACTGGAGATGTACAACTATATCCTAATCTCAATAGTGCCAACAAAGATTCCTCCTTGCCCTCCATGTCCGCACGTATTGCCATGTCAGCCATCCTCAAAACCTTCATCTTCTCTTCGTCTGCCAGCGTGACAGCCCTGATCACTGTATTGGGGCCCAATTCGTCCGAAACAATGACCTTCCCAGTCAGCAACTCAAGCAGCACTACACCGAATGAGTAAACATCCCACTTTGGGTTCGGCTTGAGACTCCTTAGGGACTCCGGTGCAGCATAAGGTGAGCAGCCCAATGAGCTTTGGCTTGGACTTGGGGTAGCCTCACTGATAATGTCGGGAAAACTATCACGGGATGCAGTGGACCTCTTGCTACCAAAGTTTCTGGCTGATGAACTGGCTTGGTAGCTATTATCACCCACAAGCCTTTCGAGCCCAAAATCTCCGATCTTGGCCTCCATATCTGCTCCCAACAGAATGCTAGTGGGCTTCAGATTACCATGAACATGCCTCTTTTCATGGATATAAGCCAGCCCGCGAGCCATGCCCTTTGCTATCTTGAGCCGTACTTCCCACGGAAAGGCGCAAGGCGGCGAGCCCACTTTCCCTGAGATGTGATGAAACAAAAACTTGAGAAATCTCACACGCGCAAGTTAGCCAAATAATTTCATTAGCACAATACATTACAGAAAAATGGCAAGATAAGAGTTTGAAACCAGAAAGGGACACTAGTCCTCTTTCCCATGCAAGTGGCCACTACAAAATGGCCTTGGCGCATAGTGTACACACGTATTGCTAACATGAACTGTGGCCAAAAATTAACCAAGTAACACCAGCAGCTACATGACAGTTTGACTTTCAGTTCATTAAACAACAAAATTTCAGTTACAAATACTCCCCCGTCGATCCACATCTGGGGCAATATAGCCCAAGTATATAAATATTGCTATCTTACGCTCATATTTGGAGAAAGATTGCTAACATGCGCACCTAGAATTGAGGAGGGGAGAGAGGGGACTTACTGTAACGGGCACGGGCAAGGCTGCCATTGGGAACAAAATCGTAAATGACAAGCTTCTCTTCAGCACCCCAGTAGAACCCACGAATTCGAACCAAATTTGGATGCACCAATTTGGCAATGAGGCGCACCTGATTCTCAAAATCCCTGAACCTTTCTAGTCCACTCTCTCCAATCCTCCGAACCGCCAGCGTCGTCCCATCTTCCAGCACCGCCTTGTACATTATACTCGAGCCGGTGGCACCCAATATATACGCCGAGGCTTTAAGCAACGTCTCTAATTCCAGCTCTTTCTCTCCTCCATCAACTGTAACAAGTGATCCTGATCCTTTATTAACCTCTTGCGGCTGATTTTGAGCGTTACTATCAAACATTTTTTCCTTCTCTTCTTGGGTCTCTAAGATTGAGGATTCTGACGAATCTTCTTCATAATTTATCCTTTTTAATAAACAAGCCCATGACCTGAACCGTGAATTTTCATTTTCATGGGAAGAAGGCGTAGCCCAGTCGTATTCTTTGTCCGCTTCTGCTACTTTTCTCTTTGCCGTCTTTTTCTTCTTTACCCTGTAAACGTATATAAAAATCAGAGCCAGAATTCCAATCCCCGCGACATTACCGACCACGATTCCCACTATGGTGAAGGGTTTCATTCCATTCCCCGATTTTTGCTGAGATCCATTTTCCGAGGCAGGGGATGATTTTATGGTATTGGCAATTGCGGCAATTGCAGGAGGAGATGTGGGCGCGGTGACATTTTTTGTAGTTGACGTGTTTGAATAAATGGCGCAGAGAGTCTTTATTGGTTTACCGCACAATTCAGAATTCCCAGAAAATGCTTTAATATCTTGATTATAGAATAAACTTGTTTCTGGAATTCCACCAGTAAGATTGTTGAATGAGAGATCTAAGGTAACATTGGAAGGAAGTTTATTGGCAAATTCTGGTGGTATTTCACTAGATAATCTGTTATATGAAAGGTTAAGGTAATTAAGATTGTTGCTTCCGAAACTTAAAGGTAGTGATCCACTGATGAGATTAGAAGACAAATCTAGGACTTGAACTGAATCAAACCCACTAGGAAGACTACCAGAAAAGTAGTTGCTTTCCAAAGAAACGACATTTAGATTATGAAGACTACTAAGGTTTTCTGGGATATTTCCTGCTAATGCATTGTCAGACAAATCAAGAGATTCTAGACTCTTTAGTCCTCCTACAAACTCAGAAAGCTCACCAGAGATCAAATTGTTTGAAAGATCAATTTTCCGAAGATTCGACACGTTATAGAGCCAAATGGGAATAGACCCATTGATTGAATTGTTGGAAAGATCAAGGCTTTGAAGGTGTTGGATCACACCCAGATCAGCAGAAATGGAGCCAAAAAGCTGAGAATTGGGGAGAGATAATCCGATAACCCGATCAGACATGCCGTGAGTTCCACATGTAACACCATTCCATGAACATGGTGTCTCATCATTGAAACTCCAGCTATCTAATACCCCTAAAGGATCGCTGAGAACAGATAACTTAAAAGAGAGCAAAGCGACTCCATCTGTGTTGAGTTCAATGGATTTATTTACAAGAAGAGAAACTAGTACAAGAATTCTCCACCATAAGTGGAGATCAAAGCTTAGTAACATCATGATGTCTCACAGTAATCCCTCATAATGAGAAGAGAGAGGAAAAAAATAACTGAGATTTATGGTACAGAGAAGAGGGTCAGCAAGCCATGTGATGAAGAAATATGTAAAATAAGAGCAGTGTTTGTTGCACAGCTCACCAAAGACCAAACATCTTCACGAATATTCATATTCTCTGTCGAGACATTTAGCAGTACTTAAATTAAATATCAATAAAGAAAAACAAGATTTTACTTGAATGACATGATTAAATGATCCTACAGTTATCTTGCCTCTATTTCCAACTAAGGCTACAAACGAGTCGAATTGATCTGAATTTTAAACTGTTCGGCTTCGACTCGTAAGGTTAAATTCGTACTCGGATTCGAACAATATTTGAAAATTTTTACTCAAATTCGGCTCGACTCGAATTTTCGTTACTCGAATTCTATTCGACTCGGATCGAATTATATTCAAACTACTCGCGAACTTTAAATTCAAGCTCGAATTCGAGTTTTCACATAGTAACTAGTTTTATAATACATATAATTATTAATTGAACTTATTATTTTACTTTAAAATAAAAAAATATAATTAAAATTACATTTTAAATATATAAAATTAAAATTAAAATTACGAATAAAAAATAATAATAACTAATTATTTAAATTTTGTTTAATTGTGTATATATTATAAGAAAATATATAGAGTATTTATTCAAATATGTAGCAATCGATCATGTATTGGATCATGATTAAATATTCGAGTAGTTTGAATCTTAAACGAGTCGAGTATAACATTATTCAGATTCTACTCGTATTTTTATTCGAACTATTTTTTGTGCTCAGATTTGAATCATATTATTAACGAATTCGAGTCTCACCCACATTTTTTCGAGACGAGTCCGAATCGAGCTTGAATTGTTTGGTTCGATTTACAGCCTTATTTCCAACACAGCTTCTGCAAAGTTCAGCAAAAATAGATATTACACCAAGAACACTGATGCAGATGGTTCAAAATTACATATTACATATTAGCACAAAAAATTATTATCAGAAAAAAGTATATTGAATATATTATTAAAGTCAACTTATTTGATTTAAATTTTTTTAATACATTTTTTATTATTAATCTTAAAATTGGTTAATTTGACTATAAAAAATCAATTAGGTCAAATAAAATCGGACGGGGAGATTATAATTTTATGTAGTTCTCATAATTAAAATGTTCAAACAAAAACAAACTTTTTGATTCAAATTAATTGACCGAATGATCTATATAATTTCGTGTCTCAAGACTTACCTAAATCGTGGAATATGTGTAGTAAGGGTGTTCATTCGGTTAAAATCGGACCGGTATTGAATTTATTTAAAATTTGGTATCGATTGAACCGGTTTATCGGTTCGGTACTCATTTTTACCGAAAATTATTATTATTTATTATTATTATTATTAATTATTTATTAATAATAATAATAATAATTAAAAAAATAGGATAACCGGTACAATCGATACGGTCCGAGATATAACGGACTTTCAAAACTCCGAACCAATATCGAACTGATTGTTCCAATATACCGAACCGGTACAAGACCAGTATTTTTGAATACTCATAGTGTGTAGTTGGGGAAACTTTATATAACTTTCAATAAAATTATCAATCCTTTTATTAAGGTTTGGTACGTAACCCTCTTTACAATTATTATTTAATTTTAATCCATGCACATTAAGAATATCTGGTGCGTACTTTGCTTAGTGAATTATTTACTCTATGTGCATATATAATTTATATTAGAAAAGTTTTTGTACTATCTAATCTCTTTAGGGTGAAAGAGAGAAAAAGAAAACAAATAACCAAAAAGATAGAATTTAGAAAAGCTCCTCTTGTAGCTCTCTACAACTCTCTCCCTCTCCCAGGAAATTAAAGAAAAAAAGTAGATATATAGTTAAGTATATACTAGTATATTACATTATTTCCAAAATATTACTAGATCACTTGTTTTTGTATTTTATAAAAGTAAAATAAATGATCTTATATTTCAGAGCTGATAAAGAGTATCAATCCGTCTCAATTTTTGTTACGGTAAAATAACTCATATTGAAGAGAGAGTCCTGTTATAATAAATTTATTTCAATAATAAATATCGATGTACGTGAATATATGAGATATGATGAAATTAAAAAAAATTCAAACACTATTATTTTATCTTATTATTTAAAGTTCTGCGTTAATCACGGTTTGACTTTGTCATGGATTTATATATCATTTCTCTTGAAAAAATATTTGTTAAAAACATGGAGTATATATTTAGTAATTTTAAACCAAGAATGATCTACCCATAGAACACTCGATTACTAGATCTTTATGCTATTCATCTCTGCGCGCATAGACGGTAGATTTGATATTTTGATAAATTTACCGTAGTGTAGGAATTAAAATACATGTATGTCATTATCTATTTACATACAACGAGAATTAAAGTGTATATCTCTTTAAGCGTGTTAACTTTTATTGTAGAATAAGTTGTACTGTTAAAGTCAAATTGAAACCCAAACGTTTTCGAACTACAATTTTTGTTGTGGGATGAGAACGGAGAACTAAACAAACGATCAGTAACAAACTACAATCTTTGTTGTGAGATGAGAATGGAAAAATAAACTCACAATCCGTAACAATTAAGAATTCAGTTGTTAAGTTTGGAACTGTATTTTAGCTTAACTCTCTTTTAGGAATTGATAGCAATTAATAGGGATAATCTCTCTAATAAAAGAGGTGTGTAATTATTATTAGCGAAGTGATTTAATCGGATTAAGTTTGGTTAACAACTAAATAGATCGAATTCTCTGTGCACACTCCATTTAGATATCCAAAATCCTATCACATAGTAAAGAATATGTATAAATATTGGAAATCTCCAAAATTTTACCAATTGATATGATAAACTCCATCTATCAGTCTGTATATGGGCCCCTTTAAAATTGGAATCTAGCAATTTTGTCGTGAAAAATGGCCCATTACCATGACGAAGATGTCCTTGACGAATTATACAAACAATAATGTTTAGAAAATTTCAACCCATGTCAGTTCTAGGGAGAAAAAGAATAGACTTTTCAACTTCTATAAAGTTTTCTTTTTCCTCTTTAATAAATAAACATTAGTCTTATTTTGCTTACTGTCGAGCATTAGGCAATCGGCATAAGCATGCATGATAAACGTTTGGATCAAATTAAATCCTTCCTTCTGGAAGCTTAATTTCATTTGCTTAGAATAGGAGGGGAAAAATTAATTCATTTGTAGTCCATAACTTTTTATTGTTCTTTGAAAATGAGAAGAATTAAAGTAATACTGTATAATCCCCACGTTGGCCCAAGGTGTTGGTATCAAATTAGAAAAATAAATGTTTAATTGAGCTTGGGAAGCTTCTAGTCCAGTGAATCCGTTAGGATAGACAGAGTATTATTGAAGCAGACAAAACAAATCAGATGAAAACTAGAGACTTTACAGAAGTTACTACTTAGCACTAAAGAAACGGTCCAAGGAGGATACTGAAAGGGCCTTTTTAGAAAGAGAAACAAGAAAAGGAAGGAAAATGGTTTATCAATCACAATTTCACAGCTTTATCCAATAACCGAATAAGCATTAGCCGTAGTGCACTTTGACTGAATATTCAAGACATCAATTAAGTAATGTGAACTATCAGAACTCTCATGCTCCAACAATGATTAGCCTATTCCATTCCATGGATAGCAATAGACAAGTACTGATTAAGGGTCATCACACTTTCGGCCAAAAGGTTTTTAACACATGGGAAAGGAATTTCAAAACAAACGAACTGTTTCCAAACTTTTATTCAGCATCACAAATTCATACATTTTCTAATCACTACAACACTGATGATACATCTACCAAAAATATAATCTACCTCTTTTTCCAACCAGCAAATCTTGCTGAACTGAACTTCGTGAGATCCACAATAGTTGCATGGCCGTCCACCACAAGCTCAGCCACAGCAGCCCCAGTAGCTGGACCATTAAGAATGCCCCAACAGTTATGCCCAGTTGCCACGTAACATCCTTTCACCCCAGGAATTTCCCCAATGACAGGCACACTGTCATCAGTGCATGGCAAGAAGCAAGCCTGTTCCGCTTTCAGTATTGCTCCTCCTTGCCCCAAATAATTAACTTGACACGCTCTTAGCCACTTTCGTAAGGACCTCTATTGATTCTGGGTTTGGTGCCACCTCTTCTGGATCATCCGGGACCTCGGCCTCAGCTGACATTCCGCATATATACACCTTCCCTGTCATATGTAAACAAAATTGAGCATGTATTTTTGTCTACCATTTCAAATAAAATAGTTCTCCTTTTGTTCCACACAAAGGTTTCCATTTACAAAATTTGCAAATATTAAGTACGTATTTTTTTGACATGTTTATGACTAGAAATAATAAGATGCTAGTTTAATAGTCCTGCTGTGATATAAAAATATGATAAAAGTTTGAGAATATTATGTCGATCATTTTGTATTACTATTAATAATAAATATGACTCTTTTTGTGAGAAAAAATGGTAAATGAGAGAATCTTATGTGGAAGAGAGGGAGCATATCATAATTCGATTTCACCTTGTTGACATAGTTTATCAATGAAGTTTTGTGTGGCTGAACTTATTCTTTTGATAAATTCTTTGTTTTTAAGTACTTTCTTCTTCTTTTTCTAGCTAGTTCGAAGGTTAGTATACTCTTCCTGAAATATTCTGGGATGAGAGTAAACTTTGGACATCTAACGTGAGAGTCCACTCTCAATATATCAATCCCTATATCTAAAAACACGACATCTAATTCGATTTTAATTTTAAAATGCAGTGGGTTGGTACATGAATTCACTATTCACAATGGTACACTGATTTTGATAAATTGACCGACACTTTTATCAATCATTAAATCCTTCATAAATGATACCAGATATATAAATATAAATACATACTTTTAGAAAGAATTTACTGAGAAAAGAGAAAAAAGTTCAAAACTTTATGACCTTAAATCTTACGTTTAAATAGAGTAATTATCCTTCTTCTGCGCAAAATTAGTTAGGTATACTTCTAACTCTTTAAAATTTTAAATACAATGCAATTAAAGATGGTTATGATAATACCCTTCATATCATATTATTCATATCGTGATCCGTGCACGAATTTTATATACTAATATTCAAAAAATTCCATGTCACACAGGTTCGGTGCATCTGCTAGTAGGTATATATAATTTTATACTTAAAAGAGAATTGATATTTTCATAAGTAAAAATAATAGTTTCAGAAGCTCCATCTTACATAAATAGTAAACAAATCTCATACTAACGTGAGAGGCGAGTTATGAAACTATTAATTTTACTTATAAAAATATCAATTATCTACTTAAATTATAATTTTATTATTGACTATCATTTTGGGTATAATTTAAGAATGTAGTTACACTATTTACTATGGACCCTGCTTGATGCAATACCCAATTGTTTATACCCCAACCAATTTTGTCATCAACCAACAGATAAAAAAAAACATTAACTTTTGAAATCAATCAAACAATAAGCAAACGTACCTGTGGGACGAGGATTCACCTCTGGATCTATGGGCTCCCCTCCATGAGGCGCAAAGTAACTCAAAAACACCGCATGGGGAGTAATAACATCAGGTTCTTTGGGCTCCACAATTATACTGTGGGCTTTGAGCCCATACACCCAATATATGGATGCAACCTACTCCACGGCACAAGAGCCAGCACCACCGCATCAGCCTCCCTCCAACTCCACCACCTTCACCCGCCCTCCCTCCACCGCCACATTCTCCAATTTCCCGATCACCACATCCACGGCATGCTCCGCCACCGCCTTCAACGGTAACATTTTATTTCCTCATTTCTATCATTTAAGTCGTTTCAAACATATGAAGAAATCTTATTAATTCTTAGGTAATTAATGTTGGTTTGCTCTAATTAATTACTCTTCCCCTTTTCTCTCAATTATACTATTTTTTAGGAACAAAATAAGAAAAGATTATTTTTTATTTATTTTTAGTATATGTAAAACGTCTTATATTATAGAAGAAAAAAAATCTTCTAAAAAGACTTATAAAATAAAAAAGGAAGCAACAGTAAACAGTTGGGGATGAACTTGGGCCATGTCTCAGTAATCCTGATAGTCCTCGTGTTTTTAGCTAGGCTATTGACCCATGAAAGCAAAGTTGGGCCTGGGTTGCGACTTTGCGATAATGCCGAGTCTAATTCAGTGATGGATAGGCAAAGAGTAGTGAAGGGACAGTAACCGTATGTTTGGGGTCCACCTAGTTCTTCAGCTAGGGAACGATGCAGATTGAAGTCGACTCGGGCCAGGGACTAGAGGCCACCGACCCACCGTCACACCAATCGAGGGATAAAAATATGTCGGCCTTGCGGAGGCGGCGCAGGCGATGGATGATTTTTCGATGAGTGTCACGACGGTCCCTTTCTTGGCAAGAAAGTAGGTTGTGCAAACTCCGATGACTCCACCAACGTAAACAACTACTTTGTTCGATGGAGGGTTTTTAAGATGGTGCTGCTCCATGAAAGTAGTTGATGCTCGAATTGATCTGACGATGATAATTGAAGGAAATTGATATATCCGCGCGTATTTTTGATCGTTCCACGTGATGAACTCCACAAAAGCGTCGCTATAAATATATAGCGACAGTTTATTCATCGCTATAACTTTACATATGGGTCCTACCATGTGAAAATATTAAAAAACTGTGTGAAAATATCAATTCCCTAATTGAAATAGAGCTTGGATATAACTGAGGGGTGGAGTAGTTATACACAACAGGTTGACCTGGCTTGGTCCGGCCTGGGCCTGCTAGACATTGGCCTTTGACCGGACCGGGCCAGACTTTTGACTTTAGGCCTGTAAGTCAGGCCGGACCGAGCTTGACGCTTGAAAAGGGGGCCTACTGTAGCTTGCAAGCTAGGCCAGATTAGGCATTGGGTCAGGCCAGGTCAGACCGGTCCATTCTGGTCCATTTAATTTTTTTTTAATAATTTTAAATATTATAAAAACACCGATTAAAATTTTAAACTTAATTAATGTATTAATTAAAAGTAATGTATTACAACTTACAAATTACAATAATGAGTTAAAATATAATACAATTTTAAAGATATTGTATTATTTTATACTATCATTAATAAAAAATATATATATATTTTTAATGAAAAATATCTCTTTTATTATTATTATTATTATTTTATAGATGGCATTCTAGTTTTTACGCTAATTATTTATTAAAATGAAGATAGAATAAAAGGTTTACAAAAAGTATATGTTGTTAGCTAGGCAAAAAAATCTTTATATATTACACTACCTAATGCGTTTTCATGGATTACTTTATTCGTATATAAATAAACATGCATGAATGAACGTATTGAAATACGCTAATTTTATTTGGTTTATTGAATGAGTTATCACAAAGAGAAAATTTTTATCTGCAGTGGGAGAATTGAAATAGTAAAGAAAAAAAATTGACAGGCTAGGATGGGCTTTAGGTGAACTAGGCAAGGCCTCAGGCCGTGACTTGTTAGCAGATCAGATCAGGCTGGATCTAAGTAAAAAAAATATAACATGTTCGTCACTTACAAGTCAGGCCGAATCAGACCAGGCCGGACTCAGATCGAACCAAAACTAAATCACAGGCCATTTGTGCACCATTAGGGTGGAGTACGATGATAATAATAATGTCACCTATATTTTCAGTTTGCTCTATCGAGTCTACTGGTGGTTAATGACATGTGCTCTTGTATAACACTCCACCTAACCCGAAACTCGATTTCTTCTTTGGGCTAGGTTAGATATATTTCAATTGTGAGCTAATATAAAAAGTAGGTTTCTATAATATAGGCCCATGTAAACAGTTCTCATAAAAAAAAAAATCGTGATTGGGAGGAGGATATTTATTTGCTCATGGAGGCCCCATTTATCCTTCTTCAAATGAAAGTAGTATTTCCTTTAGATAGGTTGGGCCGTTCCTAACACCTTTGTAACTTGTAGACTTAGCTTGGGCTTTATCTATTATTGGCAATTTACACTTGGACATTGTATTTAATTGAGTTTGTTGTAAAAGGTCCTAATTACCCCAGCTATTAAAGACATTTTTGTGTGTTTTGTATATTATTATGAATGATAATCAATGGAATTAGTGCAACATGATGCATTGCTGGATGGCATGAGATTCTCTGTAATCAAAATTTTCTATTTCTTTGTATCGAGATTTATGACAACGGCTTTTAGGATATATAGTGACGATATGTTCCGTCGTTGTAACTCTATTTTTTTGTAGGACTATGACAATAATATATACGGTTATCATAGACCCTGATATAAAAAAATAGATAATTTAAACTCGTTGATGGATTGAATTAGCTTCCGTTTATCTAATTACAGCTTCCTCTCTAAGTGGGATCATCTATGTTTTGTTTTCCCTCTTACTTAGCGTCAAAGCTTCTAGTACATAATACATATCATGTTCTAAACTAATTACAATTCCTTCCGTTTAAAAATTAAGCAAATATTTTTTTGTTTGTTATTAAATTATTAATTATATAAACACCTCCTCATGTTTCAAAATCATATGAAATTTCCAACTCGATATTACTTATACATCAAGTAGATCGAGTATAACCTATCATCACAGTTGTGTTTTTAACAAATATTAAATATAATTTTATAAAAATAAACTTTTTCTTAAAAATTATCATTTTTAAGTGTATTTTTAATTTTATAACGGACAGAGTACATTTCTAATTTTAGAGCTCACGTGACATGAATTTGTAACGTATCATACTAACACTACTAAAGAATAATTTTTAATTTTTGTTTTTTTTAATAAAAAAAATGATCGTTTTACAATTTTCAAATAATAGCTTTAATTTTAAAATAAAAAGTGTACTTAATTGCATGCATCGGAGGACCCCATTAGAGCTTAAGCCTCGGACTAAAGTGACAAAACTTGTCCACCCAAGAGTTAGTAGCTTCTTCTCTTTCTCCCATAAAGTATGCATATATCATTTTATTATACTTATTTTTTGCCACTAACTCCTAGTTATATGTATATTAAATATGCATGTTTAATGCGAAAGGCTAATCAGTGTTAGCAATTCAAGTCAATTTGTAGGATATTTAACGACTAAACTCCATTCAAGTAGACAACTTCCCTTTCTTCTTTTTTAAAGCTAAAATATGAAAATAAATATATAAATAAAAAAATAGCCCAATAATAACATTGCGCCGTCACGTAGATTGGGCTAAAGTGAACAACCCAAAACCGTCGGACCCACTCCACCAAGAAACAGAAGTGAAAGAGCCAACCCAACCAAACCTACCGTCCAAAAAACCGACTACCAGCCGTAGTCATTGACCCAAACATTATTACTGAGGCAACAAAAAGAGCATAATGCCAACTCATTAGGCGGCTTCCTTTAATAGCCTAAATTAAATTCTTCTGCTCCGTTTCTTTTAGAAGAAAACTCGACTAGGATAAGGGAAAGAAATTTTGACATTCTATCCGTTTTAAATTATAAAAGTAATATTAATTTTATAAAAATTAATTTAAAATATTTTTAAATTTAAAATTAACACAATTCAATTAAATTTTAAAAATAATCATTCTCTTAGCTAATAGTATTTATTAGATAATTTATAATATTTATAATTATATTTATATAAATTAAATAAATTCACATTAATTTTGAGTGTGAGAATATTCAAAATTAACTTTTAAATAATTAATATTAATTTTATAATTTAAAATAAACAGAGTATCTTACCTACTTCTAAACTTCGTATCAACCAAATGGAACTCAATAAAGTTTCAAATTTATAATAATAAAAGTAATACGTTAATTGTAAAAGTTTCTTTTATTACTGAGCAATCTCAAAAGTTTGAGTCTAGTTCTTCGAACCCCTTCATCCCTTCCTCGATCTTCTCTCTAGATCCTAGGATGAAATATATCAGTCTTATTAAATTATAATAGTACAAGGTCTAAAAAAAATAAAGTTTCAAATATATATGAATCTATATAATCATTCGTTTCCAAAATGGGAGAACAATTATAATAAGTTACATAGGGACCGAGCATATATAAATATACTTCGCCCGTTCAAAATTAAATACATATTTTAATTGTATGGAGTGAATTTTGTAAAATCTTAAAATTTAAAATTAATACAGAGTTATTTAGTTTTTATATAATCAATTGTAACAATTGTAAATTAACGACAAATGTTATTAATTATCATCTTTGTTACTTTAAAATTTAAATAGAAACATGCAAAATTATTTTAAATTTTAAAATTTTGTAAATTAATTTTAAAAAGTTAAAATATATTATATTTTTGGAAGGAATGAAATAGTTAATTATTACAACAACAAAAAAAGTAGTAGTTAATAAATTTAGCATATTGGGAGAAGATCTGAAAAAATTGTCCTGATAAATGATAATTAAGCAAAATACGACATGGTTTCTCATAAGGTGGGTGTGGTTCCAATACAACAGCAAAAGCTATCATAATAATTCGGAGCTCCATCATCCATTTTGAATGACAGGTCCAGGATTAATACATGGATCATTTTATACACATAATATTTAAATATAATGTCAAATATTATATTTTATTTTATTATTAAAAAGTAAAATTTGACATAAATTTTTATATTAAAATTTATTTTTTAATGATAAAATAGAATATAATATTTAATATTATAATTAAATATAATGTATGTAAACTTATTCTTAATATATGGAATTGAGGTTGAAATAATTTTGCCAAATTAAGCTTTCAACTTAAAAAAGGAAAATGACCCCGGACCTAACCCTAGGGGTCATGGGCTCCACCGCCATTTGACAACCTTCACATCTATGAAGATCCATTAAATTCTTCAATTGATTGTGTATGTACAATTCTCCAAGTCACCCATGCTTGTTAGCTTCAAGATCATATTCATTATTAAAGATTTAATGTACGGAAGTTAGTGGAAAAGAGGATTTTTTTTTATAATTAAATATCTCACTGTGCTCTTATATCAATTAATATAAAATATTTAAATATGTATATAATCGTGACTTTTTGAATGAACATGTAGTGAATTAAAATGATTTTAAAAAATATTATTAAGACATTTTGTTATAATTTAATTCGAATTTAAAATTTAATCCAAATTATTATATATATTTTAATTAAATTTATCTATCTCCACGTTTTCTATATATATATATATGTATGTATTCAGATTTATAGCACACCCACAAATAATTACTGCCCTCAAACGCTTCTTAATCTTTGAGCCACTTGGATTCTGTTCTTCTTCACTGATTTTGTCTATTTCATTATCCCCTATTTCCCCCTAATACTACTGTCATTAGAATAGACCACGGTGTGATTTGTATTTAAAATTCAAATCGCACTCGGAATTATTTAAGTGTTATTTAATAAATTTAAAATTATTTATATAATCATAAGATGTTGTTTAATGTAATTTTATTTAGATGCGATTTTAATTTTAAAGTTAATTGGATATATACATATTGGAAATTTGCTTTCTATTTTAAAAATTAATGGCAATAATTATTTTTTAAGAAAGTTCTTAAAAATATACTCAAATTTTTACATAAATAAATCACTTTAAAGCACAATGTAATAACATAAATACAAGTCCAAATGTCCAATTCTGTAATTCAATACAAACAGTCACTATACTCCAATTTGTTTTTCTTCTTTTTCTTTAAATTCAATGGCATTAACTTTAAACTGTTGAGAAAAATCAATTTTATTATTTTGTAATTTTTGAAAATATATATGCGGGCATACTGATACACCTAATAAATAAATAAAAAATTTAACAAACAAACATGCATATGTATTAGAATTAACAAATTACAAAATGAAAATCATATAAGTAAATATATAAGTATATATATATTAAAAGATAGAGAGATAAATGGGTACTTGTAACAATTCGGGTCAAATTTCGAGTTCAAATCAAATCATAACAAAATAAGGCTCAATACGTTGTTCTCAATAGTATTTTCTTAAGTCATCTTAGTCCACTACAAACTCACTAAAAATGTCATAACTGAAGATATTAATAATAACAACTTGAATCCTTATATACATATCCAAATATCTCACATTAGCTAATGTGGAACTGGGGTGTTACAAACTCCTCAATTTAAATACTTGACATCCTCGTCAGGCTGAACACATAGTCACACAAGACCCAGAAATTTTGTCTTTCTAGCCATTGTGGGATAATACTAGTGGCCTATTACAAGGCTCGTCTTCGTGTCCCTACCTCCGGCAACCTTATCGGATGACCCGACCTGAGATTTCGAGAGTCGGCTTTGATACCATATGTAACAACTCGGGTCAAATCCTGAGACCAAATTAAATCATAACAGAATAGGGCCTAATGCGTTATCTCAATAGTATCTTTTTAAGTCATCTTAGCCCACCACAAACTCACCTAAAAGGTTATGACTAAAAGTATTAATGATAGAAACTTAGATTTTTATATACACATTCACATATCTGATATTAACTAATATGAGACTAGAGTATTACAATACTAATTATTATAAAGATAAAGATATCCGCTATGTCTCGTTTCACTCTATTTAGAATACTCAAATTATCATTAGCCAATTCCTGTAATAATTTATCCCTCTAACGTAAAAAAGTTAAACATTCACCTAGAAATAATTGGTTGTAGAAAATAGAAGGTAGGTATCAAGGGTAACTGAGTTTCTTAAAGTTAGGAATGTAGAGATAAGAAGATATTTTGCACAGATATACATATGAAAGTCTATCTCATCTACAGCTTCAAATACCCCAAATTTATTTCCGCTAACATGTTACGGTACGATTTTTTTGATGCAGTTTTGTCTAGAAATTAAACTCAAATATTAAATTTAATTTTTTGTCCTATCTAAAATCGCCACATACGTTGAAATAATTAATGTAATTTTAATTTGTGCGATTTATATATTTTTTTTACAATTTTAGGAGTAAATCGATTCCTTACTTAGCCTTAATTGTCATCTGCAGTGCTTTTATTGATGTTATCTTCAGCGGCAACAGGGTTTTATCTTTGCCATGAAATGAGAGTTTTATTTGATATTTAACTTCATTTGTCACACACATTAAGATTTAACATTGAGATACTTACATAAAAATATTAGATAATTTTTCTCACTATCAAACTTTAATTAGTTTCTGACATTAATATTTAAAAAAAACTAAATTTTATATTTTGTATAATTAGTGTATCTATGATAATTAAATCATTTTTCTAACATTAACAAACCTTACTTATGCAAATAAAATAAATCATTGATCATTACAACTCGCCATGAAGAAGTACAACTTAGGTAGTGAATATTATACTAAAACTAAATATACACACACACACACACACACACAAGATCAATATTACATAATATTTGTTTTTATTAATTTAAAACTAAAATTAAATTCACACATTATTTTATCTCGATAAATATTTGAACTCCATCTCTCTAGAACGAAAGCCTTTTTGGTTAATATTACATAAATGTGGTATGCTTTGTTTTGTTCTTTTTTTATTCTTACCAAACAACTGTTTTTTTGGATTGGGTTGAACAGTACTTGAATAATTGCACACGTCAAATCCTCCAATTTGGGTTCCCCATTTATTGATTCTCCACTAGCCAAAGCATTGAATGGTTCAACTTTAGTATCCCAGAGAAAGTGCAAGAAATGATAAACTGGAACTCTTATTCTCTCTTTTAACTCGTAACTTTTGTTGATGGACAAATTTAAGTGCACAAATTTAGAATATAAATTTAAATATTAATTTAATTTATATTATTAAAAAATAAAATATGATATTAAAATTTATATCATATTTATGCTCTATTTATTAATGATATAAATTGAATTAATATTTAAATTTGTGTTCGTAGTCTTATCCTTTGTTGTTACATAGTGTATAATTTTCCTTTCACTTAATTAAACTCCTATTTGAGCGCATATCTTTTTCTCAACTGATCTTTCTTTGCATATTTTTTTCTAATTTTATAGGTATACGTGTTAGGTCATAGGCACACTATAATATATTAATGGGTCTGTTTAATATATGTCCTAAAGACACACACTAAATACAAAAAATAAGAGATGAAATCGGCTAAAAATTATTCCGTATTTTTTTATATAGTTGCACTGAATTCAATATATGGGGTTCACTAGTATATTATTTTTTTATACATTAAATTCAATACACTTATATAAATAAATAATGTTATATATTATTTTCTAAATTTAATGTGTATTCTAAGGGCTCAAAATCCTATATTAATATATACCCCTACTAATATATATACATCACTTGCATGTTGGATTACAACTGTAATATTGATATTGACTCGGTACCCTTGTGTAACTAAACCATGCAAGTAGTGCATTCAGGGTTGGTCAACCAAATCATCTGAATATGACAAAATGGCATGGATTATTTTTGTGATGCATTTGTGACTTTATTTTTGTTGGCTTTTACTTTTAGTAATATTGTAGTGCCCCAGCCCTACATAACAGAAAATCTCCCTTATTAGTTGCGTATCTTATAATGGTCAGAATCTTGTGAGGAAGTATTCAATTTAAAACAAATTTGTAAAATTAGAGTCGTTAATGGGTCAAATCAAAGTAAATTTAAGATGGAATATCCTCTCTTCACACTAAGCAACTTCAAATTCATTTCACTGAAAATTAAAAAATAAAAAATAATAAAACTCTCCCGTTTTAAATTATAAAATTACTTTTAATTTTAAAAAAATTAATTTAAATATTTTTAAACTCAAAAAACACTCGATTTATTTAAGTTTTCAAAAAAATAAAATTTTATAACTTATAATACTATTTAGATAGTTTATAATATTCATTATTATATTGATATAAACTAATTAAATTTATTTTAAAATTAATTTTATAATTTAAAATAAATAAAAATTAAAATTCTACCCATTACAATTACTCTCCTCCACGCATGACATTTTAAATGTATTGGTTGTTTGAGAAGTGGTTTTAGTTAGGCGCTTTACGTAATATATAATAAATTTGTAAAGGGTATATATTTTAAAAAAAATCAATTCGTGGTCGATAAATAATTTTTTTAGGACTTTATAAAGAGTAATACAAAGGTAAGGTTATGTTTGATAAAATTAGTTATTACGATCTGAACAATTTAGACATCTGAATAACATAGAGTGTCTAAATAGAATTGTATCTGAATGAAAAAATATTGTTTGACAATTATTTTTTTCAAAAAACTGAATAAAAGTATTTTACTATTTTTACCTTAAAAATAAAAAAAAGGTTAAAACAACAACAGTCACTTCTCCCTCCCGCTCTCCCCTCCCTCGGCGCCACACCCCCCCTCCCCACCGTCCTCCTCCCCCATCCCCGTAGTCCTCCCCCCTCCCCCCCCCCCCCCCCCCCCCCCCACCTTCACCCTCCCTCCCCCTCCCCCGCCCTCCTCCCCCCCTTTCCCAACTGGCGCCCCACCTCCCCAGATTTGGCGTGGTAATGGTATGGTGTGGTGTTGTCATGGTGTGGTGGTGGCAGATCTAATGGTGTGGTGGTGTGGGGGATATGATAGAAAAATGATAATATTAAAAAAGATATTTTTGTTCAAAAAATAGTAATGTTTATTCAGACTTGTCTCTTAATTATTTAGACTTGATTTTATATCTTAACCGATTAGCGGCATTAAGAGGTAAAAAAACACAAAACAATCATCTGCCTCTTACCGAATAAGACGCAGTCTATTAAGAGGTAAACAAACAGCCCCTAAGACTTATAAGGGTATTGGTCCTCATTTATGTAATTTTAAAAGCTATAATTGTGACGCATCCAAATAGAGTCCACATCATTCAATTTGAATCGTCAAAAGACTATAACAAAATTATTACAATACTGATAAGTAGATTTTATGTCTATATATTTGATATTTTTAGACTTAATTATTTGTGAGTTTTAAAATATTTTTAGCATTTTAGGTAATTTATGTGTTTTTGTTATCTTTATTATTTTTATGTATTTTTATTTATTTTTATAGGAAAATTAGAGCTGAATGCATAACCGTAAATAAGCTGAAACATGCAAGATGGTGCGCCATGCGCGGAGGAATTATTTCTTAGCGGGGAGACAACACCGTTTCGCGGCTTAAAGAGTGAGCTGAAAAATCCTGCGCAATGCGCGGGGCAATAAGGCAATCAACAGTAACCGCGCAATGCGCGGAGAACCAGAAAAGTAAAAAATATATATATATAAAAAACGACCGCACAATGCGTGGTCGGCCATGTTTATTCTCCTTCTTATTTTTTTGCATGGGTCCTAAGCGTGTTTGGCTGTTTTTTTTCCTTTTCTGAGTGATTTTGTCGTCAAGCATATAAATTAATTAAATAAATTCCAATTGCAATTTGGAAAATAAAAATAAATAAGAATTTTATATTTATTTTATTTTGTATTTTAAATCCTATTAGGGTTTGAAAAGTGTAATTTCTATTAGGGTTAGGATGATTATGTAGCCTATAAATAGATGGTTTGAGATACACAATTGATATATAACTTTTACTAGAAAAATTCTCTCTTTTATTCTTTGGTATTTTTTTATGGCTATGTGTAGCTAAATTATTTTTCTTGGTTTAAGTGATTGAAGCCATCAAGATTAATACACTGTGAGATCTAATTTATTTTAATTGTTCAATTTATATTTTGAGTATTGAATATTTTTCTGCGTTTAATTTTATGATTGATTCGTTTGATTGATAGGGTGCACAGTAGTTTATTATTCATTGAAATCTACTGCTAAATTAAATATCAAATCCGTAATTGTTTGGTCACTTTGATTTGCGAAACAACTAAGATTAATAATTATTTTGCAGATCAAAAGATTGTTATATCGTAGGAAGAATATTCATCTAAATTAAATGCAGACGCTTGGATTGTATTGTTTAGTTCAACGATCTCTCTAATTCTTAAAGTTTTTTACTAGGTTAAATCTTTAGCACTTGTTTTAGATTATTTAGGAGTAAGGGTTATTTAGATCGCTTGTTTCTACTTAACTAAAATTAAGGAGAGATAGAAAAATTATTCAAATGGGAGTAATTATTTAACGTTAAATATTTAAAATATGAATTGAGTTATTCTTGAATCAATGATCAGTTGTAAATTCTTGATGGTAGATGTTAACTTAAACCAACGTTTTTTCTTTTTATTTATTTCATTAAATTACTTGCATATTTATTTTAGTTAATTTATTTTATTAACCCCCCCCCCCCCCCCCAATTTTACTTTATGAAAACATAAAATTAAATTAATCATTTTATATGGGATCAACTCTTACTTGCACTATTATATTAATATTTTTTAAAGTAAAATTTTATTTTTGGGTATTTGCGACATCACACCAAATACACTATTCAATATTCAATAATACACATCTAAGTTTTCATAATTATTATTATTCTACAATACAGTGAAGATTACTATAGCAACTATCTCGGACCACGACTTCATTCTCCTTTTCTCCCCGCTAGTTCCGGGTACGCTCTTATTTTCGAAACAATTGAACAAAAAGGAAAGAGTAAGCTCAAATAACCCAGTAAGAAATATCATGACTAAGATAATGAAAAAAAATTATTTTTACCCTTCAATAGTTGATTTCTTAATCGAATATAATAAACAACAAGTTTTAAATTAACAACTGCAGTTGAGTTCTTGATAGAATAGTATAAACAACAAGATTAACAACAACAGTTAAGTTCTTAAATAAAGTTCCATTGCAGCGAAATAACCACCACTAAGAGAATCAAGTAGATCGTGATGTCTACTAGCCTATCTTTTTAAGAAAATCATCATCAACTTTTATCATCTGAAATACCACTGGTCATGATAATGCCAAACAACAGTTCTTCTTTGCCCCCGGTCAAAGATAACATTCATCACGTGTCCTTGTCATCCGAGCAAAGACACCCAACAATTATATTGCATTTGTCCTATATCGCCTTTAACCTATATCACATTTAACATATCATCTGTGCCTCATGCCACATATATTCAGAACTACCTAATACTTGATGATTGAAATAACAAAAGAGATATATAAATAATGAACAGAAGAAACAAGATAAATAATAACATAAGGAGTTAACAAAATTAACTTTGTCCAGATTCAAATAATGTCCAAATTATCAACATGATTTATAGAAAAAAGTGTTCAAGTCCAAGAGTAATGACCAAAATCTAAAAGGAAGAAGTTCGGTATAAGCAATTAGTCCAAAATGTTCACAGTTTAAATAAATATTCACAGTTCAAAAGTTCAAGGTCCATAAGTTCACAGTCCAAATAAATGTTCATGGTTCAAAAGTTCAAAGTCCATAAGTTCACAGTTCAAATATGACGATGAAAAATTAATAGGACTGTTCTTGTTAAAAGGTATTAGATGAAGAGCAAACTATTAAGGGAATATTAATGAATTATTAATTCAAGAATTTTCATCGTTTAATCATATTAGAGGTATAAATGAGATATTTTTTTACCGTAGTAAGTTTAAGTGATAGAAGATGAAAAAATAGTATTCTTTACAAGTAAGAAAAAATGATATCCCTTTATGATGATAAAAAGAATGATACCTCTTACCGTAATGAGTTTAGAGTTTGAAAGAAAAATGATATCCCTTACCTTATTTCGTGACTAAATACAGCTTTGATGAGGTTGATCCACCTATATGTATATTTATTATTTAATTAGTAAGTAAAA
This sequence comes from Hedera helix, assembly GCA_947179155.2. Lineage (NCBI taxonomy): Eukaryota > Viridiplantae > Streptophyta > Magnoliopsida > Apiales > Araliaceae > Hedera > Hedera helix. The sequence continues at coordinate 40,254,720 of OX359275.1, forward strand.
CATACCAATTTTATGTATAAAATCATCAAAGTGACTATATAAATATACATCAAAATATTTTTTAGAGAAAATAAAATTTCAAAATAAAATCTTTCAAATGAATTTTTTTAAAATAAATCATCCAATAGAAGAATTATAAACTAATGTGTGTGTGAATGTTTATATAACTTTTATAAAAAATTACTTAAACAATACTCGTACCATTCCAGATCTTCAACGCTTAAGATAATTTTAATACTCTCAGAAAGACACTTATACTAAGAAATATTTAGAGAGTGGAAATAAGATTGAGTGAGGAATGCGCGAAACTCCTTATGCTAAACCCCCTATTTATAGCCAAGGCCTAACCAACTTTTTCACACACACGTTACACATTTTAATCTCATCTTTTAAACTGAATCATTCATCAACCAATAAACGTTACACACTTTAATCTACATCGTTCGTTGACTAACACGCGTTTCACATCTACACATGTTACACATTTATACGCGTTACACATTTACGTGTGTTACACACTTACGCGTGTTACACACTTACACGCGTTATACATTTTTATATTATTTTATTGATTTAATAGCTCAATTATTAAACATACAATATTTTTTAAATAATAAATCTGTCTAACTGTTTAATACCCATGACTACTACTGTAACAATTATTGGCCCAATAATGTAAAATGATGTGTTATGACAATTATTGATTCAATAATGTAAAAGGCTGTGTAATGACAATTATTGATGAAATACTGTGCAATAGACACTTTATTAGTTCAATAATTTAAACATTGTGTAATATCGTGTGTTGCTATGTGATACCATGTGCTACTGTAAAATACCGTGTACTACAGTAAAATACCATATGTTACCATACTTTTATCACTAGGTATTTTAACATTTAAAAGTGATAATATCGTTGATCATTTTTATTTAGAAATGCTACTGCTGTAGTTTGTTAAAGTTCATGTTCTAGTAGCCAATTATTTGATGTAATTGCTTAACATTTTTGATATTATAATTGATTGAATAAATGAATTATTTTATTATGATTTTATTTACTGCGTTATATTAATGTTAGCATAATAAAAGTCCTTAGAATAATGATACGAATTATATAGCTTCAAGTATATGACTTGAACATGAGATTATATAATTACAATTAGTATCATTACTCTTAAATGTCCCTAGTCGAATATCATTGTTAACAGGACAACAATAATACATTGAGACTAGTATGTGGATTAACTGATGGCCAAATCTCATTGGTCATAAATATATGAGGCATTGAGTCAATGCATAGGTATATGTTAGAGAATAATGTACTGGACAGACTCGCCATCAGAATTCTACGTGAAGCATTATGCATAGTGTCATAAGAAATTCTCATAGTGACAATTATGTAATGATCATTCGACCTGAAATTACTATATTATTACACGAGAATTTATGTATTTTGATATCATCAAAGGTCACCTTTTATAGGGTGGACACTAAATGTGACATCCCCAAATTTAGGCTCATACAGCCCAAACTTGAGTAGTCAAAAGACTACAACAAAATTATTACAAAGTAGAGCAACGTTCAATATTACAACATATAATAATACATAACTAAGTCTTCACTATTATTGACACACTATTTTACAACACGTGAAGACTATGGTAGCTATCCCTCGGACTCTCACTCCATTACCCGGCTAGACCCAGCTACATTCTCATCTCCTGTTGAAAAACAATGGAACCAAAGAAAGGGTGAACTCAAATAGCCCAGTAAAAAATATCATAACTAAGATAATGGCGAATAAATTATCATTAGCCTTCAACAGCTGAGTTCTTGATAGAATACAATAGACTACAAAGTTTATATCAAAAACTGCAGTTAAATTCTTGAACAATGTTCAGATCAATAATAGCAGTGGAATGAGCAATCTATTAGAAGAATAATGCAGACTATAATGTCCACTCGCTTCTCTTTTTAGTAAAAACATTATCAATTTTTATCATCTGAAATACCATTAGTCATGATAATAAAAATTCACAGTTCCTGGTCATAATCATGCAAATCAACAGTTCATTTTTGCACTACGGGCTAAAGATATTCAATATATCACCAGCGGTCATGATTATACCAGATTCAGCCTTTGGTCATAATCATACCAAACAACAGTTCATCTTTGCACTACGGGCCAAAGAGAACATTCACCACGTGCCATAAAAGACACCGAACAGATGTATCGCCTTTAACCTAGTATATCGCCTTTAACCTATCATCTGTTCAACAATTATATCACACCTGTGTCCCTGACCACAGATATTCACAACAGCTTGATTCTTGATGATTAATACAAATAACAGTGATACAAATGATGAACAGAAGAACAGGATTAACAATAAATATCGGAAGTTTACTTTGTGCAGATTCAAACAATATCCAAATTGCCAACATGATGTGGAGTGAAATTTAAAAATGATATTCAAGATCCACAGTTCAGAATAACGATTATAGTTCAATAGAAAGGTTCAGAAAATAGGAAGGTTCAGTTGAAATAATGAAGTTCAACTATTATGAAACATATAATATTTTCAGAAATTATAGAAGCAATAGTTCCATAATAAGTTTCGATTTAGGTATATGAAAGAAAATACTATCCCTTACCGTAGCAGGTTTGATTAACAAAAGGTGAAGAAAATTAATATCCCTTACCATAGTAAGTTTGAATAATGGAAGATGAAAAAGATGGTATCCCTTATGAGTATAAAGGAAAATGATATCACTTACGAATATGGAATAAAAGTGTCATGTGATGATTCGTGTAGACAAATCATTTTCACATGAGACAAATAAAAAGGGTTATTCACCAACAGGCGGTAGTCCGCGCCGTAAGGTTATTCCCACAATTTAATAAAATTTGAATACGAAGAGTTATTCACCAAACAGACGATAATCCGCGCCGTAAGGTTATTCTCAGAGATTAATAAGGAATGAATACGATAGGTTATTCACCAACAGGCAGTAATCCGCGCCGTAAGGTTATTCCCACAATTTAATACATGGAAATAAATTACACATCTTATAAGTAAGAAATAAACGATATTATATTTGAGAATCAAAGAATGATAATCCCTTCCAGTAAGAAAGAAAATAATATTCATTTATGGTGATGAAAAAAATGATACCCCTTACCTTAGTAAGTTTAAATAATAGAATATGAAAGAAGATGATATTACTTACAAGTAAGAAAAAAATGACATTTCTTACCGCAATAAATTTAAGAGTGTGAAAAGAATAATATTCCTTACCGCAATAAATTTAAGAGTGTGAAAAGAATAATATTCCTTACCTTAACACGTGACTGGATATTGATTTAAATGAGGTTGATCAACCTATATATTTTTAATATAATTAGTAATTACCACATATAAATTTCAAAGTGTATGATAACTCATATATTATAAACTATCAAAATTATATATATATTTAACATAATTTTTGTGGTATAATATAACAACTTTAAAATAGTTTTTAAAATAATATTCCAAAATAAATCTTCCAAAGAAAGCTTTTAAAAAAAATCTTATCAAAGAAGAGTCTTCTAAAGGAAGATTTGTGAATACCGTGAAAAATAAGAATTTATGAAATTACTACTCTTTAATAAAAGACTTACTTGAAAATTTTCTGTATTCCTTTTGGCTTTCAAACTCTCAAAATAACCTTACTATGCTCAAAATTCTCTCACAATAAACTTATAGAAAAATTTATGTATATTATATATGATTTTCTTATTCAGCGAAATGGCCTATTTATAGTAAATGAAGTCAGTGTGCGTAGCATGCCAGGGAAGGAAAATCTGGGGGCTGCGCAAACGTTTTTAAATTTTTTTCAATACTTGCACAGTAACTTTAAGATTTTCAAAAAGTGAACAGTAACTTTTGTCAGTAGATAAACAGTGACTTCCCTGAGATGAACAGTAACTTCTGTCAGTGAATAGTAACTTTTCCAGGAATGAATAGTAAACTCCGGGAGTGAATAGTAACTTTTGAAAAATAATATTATTTATTTATTTATTTTTATTTTTTCTTAATAAAATAAATATCTTTTTATTATAATATTGTCTAATAAAAATACCAATTAGTAATACGACAATTAACATAATGCTACCACAGTGATAACAATAATTCAAAATAATGCAATGACTACTGTGTCAATTATCAGATCAATAATATGAATTACTGTGCATTTGTTACTGTGACAATTATTATGCAACATGTCGTGTAGTAACAATAATGCAAAATACTGTGTAGCAACAATTATTGAATTGATAACATAAAATATTATGCAGTGACAATTATTGATGAAATGATGCGCAATAGTTACGGTGTCAATTATCAGACCAATAATATGAGACACTGTGCAACACCGTGTGCTACTGTAGAGTACCGCGTGCTACAGTAAAATACCATAAATTACCGTATACTACTATTCTTTTATCACCGGTATTTTAACAATTAACACCGTTGACTATTTTTATTTAAAAATGTTACTTTTATCGTTTTCTATATCCGACAAATATTCCATTGTGGGGTCCACCAATAATTAGTTATTTCGGCGCTGTCGTACGGCCCGAATATTCCCCGACAAAATGAATATTCTCCGACAAAACGAATATTGTCCGACAAAATAAAATTTGCACATAACATCCTTAACTTTCAATTTCGTCAATTTAACCACTTACTGTTTCATGAAAAAAAAATATATATGAAGAAAAATTAAATTTTATATTTCATAAAATTCGGGGTCTTACACTAAAGGTGATTATTGGGTACATCATGAATCGTGTGATAAATATGAGTGATTTAGATGGAATTTATCCCTCTTATATAGTAGGGATGATATCTATAAGCCTCTTGATTGAGTAGGTCTATGAAATGCATGATCATACTCAAATAGTGATTTGTTTCATATAGTCTACTCATTGATCAAGAAAACTCAGATAAATTATTAAGAGTATGACACATTCCATGCATCGAGTTTAATCTAGGATGTCAATGTTAAAATGATTAAATTACATTGAAACATTGGTCACGAAAATGTTGCATCGAATCACCGATCTTATTATTACTTGGGTAGTCGTGATGCATTACTAGATGTCACTCATTATTTATAATTTTATAATATTATTTTAAAATTATTACTAACATAATAATAACCTATAGGGTCACACACTTAGAACGTAATTAAAAGAAAATTAATTTAAGTTATAAGAATTTAAATATATCAATATGATTGATAGTATTTAAATTACGAATTTAATTTAATAAGATAACTTGTATATATATGTATATTAATTAAGTAAGACTTAATTAAGGTATAATATATATATATATATATATATCAGCAGAGAAAGTTACGTAAGAAAAAAAATTCTAAACCCTAACCGCTTTTAGAAAGAGACTAGAGAGAAAAATATTCAGAAAATTTAGATCTTGGTGGCTAGTACCGCGTGTCCCTTTTGCTGCAGATCGTGTGATGTTTCGCGGAGCGTTCGTATGGATACCGTAGAGTCGCAGTTCCGTTGGATTGCGTTGAAGATTCGAAGTGTTCTAAAATTCTCTATCGTCTCCATTCAAGCTCGGATAAATGGTAAATTAAATCTAAACTTCTGATTTAATATGTTTTCGCATGAATCATTTTTAGGATTTCGGAAATCGATATGAAAATTTTAAATTCCGCTGCTTTTACAATTCGAAATTCCTACAGTTTTCTACATCTGACAATATTTCGTTGTGGGGTCCATCCATAACTGAATATTTCAACGCCGTCGTACGAATATTCCCCGACAGAACGAATATTCTCCGACCAATCGAATATTGTCCTATATAAATTTTTTATACATAATATCCTTAATTTTAATTTTTATTAATTTAATAATTTACCGTTAGACATAAAATTATAAAAAAAATTAAAATTTATTTATTAAAATTTAGGATGTTACAATAATAAGCACCGATTTTTTCCTTATTCTAAAAGTACAGTTCAGTTATATAAGAAATTAAAACAAGCATCGAAGTGTTAAACTACCGCCAAAAATAAGGAAAAGAAAACGGGCTTAAAGTGGAGTCATGTAGGTACTATGGGTGGGTAGTTGGGTTAGCAACATCAAACGAACAACTATGAGAATAACGCCGAAAGGGAATGAGTGGTAAGAGCAGCACGAGACTGGAGAGGACGTTGGAGTGGTACGGTGGATGCATACGGCTTACGATAGCGGGAATAATGGGATAAAGAACCCTTCTCTCTCCCATCTTCTGCTCTCCGGCTAGAAAAATTATTTTATATTTTTAGAAAAAATAAATAGTATATTTTTTTTCTTCATATATTTGTAAATCCCACACTATAGACAAGTTTATATATATATATATATATATATATGATTCACTTATTTCAAAAACATAAAATAGCTCCGGTTTCGAATCCCCATAACCAGATGATGCTTTGTCATTTTCGGGAATCCAATTTTTGTATAATTATTTTTTGTCAAGACCACAATACATTCTTATAACTTCTATACAATTATAATTATAATATTACTATAAATTATGCTCTTTTTGTTCCCAAAATAATTTCTTTTACAAACAAATAATTATTTTTGAAAAATAATTTACTTTTTCGTTAATAATTTATAAAATTACATAATATCATTAAATTTAACAACTATTTTTTACCATATAAAACACTGATTATTTTTAAAGATACATATAGAAAAAAATATGCATACTTAAAAGTTAAAAAAATTACAAATGTAATATTTTTTGTGAAATGAAAAAGGTACTAACGATAAAAAAATTAAAATAATCAGCCAATTTAATATTTAAAAAATATATATATAAAATTAATGATAAAATCTAATAAAAATAAAACTAAAATCTAAGGATCAAATTGTCACACTGTTAACCTTCTGCTAAAATTTGATTGGCCAGAATTTTATAATTACTGTACATGCAACAAACATCAAATCTGAATATATCTAGGAAATTACTTCTTTTTTTAAAAAAATTATAAAAAAATATCTCACTTATTATTCATATTTTATAATAGCTGGCACGGACCCACCACCATAATCATGACGTGGCCCCATCCCTTTTTTACTACTCTCAACTCGTTGACGGTTTATTTACCAACGGATTACGGAGTCCTACAAATTTCCAGAGAGAGAGAAAGAAAGTGACATAGCAAAGCGGTTTATGCCTCGTCATGGACTAAACGATAACCAACTGGTGGGTCCTACCCTTAACAACCATGGCGCAAAGCTGGGGGAACCGGACATGACTGAGCTGGGCGCGTCTGTCTGAACTCGGAGGTTGATGCATGCATTTCTTTCGAGTGGCCACGTGTCCTTTTCCACGCGTGGATCATGTGTTTTGAGTCGGGTTAATAAGTGCCCGAGTTGTCGGCTAGACCGCTGTCCAAAATTGGCTTGATTTCCACATGCTTTAAATAGAAACTTGGATCCCTCCGGTGTCCTGTTCTTTTAATTATATTCTTATGAATAAGTATAAATTTTAGTTATTAAAAAATAAAATATGATATTAAAAATAGTGTTCTATTTTATTTTTTAATAATTAAAATAGATATAATATTTAATTTTATGTTTGAATATTATGCATGTAAACGTGTCATATTCTTATAGTTTTGAATAATATAATTAAAATCTAATGTGGGTCAATTAATTTAAAATATTAAATAGTATAATTGTTTAAAAAATAAAAATAATTTGACATTTCAATAGTTATTTTTTAAAAAAACTTTTGGTGATAAAAATATTTTTAATGATTTTTAAATTTAAGTTGAATTTATCTTAATATTATCAACTATCTAGCTAATAACATATTTTAATTTTTACTAACAAAATTATTATGACCAAATAATTTATGTATTAGATGGAATTGAAGAAAATGTGTCATAGAAAGGAGTCAAATCCCTTAAATAAGGATCGCAATTAGGGGTGAGTATGGTGCGATTTGGTGCGGTTTGAAGCCCAAACCGCACATGAAACCGCTTAGGTGCGGTTTGACAAATTCAAAATCGCACATGAAACCGCTTATGATTGGTGCGGTGCGGTTTTGAATCGTTTGGTGCGGTTTCGTTTGGTGCGGTTTCGATTCCAAAACCAATTGAAATAATTAAATTTTATGCAATTTAAATTAACAATTTAACATCACACAATATTAAATACTACTTTGATAATACACAATTTTACTTATAATGTTTTGTCTAAACAAAAGCAAAATAGAACCTAAAAACATGAATAATGATTTATCCTTATATATGAAAATTCTAAATAGAGATAATTACAATTTGGGATAATTCTAAATATTTGTAATTCTTGATATGCTTCATTTAATAGTGCATGGTGCAGTGCGGTTTCTTAGATGCGGTTTTGCTCGGAAACCAAACCTAAACCGCATTTGCGGTTTTTCAACCACCTAAAACCGTCACATACGCCGAAACCGTTGGTGCGGTTTTAATTGGTGCGGTTTGTGCGGTTTTTGATGCAGTTTCGGAGGCAATTCGGTTTTTTGCTCACCCCTAATCGCAATGGTGCATTACAGTTCAAAAAAATTTAAATCATACCACACCGCATAAAGGTTCAAGTTTAGTTTATACCAAAATCATATTGATCGGTTTATATTTTGAATCGTGCTTCACCAAGTTGCATCGATCAAAAATTAAAAATATTTTTGACTTACTTTTTATTAAATTAGTTTAATATTTTTAAAACGTACGTTACAATAACATTCATTAGAATAGCACTCAAAATATTAAAAAGTAATATAAGAATATATGTTAAATAAAAATTGAGGGAACATCGCTAAAATTTTAACATTATTATTTAATTTACATCAAATATATATGAAAATATTCATAAATTAACATTTAATATGCTAAAGTAAAAAATAATAAAAATAAAAATTTGAGTAACTCTATAATTATATATAATATTGTATAAAAATAATAATATTATGAAATTTATAGATATAATTAAAATAATAAGTATATTATATCGAGCGGTTTAATGATTTGTACACCTTCGGTTTAAAAAATAGTAGGTGCATCGATGGTTCAAAAGTAAATACCAAAATTGTACTGTATCAATCTCGGTTTAAATTTTTTTGTATTAAAACTATATCAATGAAACGGTTCGAATAAAAATTGATAAATTCGATGCCGTTCGATCAATTTTAAGTTAATATCGGTTTTAATTATCACCCCTAATATTAAAACATTTGGTTCCATATTGGCTCCATGACTAATTGAGTTAGGTAGGAACCAGTTTTTTAAGTATATGTTTTCCACAACAGTACAGTTAAAAAAGTAAGTTTCAAAAGTGAATGAAATTACAAATTAACAATTTATACTCGCATATTACATTGGGTTCACAGCCTTGAGCAAAATTTTAATTTCAAAGGCAGGTCCATATTATCATGTCAAAACCTTAACTGGGTGCCGCAGCCTAATTTATTTTTTTTGTAATAGAAATAAAAATAAAAAATTGATATTTTTATAAGTAAGAATAATAATTTTATAAAAAAAATTATATGAATAATAAATATATTTTACACCTATTTAAGAAATATCTTATAAAATATTGATTTTTATTTATAAAAATAACAATTTAAAAAAAAAATAAGGTAGATGCGTTCTTAGTAATTACACGTACTATTTAGATAAATGTGAAAGAAATTAAATGGAAAGGTCACAGAACGTTCAGTATCACGTGATTTTTCAAATACTCTTACTATAATTCCACCGTACTATCCGAGAGCACATCCCGGTAACACCGCGCAACTAGTTTAATGCCCTTGGGTTTCTCACTATATAGCAGAAGATATGGCTAAAAAGATAAGGTCAGATTTGTTAATTTAGTGTTGGTAATGGTGGGCTTGGAAAATTCAAAGTTCTTTCTTCCTTTTGCTTGCTGGTGTTCATTCGGTAAAAATGAAACCGACTCGATATTGGAATTATATAAAATTTAATATTAATACCGATATTAATTGAATTGATTAATCGGTTTGATATCGATTTTTATTGAAATATAATGATTATTATTATTTTATTAATAAATAATTAATAATAATAAAAAATAAAAAATAAAAATCAATATAGCCGGTACGATTCGATTAATATTGATTTTTTAAAATTTCAGACAGGTACTTAACTGATCGATTTGGACCGATTCGACTTATCATATATACTGAAAAAATCAATAAATTTGAACATCTACACAATACGCACGTGTATCTCCTCAATACGTAATAAAATACCTCTCCATAAATGTAAAAGGACAATTCTACACACATAAACATTAAACACAAATTTATTTCAATCATTAAAAAATAAGATTTGACACGAATTTTTGGGTTATATCTTACTTTTTAATAATGAAATGGAATTTATGTTTGATTATTTGTGTGAATAGAATTATTCAATGTAAAAAGAAAAGCTTAAAAATTGAAATACTAAAATAAAATAAAAAATACAATATAATATATATTACAACAACTGTCATATTCAAACCGATTATTTGATATATGATATAGTATTTTTTTTCTTTTTCTACCCTGAACCATACTTTATCATACTTCTTTAGGTACAATTGAAAATGGTTAAAACGTTAGATCAAGTCAGTATTTCCTCGAATCGATAATTTGGAAGGTATAATTTTACACACTGTTTCTGAATTTTAAAATAAATAAATAAAAAGATGAAAAACTTAATTTTTTTGTTCTACCAAAAAAATAAAGAATATTATAGTCAATGTTATGCGTTAGTATTCACTGTTGACTTGTGTTGCTTTTGTTGATTTGAATTTTTTCAAGTTACTTTTATTTTATATTTAAAATTAGATAATTTTTTAAATTATCTTACTTTTTATAAAATATTGAATATTAAGTGAGTATTAATTGTAAGTCTAGAACTCTCCCGGAGTTCAACCGTGAAAAATACTAAAAGCTCAGAGATGGGATTAAAGATGGAAGAATTTTATTTGAACTTTCTTATCGTTTTAATATTTTACTAATTTAAATTTTAAATAAGTTTTTTTTTTGTCAAAATATTTCATTTGCTAAAACAACTAATGTTCTCAAGTTATGTAGACTATTTTCTTGTGTTGTATTTTAAAATTTTAGTTTAAAATAAGTTATTTATATTTTATTAATAAAATTATATATATATATATATATATATATAAGGAATAATCCATAACAAATACTCGCAATGGAGTAAAATGGGGTAAATACCATCATTAGCGTCCAATATATAAAATAACGATTCAAATTGAAACCGTAAAAATGTTATCCTCTACTATTAATAATAGATGAGAGAATTAAAAAATTTCAACATTTGTCTAGCAAAGTGCAGTTCCTTTTAGACAAGTAATCCCAATAAACGAGATCTATTGAATTTGTCATATCTCCACTAGTGCAATTGCGAACAAAAATCATCCGCGCTAGTAATGATAACAGACGGTTTAGTCATCCACTATTACTAGTAACAAATGACAGGTATGGATTTTTTAATCTCAGTCTTTAGTTGTGGAAGTTATTTGCTCTATTTTACTCTATAATAAATATTTTGTATGAATTGTCAAAAGATTTAGCAAGCTTCTAATTCTATTTTTATTTGTTTTTGATATCACATGGTAATCAAAAAGTGTTACCTTGTTACCGATTTTATTACTCGATGAATGCAAAAAATTATAAAAGCAAAACTACGAAATAAAAGCATGAGACAATTATCAAAAGATATTTCAAACAACTCTTTTCATTCTTTTTTGAGATTGAGATTTATTTATTTTTAACTATTGTTTGTAAATTTTAAAAAATTATTAATGATTGAGTTTCTCATATTTTTTCTATATTAAATGCTGATTTACTTTTTTCATCTTTTTAATAATTTTTAAAAAGATAATATTAATTTTTTTTAATCTAATTTGACTAATCAAATAAAATATTAATTATATTTTCTAAATTTTCTATTTTTACTTGGGCGTCACTTGAAAAAGAATGGAAGGAGTATTGGTTACAACTGAGTACCGACCGACAACTCGAAGGTAAGTGGTCCAAATAAATAAATAAATAAATACGAACGGAACGGAGCCGAACCTAACAAGAAGTAATTAGGGCGATGGGGCATTAGGTAGCAGCGTGTACGTCGTACGAGTAACAGAAACAGATACCTATCTCTTTTTATATTCTTTTGTCCTTTTCATTAAAGGATGTGTGGAGCAGCCTTCCTAAACTAACTAAATTATATATTTTTTTAAGAAATTAATATTTTTTATAAATAAAGATTAATATTTTATAAGATTTCTTTAACGGAAATATGATTTATTTATTATTTATGTAATTTTTTTTAAAAAATATTAATTTTATTTGAACAAATATTAATTCCCTTTCTTTTATGACTTGTATAAATGTCTCAATCTCAGAATGATGATGAAGCCATGAAGGGAGGGAGGAGTATCTAGCGGAGAAATTCTTCTTTTTTTCTTCAAGTTTTGCATTAAATAATGTTTAATTAAGTCAAATAATTAAATAGATAATCAGAGAGACGGAAGGAAGAGGGAAGGTTAGCTATGTGTCTGGGAAAGCGTGCATGTAGAGCGTGGGTTACCTGCATCCGTACAGGTAAACCTTTACTGGGAAGAAAGTTGGGATCTGAATGCAGGTAACCGGCTAATGAAGGTGGAGGTTATATTAATAGGATAGAATACCCATGAAGAGGCGAGACATAAATAAGGGAGGGCCGTTGCAGGAAAGGACGGGGGAGGTTATAAAGACAGGCTGGACTGTCTGACACCAAAAGCAGTCATGATTCTCCCTCCGATTCGGCGACCGTTCTTGTCGTTTTCTGCCACCTCACCCCACCCCAACCCACGCCACCCATTCCCATCTTTTTATCATTCATTTTTTTTTTTTCATTTTACAAAGAAAAATGAATATTATTCCTTCATTTAAAATGTAAACAATAATTGATAATAGTGATTTTATGTGTTATATTGATAATGCACTAATTTAGAGAGAATATATAGACTGAAAATTCTATTATTTTAATAAATGATTATTTACTTGAATTGATTTTAGTTTTATTTTTTCTATTTTACTGCATAACTCTTATAAGTTCACAAATATTACAAAAAAAGAAGAAGAGTACTTTATAATATATATATATATATATATATTAAGTATTAACAGTGTTATGATAATGACAAATAATTAAAATAAAAATAATAAAGTAATATTTAACATAATTAATAAAATATTATGAACATAATATAACACGACAGATGATGAAATTTTAATTCTATTTTAAAATGTGCTTATAATGATAAATATCATCACTAAATGTGAACATATATTATCACCAGTCTATAGATAAATATCCCTTACTCTAACGCTCTCCAGCCTGTCGTTCCCTCTGTTTTCTTTCAGTCAAACCTCATCCCCCCTCAACCGTTACTTATCCTCTCTTTCCCCCGCCTTTCGTTTTCATTAATTAATGTTGAAGACCTTGGCCCCCTCCCATTTTATTTTTGTGAGCCTAATTTAATTTAAAAACAACAGCTACATAAATACTGAATACTACCGGCGACAACTTTCATTTATTTGCGGATTCTATCACACGCTCCTCCCTTTGGAGCCTCTCTCCAGCGTTCTGTCTCTATTTGGCACACAATATCACTATTATTCTAATTACTAACTGATTTTCTTTTCACGAGATTTTTGTCGTATAATAAATTTCACATCCACGTGAAATTACCCTGTTAGAAAAATTAATTTTACTGGTAAATATACAAAAAACAACAACATACACGTTATAAAAATATTTTATAACATTAAGTTCAAATATTCGTATTAAACTTATGGAATAAGATTGTGTTCTTTATATAAATTGTAATAATAATAATAATAATTTTATTTTAGAAAATAAATATTTGTAAATAACATGGACAAAAATTGAATTACGATATATGCACGCACACACATACACACACACACACACACACACACATATATATATATATATATATATATATATATTGTTAAAGCATAAAAGGATGATAATATCCTCAACTAATCGTCGATAGTAAAATGTATTGAAAGTTTTAAATATGAATTATAATTAATATTTAAAAAATCGGACTGAATTGACAGTTTGATTGGAATCGGTCAGCTCTCCAATCTAGTTGACCCAGAAAATCGATTTGGCAGCAACCTAGTCAAAAAATGGTTGATCATTGGTAAAATCGGTTAATTGGCCCAATAAACCGATTAGCTAAGTATTTTTTTAATATTTTTGTTGTATAAAAATATTTTTATTTTTAAAATTAAATATTTTTAGTAATATTGTAATATAATTTCACTATATTATATCATACAAAAAAATAGATATTTTAAAAATATATTAATTATTAATAATATATACTTTTATGTATTTATGACGTCATTTGTTCAATAACTGTTCTACCATTAATTGAATGAATGATCCACCCATCCGATACTTTTTTCATTTAGCTAACTGATCCGATTTTTAAAATATCGATTATAATTATGAAACGGTGACAAGTCGTAGGGAATAAATAGAACACATACACCATTATTAATGTAAGAGGATTATTGGGAAAATATAAATATATTTATGAAAATATAGTTCCCTGACCAAATAAGATTAGAGAGTTTTATTATTATTTTCAGGAAACAAGTAGCAATAATTATGTTTTAAAAAATAAAATTAAACAAGTTTACCAACCCTGATGGGTAATAGTTTATTAAGATAATTAATTAAATATAGAATAAATATTTAATTATAATTTTGAGAAGATAATAGTAGTTATTAAAATTTTAAATATTCATTTAATTAATAAATTGTTGAAATATATATTTTAGGCTTATTTAATTAGTTATTAAGTTAAATATTTTGAATAAAATATAAATTTATTTAGCTATGATTATGATAAAGTAATTCTTTTAATTTTATTTAAATTGAATTGATTCGTTCAAATTTTAATCCTAATAGAATTATGAAACTTAAAGGTTTAATAAATTTTATTTTAGTTATGACAGTTAATTAGTAAAGAATTCACTACAATTCTTTAACTAATTTATTGTCAGTACTAAAATTTAGATTTATTATTAATACAATTAATTCTATGAGTTGATAAATTTTAAAAATTTTAATTTATTAAATATTAATTTAATAATAAAATCAAGACTAATACTAATATATTCAAATCATGGTTTATTAAGAATTTTTTTCTTTATCTTAATAAAAATTTAATAATAAAATTATCTTATATAAATTTGTAAAATATATATTGTTTTACATAAAATTATTATAAGAAAACTTATAATAAAATTGGTAGATATATAAATTAAAATTATTTTAAAAGATTATTTTTCTATTAGAGATATATAAAAAAAAATTATTTCCTTTTTTATAACAAGCTACGTTTTTTTTGAATTTTTCATAAATTTTTAAAAAATTAAATTATTTTAAATTTAAATAAAAAAATTAAATTAAAATTTTTGAAATTAAAGTTGTGTTTTTAATTATATAATTTGATGAAACAAGTTGGAGGAAAAAGAAAAGGAAAATTCTATATTTACTTATAAAGCTTACTTAGTATGTTTATTAGTAGAAAAAATAAAAAAGTGTGTCTTTATTTTTAATTATTAAAATGAATATAATTGAGTTATATTTTTTTATTTTTTTATGAGTAAATTTTGTGAGTAAAATTTATGAATAAAAGTAGGTGGGCTCAAGAAAAATAAAATTGTGAAGCAAACGCTCGCACAGGGAATTGTGAGTTTAGGGGTGTGAGTAATTGAGTGTGTGTGAATGAGTGAAGGTCTTGGATGTGACGCGTCCGTTTGCCAGCTGTTTCCCATATCCCCCAAATTGAACAGCTTGCCTGGAAGAAGCGGTGCCCATAACGCCTCCAACTTTCCCTTTACCAGCTCAACCGGTCATCCCTATCCACTCGCTCCTTATATACCCCCAACTCTTCTTATGTCATATGTACATATATATCTATTCTCTCCGCCACCACCTTCTCTCTCACGGTCTTTCTCTGAACTCAACCAACAAAACTGAAAATCCTTTAAATTTTTATTCCAGACCAGAAATAATGCCCGACACAAAGATAGATATGGATCGGATCAAAGGCCCATGGAGTCCTGAAGAGGACGAGATGCTACAGAAAATGGTTCAAAAATACGGCCCACGAAATTGGTCTCTCATCAGCAAATCAATACCTGGTAGATCCGGCAAATCCTGCCGGTTGCGATGGTGTAACCAGCTGTCCCCCCAGGTTGAGCACCGGGCCTTCACTACCGAAGAAGACGATACCATCATTAGAGCCCACGCTCGGTTTGGTAATAAATGGGCCACTATTGCCCGCCTCCTTTCGGGTCGGACTGACAACGCTATAAAAAACCACTGGAACTCCACTTTGAAAAGGAAGTGTTCTTCATTGAGTTCTGATGAAGCTGACGTCTTTCCGAATCCGCAGCGGTTAAAGCGATCGGTTAGTGCCGGGTCAGCAGTACCGGTTTCCGGGCTTTACTTGACTCCGGGAAGTCCTTCCGGATCTGATGCTAGTGATTCGAGTCTTCACGTTACGACGTCGTGTACTCATGTGTACCGACCGGTGGCAAGGACAGGTGGTGTTTACGCGCCGCAGGTGGAAACAACGTCGTCTAGCGACAACGATCCTCCAACTTCCTTGTCTTTGTCTTTGTCTCTTCCTGGAATCGATTCGAGTTCGTTCTCAAATCGCGTTACCGAGTCAACTAGGTCATCTAATCCAGTTCAGGTAATCCCTCAGGCGCCAAAATTAGCTCCGATCCCGGTTTCTTTTAAGCCACCATCGGTTCCGGTGCAACAGATTCCGTTGATTCTAGAAAATAACCAGATAGATAAGTTTGGATCGTCGGCATTAACAGCGCCGCCGATGAATAAGGGTCCGGTGACTCACCGGGATGTGGAGTTTGCCACTCTGCCGCCGCAGACGGCAGTGGGACA
The DNA here is from genome assembly GCA_947179155.2 of Hedera helix. NCBI lineage: Eukaryota > Viridiplantae > Streptophyta > Magnoliopsida > Apiales > Araliaceae > Hedera > Hedera helix. Next base: position 40,271,802 of record OX359275.1, read on the forward strand.
GCAGGAGAAGGCTTTTATGCCGTTTAATGCAGAATTTTTGGCGGTGATGCAAGAGATGATAAGGAAGGAGGTGAGAAATTACATGGCAGGGCTTGATCAACAACATCAAAGTGCGATTGGGATAGGAATGTGCATGCAGCAGGCAAATAATTCTTCTGCTTTGGGAAAGCGAATCGGAATGAGTAAGATCGAGTAGTAGGAATTTGGTAGTTACTTCAGCGCTCCAAAGAAAACCAGAGACTGAGTTTGGGATGATGAGAAAAGAAAGAAACAAACTTTGTTTTTCTCTTGTTTTTCGTCTCTCCCCGGTAATAATTTTGGTCATTGTACAGAAGAGAGAAAAGAGGGGAAATGAGAGGAAAATTGAAAATGTGAACAAAACTTTTGTTATCCATCCAGCATCTTCAGGCAAAAGCAGCAGGGGCAGGCACGGAAGAGAGTCTAAGTTGGGGAAGGATAAAAATTGAAAGAGAAATGGAAAAATAGAAATAAAAATAAAATATTATTATCATCTTTTAATTACATATTCAGTCCATTTTTAAGTTATATTAATATTGAGGCATACTTACTATTGCCCTAGCCAAAAAAATGAATGTTGATATTGAGGCATACTACTAATTTGACTGAATTACTCTTGCAAAATGAATGTTCTTTATTATGATGTCGGTAAAGAGAGGCCTCGTCTCTTTTTAAATCAATGATACTACGTAACTAAGTAACCGTTGGCCTTCTTAATTAGGAAAAGACAAATAAAGGGTTTTACTTGTCCCAAATCAAAGACTAAAGCTTGTTCTAACGGCCAGAATTATTCAGCTAATTTATCAAAACCTAACAGTTTACATAGCTGCTCCAATTCAGCCAAGACTTGATAATTTTACATGGCCCCTCCTAGTCAGCCAAGACTTCGATAATTAGTATCATCGGATTGACCAAAGGCAGCCAAGACTTGGATAATTAGTGTTACTGGATTGACCAAAGGCGTTCAAGGTTCTTTCATACGCCCTCAATCAATTGTCCAACTTATCAACGCTCAACAGTTATGTTTCAACTGATATTATATGGTTGTTAGGTAGTCATGTTTCAACTGATATTATATGGTTGTTAGGTTGTAGTTTAGGAGTAGGAGGTATTTCCCTAGTATGAAAATTTCAACCCTAACGCCCCGCGATACCTTTATGCTCTCTTTGGTTACAACAATAGAACGTGAACGACAAAGGGACAACCATATCTATCTCAAAGCTCCCCTATAAGTAGTGTAAGACCCCGAATTTTATGAAATACAAAATTTAATTTTTCTTCATATATATATTTTTTTGAAACAGTAAGTGGTTAAATTAACAAAATTGAAAGTTAAGGATGTTATGTGCAAATTTTATTTTGTCGGATAATATTCGCTTTGTCGGGGAATATTCGTTTGGTCGGGGAATATTCGTGTCGTACGACGGCGCCGAAATAATAAATTATTGGTGGACCCCACAACGGAATATTTGTCGGATATAGAAAACGACAGAAGTAACCTTTTTAAATAAAAATAGTCAACGGAACTGTTAAAATACCGGTGATAAAAGAATAGTAGCATACGGTAGTTTATGGTATTTTCTGTAGCACACGGTACTCTACAGTAACACACGGTATTGCATAGTGTCTCATATTATTGGTCTGATAATTGACACCGTAACTGTTACGCATCATTTCATCGATAATTGTCACTGCATAATATTTTATATTATCAATTCAATAATTGTTGTTACACAGTATTTTGCATTATTGATTTAATAATTGTCATTACACTGTATTTTATATCATTGAGTCAATAATTGTTGTTGCACTGTTTTTAAAATTATTGAACCTAATAATTGTCACAGTAACATATGCACAGTAATTCACATTATTGAATCAATAATTGTCATTACACAGTAACGTATGCTTTATTTTACATTATTGTTATCTCTATTATGATGTTATTTAAACAGTTGTATTTCATTAATTTATTGACTTGATATCTAAGAGCTAACTATACTGTATTTATAACAATTAGTCATAATAATTGAATTGATAAAGTTATTTGTTTATAATATAAAGTTAGGTGATTATTAGGTGATATGAAATGAATGGTGTAGATTAAAGTGTGAATTATTGTTGAATAATTGAATTGATTTGTTTATAATATAAAGTTAGGTGATTATTAGGTGATATGAAATGAATGGTGTAGATTAAAGTGTGAATTATTGTTGAATAATTAAATTGATTTGTTTATAATATAAAGTTAGGTGATTATTAGGTGATATGAAATGAATGGTGTAGATTAAAGATAATATAATATTTGAAATGGATGGTGTAGATTAAAAGGTGATATTTAAATGAATGGTTTAGATTAAATGAATGATAAGATTTTTGGCTATAAATAGAAGCATTAACTTAAGGATTTTTCATAAACTTCCTTACTTGTTCTTTCTTTCTCTCTCTAAATACTTCTTGTGAAAGTTCTCTCTAAGTGTGCTTAAGTTATCTTGAGTATTTGTGAAGATCTATAAGTATACGTGTACTGTTCAAGTTAATCAACCTCATTTAAATCAATATCCAGTCACGTGTTACGGTAAGGGATACTATCTTTTTCATCTTCCATTATTCAAACATACTATGGTAAGGGATTATCATTATTTGATTCTCGATAATAATATTGTTTCTTCCTTACTCATAAGACGTGCCTTTTATTTCCATGTATTAAATTGTGGGAATAACCTTACGGAGCGGATTGCCGCCTGTTGGTGAATAACCTTTCGTATTCATTCATTATTAATCTCTGAGAATAACCTTACGGAGCGGATTGCCGCCTGTTTGGTGAATAACTCTTTGTACTCAAATTCTATTAAATTGTGGGAATAACCTTACGGAGCGGATTGCCGCCTGTTGGTGAATAACCTTTCGTATTCATTTATTATTAATCTCTGAGAATAACCTTACGGAGCGGATTGCCGCCTGTTTGGTGAATAACTCTTTGTACTCAAATTATATTAAATTGTGGGAATAACCTTACGGAGCGGATTGCCGCCTGTTGGTGAATAACCCTTTGTATTAATTTCCTTCACCTTTTGTTAATCAAACCTGCTACGGTAAGGGATATTATTTTCTTTCATACTCCTAAATCGAAATTTATTATGGAACTATTGCTTCTATAATTCCTGAAAATATTATATGTTCCATAATAGTTGAACTTCATTATTTCAACTGAACATTCCTATTTACGTGAACCTTTCTATTGAATTGTAACCGTTATTCTGAACTGTGGATCTTGAATTTCACTCCACATCATGTTGACAATTTGGACATTATTTGAATCTGTACAAAGTAAACTTCCGATACTTATTGTTATCCTATTTCTTCTGTTCATCATTTATATCATTCTAATCATCCAAAAATCAAGCTGTTGTGAATATCTGTGGCCGGGGGCACAGATGTGATATATTTGTTGAACAGATGATAGGTTAAAGGCGATATAATAGGTTAAAGGCGATACATCTGTTCGGTGTCTTTTATGGCACGTGGTGAATGTTCTCTTTGGCCCGTAGTGCAAAGATGAACTGTTGTTTGGTATGATTATGACCAAAGGCTGAATCTGGTATAATCATGACCGTTGGTGCTATATTGAATATCTTTGGCCCGTAGTACAAAGATGAACTGTTGATGTGCATGATTATGATCAGGAACTGTGAATTTGTATTATCTTGACTAATGATATTTCAGATGATAAAAGTTGATGATGTTTTTCCTAAAAAGAGAACCGAGTGGACATTATAGTCTGCATTATTCTTCTAATAGATTACTCATTCCGCTGCTATTATTGATCTGAACGTTGTTTAAGAATTTAACTGCAGTTTTTGATATAAACCTTGTAGTCTATTGTATTCTATCAAGAACTCAACTGTTGAAGACTAATGATAATTTATTCGTCATTATCTTAGTCATGATATTCTTTACTGGGCTATTTGAGCTCACCCTTTCTTTTGTTCCATTGTTTTTCAACAGGAGATGAAAACATAACAGGGTCTAGCCGGGGAATGGAGTGAGGGTCCGAGGAATAGTTATCATAGTCTTCACGTTTTGTAAAATAGTGTGGCAATAATAGTGAAGACTTAGTTGTGTATTATTATACACTGTATTGTTGTACGTTGTGCTTTGTTGTAATAATTTTGTTGTAGTATTTTGACGTTTCAAGTTTGGGCTGTGTGGACCCAGATTTGGGGGCGTCACAGTTGGCATCAGAGCTTAGGGATATGATCTTTAATGGAGATCTGGGGTTAGAACTAGGAGGGGAGAGACGAATAGAATCAGTCACTAGTGTGTCCTACCTAAAATAGATTTTATTATCTAATGAGTCGATTTGAATGTAGGAACATGAAGTGATGAGTCAGTTTATTTGAACTAACATTTATTTTGTGACCACAGTTTAGTATGGCATCTGGAAATCAAGAGGTTAACTATGGAATGCCTGAAGCAAATGTAGCCGAGAATCAAGAGGCCCCAAACAATCCTCCTGCCAACTCAGAAAATAATGTTCCTGATAACATGATGAACGATGGATTCTTTAGGAATTTCATGCAGTTCATACAGAATCAAGGAAGAGGAAATCCAGTCAATAATAACGGTAGAAACGCTGGCAATTTGAGGATGGTCACTGTTAAGCAATTTAAAGAATTAGGACCACCTGAATTCCACGGGAAGCCTGACCCACTCAAAGCGGAGGCATGGCTAAAGCAGACGACAAAAATACTTGATGTCTTACAATGCGCTGATGATCAGAAGGTGCCATTTGCCACTTTTATGTTACGAGGTGAGGCGGACCATTGGTGGGAAGCGGTAAAACGTATCCAACCTTCAGCACTCGAAATGTCTTGGACAGAATTCGAAGAACTGTTTAACGAGAAGTATTTCCCAGAAAGCATCCGCCATATGAAAGAGGTGGAATTCATTAAGCTGGAGCAGGGAAACATGACAGTCTCCCAATATGAAGCCAAGTTTGCCGAGTTATCTCGCTTTGCCACCCATCTTGTGGATGACGAAGCACGAATGAGTCGGATGTTCCTAAGAGGTTTGAGATTCAAAATTCGTCAACAACTTAGCTCTCATAAATTTAGTTTGTATTCAGATGTTGTAGATAGGGCTCAAAGGGTGGAGCAAACAGATGAAACATTGCAGCCAAGAGTTAATGATCAGCATAGAGAAAGGAGTGACAACAACCACAGGAACGAGAACCATCGAGGAGGTAACCAACACTTCGGTGGTAATTCCATACCAAATAACAGAAGAGGAGAATCTAGTGGGAACAATTTCAAAAGAAAGAGATTCCATAATAATTATGGAAGGGCACCAGCACCAGTACCAACACCAGCACCGACCCCAGTTTCAAGGGGAGAAGATCGACCACCAGTGAGATGCTATAGGTGTGGTCAGGAAGGTCACATCAGCCCAAACTGTACACTGCAGTCCAAAAAGTGCTACAGTTGTGGGAAAGAGGGTCATCTTGCGCGGTTCTGTCCTGCCACAAAATCAAGTCCAGCTGCAATGATGATACCAAAAGCTAGCGCGGATAAGGGAAAATCTGTAGTTCAAGGGAGAGCTTTTGTTGTGACATCCCAAATGGCGCGAAACTCGAACGAGGTGATAACCGGTAAGCTATTCATAAATTCTCGTGAAGTCTACGCTTTGTTAGATACTGGCTCTACCCATTCTTTTATCTCACCTGCATGTGCTCAGCGTTTAAACTTAACTCCTGAAAATTTGGACTTTGACTTATCAGTTGAAACCCCATTAGGAGAAATGACCATTACATCTACTGTCTATAAATCTTGCCTAGTTCAAATCAACAACCTCACATTACCTGTTGACCTTATTTCTTTGGAGATGCATGAATTTGATGTGATTTTAGGAATTGATTGGTTGACTACCCATCATGCTAAAATTGATTGTTTTCATAAGATTATTAGTTTTCATATTCCTAATCAACCTGTCATGCAAATTCAAGCAACTAAACCATTGAAATCTATAACTGTTATTTCTAGCCATAAAGCCATTCGTTTATTGAAAAACGGATGTCAAGCCTTTTTAGCTCATGTCACTGATTTGAACAAAAATACGTCAAACTTAAATGATATTCCCATTGTTAATGAGTTTCCTGACGTTTTTCCTGAAGAACTTCCTGGCTTACCCCCAAACCGTGAAATTGATTTTTATATTGATCTTGAACCCGGGTACCAAGCCCATTTCCAAAGCTCCCTACCGAATGGCTCCCATTGAACTTCAAGAGTTAAAAGTCCAACTACAGGAATTGTTGGATACCGGTTTCATTCGTCCGAGTGCATCACCTTGGGGTGCTCCTGTTCTATTTGTGAAGAAGAAAGACGGGAGTATGAGATTGTGCATTGACTACCGAGAATTGAACCATGTCACCATCAAGAACAGGTACCCGTTACCTCGGATTGATGACATGTTTGATCAATTGCAAGGCGCTCAACATTTCTCAAAGATTGATCTCCGTTCTGGATATCATCAGTTAAAGGTTAAAGCTGAGGACATTCCAAAGACTGCTTTCAGAACTCGTTATGGGCATTATGAGTTCTTAGTCATGCCTTTTGGACTAACTAATGCTCCTGCAGCTTTCATGGACATGATGAACCGGATATTCAAGGAACATTTGGATCATTTTGTGGTTGTCTTTATTGATGACATCCTCATATACTCCAAGAGTCGCGAGGATCATGAACAACACCTGAGATTGATACTACAAAAGCTCCGTGAAAACAAATTATATGCCAAGTTGAAGAAATGTGAGTTCTGGCTTGAGGAGGTCGCGTTTCTTGGGCATGTGATTTCTAGTCAAGGAATATCAGTCGATCCTGCGAAGATTGAAACGGTACTAAATTGGGAACAACCCAAAACAGTAACCGAAGTCCGAAGTTTTCTGGGTCTAGCTGGTTATTATCGGAGATTCGTAGAAGGATTTTCTCGAATCGCCACTCCATTAACGCAGCTTACTCGGAAAAGCACAAAATTCATATGGAGCGAGGAATGCGAGAAAAGTTTCCAAGAACTCAAGAAGAGACTGGTTTCAGCTCCTGTTCTGACCATACCATCAGGATCAGGAGAATTTGTTATCTACAGCGATGCTTCTGGCAAAGGTCTAGGCTGTGTCCTTATGCAACATGGAAAGGTTATAGCCTACGCCTCTCGACAACTCAAAGATTATGAGAAAAATTATCCTACTCATGATCTAGAGTTGGCAGCAGTCGTTTTCGCGTTGAAGATCTGGAGACACTACTTGTACGGAGAAAAAGTGGATATCTATACGGATCATAAAAGTCTCAAGTATTTCTTCACCCAGAAGGAACTCAACATGCGACAACGACGTTGGCTTGAGCTGTTAAAGGATTATGACCACACAATCCAGTATCACCCGGGAAAGGCGAACGTTGTAGCTGACGCTTTGAGCAGAAAATCTTATGCAAGTACAAGTGCACTGCTGACAACACAAAAGTGTATTTTGTACGACTTGCAAAAGATGGAGATAGAGCTAAAGACACCAGGGACCCGCTCGAAGATTGCTCACGTGCGAGTAGAACCAACTTTAATCGATAAAATTAAAGCTGCTCAAGCTACCGATCCGGAACTGATAAACATGATAAAGAAAGTACAAGAAGGTGCCATTCCCGAAGCAAGAATCGACGAGAAAGGAATACTTCGAGTCAACTCTCGACTCTGTGTTCCTAACGATCCTGAATTAAAGCATAAAATCATGATGGAGGCACACAACACGCCGTTTGCAATCCACCCAGGAGGTACCAAGATGTATCGAGATCTTCGACATACATTTTGGTGGAACAATATGAAAAGAGAGATTGCAGAGTTTATCTCAAGGTGCCTAACTTGTCAACGTGTCAAGGCAGAGCATCAAGTTCCTAAAGGTCCATTACAATCACTTGAAGTTCCCGAATGGAAGTGGGAACACATCAATATGGACTTCGTGACGGGTCTTCCAAAAGTTTCTCAAGGCTTAGATGCAATTTGGGTGATCGTAGATAGATTGACCAAATCTGCTCATTTCTTGCCTATACGAGAAAACTTTTCACTTGAACGTCTTGCCGGTATGTACATAAATGAGATCGTGAGATTGCATGGCATGCCAGTTTCCATAGTTTCTGATCGGGATCCTAGATTCACTTCACGCTTTTGGATCAGTCTACAAAAAGCTATGGGCACTGAACTACGTTTTAGTTCTGCATACCATCCTCAAACGGACGGACAATCGGAAAGGACGATCCAGACCCTCGAAGATCTTTTGAGACTTTGTGTATTAGACTTCAAAGGAAGTTGGGATAAGTACTTGCTGTTGGTGGAATTTTCTTACAACAACAGTTACCAAGCAAGCATAGGCATGGCTCCATTCGAGGCATTGTATGGAAGGAAGTGTCGCTCTCCAATATGTTGGAATGAGGTAGGAGAAGCAAAATTGTTGGGACCCGAGTTGGTACGCTTGACAACCGAAAAGATCCAAATGATCCGACAACGAATACAGACCGCACAAGAACGACAAAAGAGTTATGCTGATCTTCATCGGAGAGACGAAAGTTTCAACGTCGGAGATCATGTATTCTTACGTGTTTCTCCATGGAAAGGGGTTACGAGATTCGGAAAGAGAGGAAAGCTTAACCCTCGATTTATTGGCCCATTTGAAATCCTCGATCGAATAGGAACCGTAGCCTACAGACTAGCCCTACCACCAAGTATGTCTCGCATCCATAACGTTCTTCACATATCTATGTTACGTAAATATGTGAAGGACCCAAACCACGTCATTGAGTTAGAACCAGGCGTTATAGCAGAAGATTTAACATACGAGGAGGTACCTGTTAAGATCCTGGATAAGAAGGAGCAGATCCTACGCTCAAAGGTTATACCTCAAGTTAAGGTTTTATGGAGGAACCAAGATACTGAGGAAATGACCTGGGAGCTAGAATCTGAGATGAAATCTAAGTATCCTTACCTCTTCGATATGTCAGGTACGTCAATTTCGGGGACGAAATTTCATAAGGAGGGGAGGTTGTAAGACCCCGAATTTTATGAAATACAAAATTTAATTTTTCTTCATATATATATTTTTTGAAACAGTAAGTGGTTAAATTAACAAAATTGAAAGTTAAGGATGTTATGTGCAAATTTTATTTTGTCGGACAATATTCGCTTTGTCGTGGAATATTCGTTTGGTCGGGGAATATTCGTGTCGTACGACGGCGCCGAAATAATAAATTATTGGTGGACCCCACAACGGAATATTTGTCGGATATAGAAAACGACAGAAGTAACCTTTTTAAATAAAAATAGTCAACGGAACTGTTAAAATACCGGTGATAAAAGAATAGTAGCATACGGTAGTTTATGGTATTTTCTGTAGCACACGGTACTCTACAGTAACACACGGTATTGCATAGTGTCTCATATTATTGGTCTGATAATTGACACCGTAACTGTTACGCATCATTTCATCGATAATTGTCACTGCATAATATTTTATATTATCAATTCAATAATTGTTGTTACACAGTATTTTGCATTATTGATTTAATAATTGTCATTACACTGTATTTTATATCATTGAGTCAATAATTGTTGTTGCACTGTTTTTAAAATTATTGAACCTAATAATTGTCACAGTAACATATGCACAGTAATTCACATTATTGAATCAATAATTGTCATTACACAGTAACGTATGCTTTATTTTACATTATTGTTATCTCTATTATGATGTTATTTAAACAGTTGTATTTCATTAATTTATTGACTTGATATCTAAGAGCTAACTATACTGTATTTATAACAATTAGTCATAATAATTGAATTGATAAAGTTATTTGTTTATAATATAAAGTTAGGTGATTATTAGGTGATATGAAATGAATGGTGTAGATTAAAGTGTGAATTATTGTTGAATAATTGAATTGATTTGTTTATAATATAAAGTTAGGTGATTATTAGGTGATATGAAATGAATGGTGTAGATTAAAGTGTGAATTATTGTTGAATAATTAAATTGATTTGTTTATAATATAAAGTTAGGTGATTATTAGGTGATATGAAATGAATGGTGTAGATTAAAGATAATATAATATTTGAAATGGATGGTGTAGATTAAAAGGTGATCTTTAAATGAATGGTTTAGATTAAATGAATGATAAGATTTTTGGCTATAAATAGAAGCATTAACTTAAGGATTTTTCATAAACTTCCTTACTTGTTCTTTCTTTCTCTCTCTAAATACTTCTTGTGAAAGTTCTCTCTAAGTGTGCTTAAGTCATCTTGAGTATTTGTGAAGATCTATAAGTATACGTGTACTGTTCAAGTTAATCAATCTCATTTAAATCAATATCCAGTCACGTGTTACGGTAAGGGATACCATCTTTTTCATCTTCCATTATTCAAACATACTATGGTAAGGGATTATCATTATTTGATTCTCGATAATAATATTGTTTCTTCCTTACTCATAAGACGTGCCTTTTATTTCCATGTATTAAATTGTGGGAATAACCTTACGGAGCGGATTGCCGCCTGTTGGTGAATAACCTTTCGTATTCATTCATTATTAATCTCTGAGAATAACCTTACGGAGCGGATTGCCGCCTGTTTGGTGAATAACTCTTTGTACTCAAATTCTATTAAATTGTGGGAATAACCTTACGGAGCGGATTGCCGCCTGTTGGTGAATAACCTTTCGTATTCATTTATTATTAATCTCTGAGAATAACCTTACGGAGCGGATTGCCGCCTGTTTGGTGAATAACTCTTTGTACTCAAATTATATTAAATTGTGGGAATAACCTTACGGAGCGGATTGCCGCCTGTTGGTGAATAACCCTTTGTATTAATTTCCTTCACCTTTTGTTAATCAAACCTGCTACGGTAAGGGATATTATTTTCTTTCATACTCCTAAATCGAAATTTATTATGGAACTATTGCTTCTATAATTCCTGAAAATATTATATGTTCCATAATAGTTGAACTTCATTATTTCAACTGAACCTTCCTATTTACGTGAACCTTTCTATTGAATTGTAACCGTTATTCTGAACTGTGGATCTTGAATTTCACTCCACATCATGTTGACAATTTGGACATTATTTGAATCTGTACAAAGTAAACTTCCGATACTTATTGTTATCCTATTTCTTCTGTTCATCATTTATATCATTCTAATCATCCAAAAATCAAGCTGTTGTGAATATCTGTGGCCGGGGGCACAGATGTGATATATTTGTTGAACAGATGATAGGTTAAAGGCGATATAATAGGTTAAAGGCGATACATCTGTTCGGTGTCTTTTATGGCACGTGGTGAATGTTCTCTTTGGCCCGTAGTGCAAAGATGAACTGTTGTTTGGTATGATTATGACCAAAGGCTGAATCTGGTATAATCATGACCGTTGGTGCTATATTGAATATCTTTGGCCCGTAGTACAAAGATGAACTGTTGATGTGCATGATTATGATCAGGAACTGTGAATTTGTATTATCTTGACTAATGATATTTCAGATGATAAAAGTTGATGATGTTTTTCCTAAAAAGAGAACCGAGTGGACATTATAGTCTGCATTATTCTTCTAATAGATTACTCATTCCGCTGCTATTATTGATCTGAACGTTGTTTAAGAATTTAACTGCAGTTTTTGATATAAACCTTGTAGTCTATTGTATTCTATCAAGAACTCAACTGTTGAAGACTAATGATAATTTATTCGTCATTATCTTAGTCATGATATTCTTTACTGGGCTATTTGAGCTCACCCTTTCTTTTGTTCCATTGTTTTTCAACAGGAGATGAAAACATAACAGGGTCTAGCCGGGGAATGGAGTGAGGGTCCGAGGAATAGTTATCATAGTCTTCACGTTTTGTAAAATAGTGTGGCAATAATAGTGAAGACTTAGTTGTGTATTATTATACACTGTATTGTTGTACGTTGTGCTTTGTTGTAATAATTTTGTTGTAGTATTTTGACGACTCAAGTTTGGGCTGTGTGGGCCCAGATTTGGGGGCGTCACAAGTAGTGCTGCCACAAATTCATCACTCTTTTACTTTTTTTGTTTTGTTTTGGAAATTGATATTTTAACATTGTTTTTTGATAAAAAATGTCTATAGTCACGGTTTAACCGTTGTCATACATTTATAGTAACATTTTTGTGGGGTCCATCGTGTGAAATTATCAAAAAACAGTGAAAATATCAATTTTTTTGTTGTTGCTAATTTATTTGTATATTAATTGCTAAAAAAACAAGAGATATTGCAATGAAGATCAAAGCATTATCCCCGCTCCCGAGGGGATAAAAACACCTATACTAAAAAATGGAAACAAGATAATCCTCGTCTAAAAATTTGCCTCATAACCCGATACCAGGAAACCCGAAAACCAGCCCAATAGGCCCAAAATGTCAACAACATCAATCCACAAATATTGGGCACTCTTCAGAGTTCAGACGCATTGCTAGGAGCATTAGATGGCATTGAAGAACTCTAATCTCTTCCCACCCTCATTTTGCTCCTCTTGCTCAAACTCTTCAACAATATCTGCAGTCGTTTGTACATTCTTCCCGGTTGCCCTATCTACTCCAAAAATCATAGAAAGATCTGTAAAATGAGGAAACGGACTTGTTCCGTCATTGGGCCGCATTTGGGTATAACCTGAGAAGTTTATATAACAACAAATAAAGATATGTGGTTATATGCAAACTAAACAGAATGCATTAATGTTGAAAATAAAGAGACTCAAGAATCTACACCACAGAGAAGTCCTTAAAAGCCCAACAAAAAACAATGAGCATGATAGATTGATAGTTAAAAAGAAGATTTAAAGTAATGCTTTAAAGAAGCATCAATTGACTACTGTTTCCATAAAGTAATACAGTATAAAAAATTCAAAACTCCAATTAAGTGAAGATTTAGAAGTAACCCATAAAAGATTTTGCAGAACTAATGTTGATCCTGAGTGAGGATTACCAAAAACTAGTACGTGGGTATTGAAAAAATAACATGAGAGCTGATGTTCAGAAAGTTTGGGGGAACAGGAGCATCTAATCACAAAGGGATAGCAGAAACATGAAAGTAATCTTTTATCATTACAAGTTCAAATGGTAATAACTCAGTCACACGAATACTTTTAAGGTGCAATCCCAAATTCAAAATTCACTAAAATTACATTGGAAAATGGAAAGGAAAGCCATAACAGAAAATAAAAGGATGCAATTATATATGTACCTGTTAGTTATCTTTGTGTCTAATTATCATGGAATTGAAAGAGTAGAGCATATATATATATGTATATAATAGACAAATGATAAATCCAGTTTCAAGTTGCTAATGTTATGTAGATCAATTGGATATAAGATCTCACCAAGTTGATGCATATTTAGAAGGAGATTGATGAAGATATAGAACGAGCTTGAAGATAACTTTGATTTCTCCTTTAGCGATTTGCTCTTGCCAGTTTGCTTCTTCGATCGATGGGAGAAAGGTAGAGAGAGAAGCTACTATAGAGGAGGCGAGAACTAAGAAGACGATAGAGGATTTTTTTTTTTCCTGTCACAATGGGAATGGAATGATCTGGGGGGCATTTCCATGTCAATGATCTTTATGAAATACTGCAGCAATTATTGAGTCTGCATATAGTAGAGAGACAAATTTACAAGGGGGATTTACCCCAAAATTCTATCTAGCCAAAGAATAACCTTTTTCCAGCAAGGAAATGAACATCTTCTGATTCTGAAATTTCAAAATCCTATTCACAATAATAAGATATAATTATTATGATCAATACATCGGTTTACAAGTGCCTACAACCTAACTTTGAGGTTAGCTACATGGGTACAACCAGTGGCGGAACCAGGACTATATTATAGAGGGTCAAAATCTCTCAGTAAAAAAAATTATTTATTGACGTTTCCAATAAGAGAGCTAGTGCACAAATAAGAGAGCTGAGGATGATGGAACTTGCATACAATTCCAAATTTACATGCTCCGGTGCGCATGTAATAGGTGTCTGGATTTTTGGATGTGATATATTCATTTATTGTTATGGAACCCCTCAAGAAAGCTTAACCACTTGTAGCCAAAGAACTTTACTGCCTTTGAAGATATAGTGTATTCCAGTCTTGCAGATAATTAACAAAAAACAAGCCAAAAATATTCAGCCATCAAACAAAACAGCACTGTTTAACAACATAATTCCACGAACCTGATTCCTTTAAATGAAACAAAATTTCAGTAAGTCGGTACGGAAGAATGTGATTTACAGTTTTTACTAACTTCATTCCAAAATTAGAGACACATTTCTAATTTGTAAGTCAATTTGCAAATAAATTGAAAATTTGATAGGAATCTAATTTATTTTAGTACAAACTGTGAAAGAGCTAGAAAAAGTATTTATTATAAAAAAATCTCATCATTTGACATTGTATTAAACGAAGAGAATGCTACAAACAATCAAAAATGATATTTGATTAAGTAACATAATTGATAAACATGAAAAACTACATTTCTTTCACACATTACGTCGAACACCTAATATGCAATATCCAATAGTGGGTTAAACAATTCCCGAACACAATAATTTTTTACATACTTTGATACCCAACTGAATGAATCTTTCTAGCATATTAGTTGCACCCAGAACGAATTACCAAATGCAAACATTTAGCTGACTACATGCCTCAATTATTCATAATACTCCCTCTGTTAAGAGAAAAGAGTAAGCATTTACAATGGACACTTTGTGGGTATTTAAGAGAGAGAGAGTCGTACCTCTTTCCTTGGAATCTGCGAGAGAGGATGGCGGAGCTCTCGAGGAACTCTGCGTTTGTATTTGTAGTACCCGAACAATATCACTAGCAGCCCGTCGGCGATCATGGAGACGGAGTATTAGAGATCAGTCGATCAGAGATGGGGGTCAAGAAAGGAGACGTCAAGCGTGAGGGCCGGAGTTACCAGGGTCAGTTGACCCCGCCCCCCTTCCTTCCGCCACTGGTTGGATTGAAGTAAGAGTTTGCCAACGCAGAACATGTATCTACCGATTCTACCGGGGTCAATTGACCCCCCTCGCCCCCCCGGTTCCGCCTCTGGGTACAACCTGGATGGTGCTCTGGGTGTCTCCTTAGGAGCATAACTACAGAATTTATGCACTATGTGTGCATGATAAACGTCCCTCCATGACCATGTCAGATCATTTAGAGCACGGATAGAATCCAGACAAACTAAAAGAGTACATCCATCATGAAACAGCAACTATATATATGTATCACAGGACATGATGATGAAGCAATGGAGTTGTGTGATAAATGCAGCAACTTAATATAGAAAAATGTTGGTTGTAACTTTCATCTTTGGAAATATAATCTTGCATTTCCGGTATCAACGCGGATAAGAGAAAAGAAGGGGGAACAAACAGGTCTAAAAATATCTCTTGGACACTCCATAATATATGTATTCAACAACTGAAACCTTAATGCTTGAAAAAGTTACTCTAAGTAAGCAATAGCCATAGGACAGAAAGACCGCCACCCTACTTATTTATCTATTTTTTATAGGTTTATCATAGTATTTGATTCTCTACCCATACCATCAGCTAGATCTACACATATGTGCATTAATTTTCAGAAATCACCAGTTCACATTCGACGATGAGAGCAAGGATTATGGTAAGGACACATTAAACACAATCAAGAAGAAGCATGAGGCGAATAACGTTAACTTAGAACAATCATGTACCAGACTACATGTTACATGTTGAATAGATTCAAGAATAGCCAAAAAGAGAACCTTCTAGTTTACATGCCAGGAAAAGGAAAAGATAAATCTTCTTATACACCTACACAGATACCTCAATTTGAATGTATGTTCACCGAAAATTTGAAGAATTAATAATATAACCTCGTCTTAGGAGTTATTGCTTATCTTGGCATATATACTGTAAACAGAAAAATGCCATATCAACGATGGAAAACAAAAACCCATAAGATGATTGGATAATATGATGGAAAATAAAATTCCATAAAATGATGAAAAAGCATGCCAGGGAAAGTTGTTTGACGGAAATTAGCATTAAAAAATGGAACAGCAGATCTATTGATTAACATCAAGAACACATCTGTGACAGCTATAGCAGTTGCATTAGCGCGCTGAGGTAGCACAAGCCCCACTGTGGCAGCAGCAAGTGTTGTGGCATCATTGATACCATCACTAATTATTACAAGGCCTTCCCCTGCACAACGTATGAACATTTGTTCACTTCCGTTTCCCAATAATGACTTCCTACAAAAGAAACAAAAATGCAGTGGGGAGCTATGCCTCCAGAGAGTACAAGAAGTTTTTCAAAATTATAGAGATGAGAAAACAACGTGCTGGATGGGAAACAGAAAACAAGAAATTCAAGCTTTGGAATTTAATAATTAATGCTGGCGATAATCCTAATTATATGCATACCAATACAATATTTGAACTCGATATGATTAATAGTAAAATCACCTTATAATATTCTACTAAAAGAAGAATGAACAATAAAAAGTCAAAAAAATAAATGTAATCGCGAAGCAGGGAAATCTATTTGCGAGTTCTTCAATGAAAATGGGACAGTGTCTTTGTCGCAACATGGATCAGGATAGGGGATAGGTACAAATTCACTGAGATCACAAAAAGAAGAAGCTGGCACATCGCTATGCCCATGCCAAACAAAAGAAAATATTAAAATTCCATCATATTGGATTAAGGTATAATTTCCCATATCCAAATAACTGCAGTGGGGAACTGAAAATATTCAAGTTCTACACACATTGCTAGCAAGCAACACTTTTATCAACGCCAAGAGAAATGGTGAAATCATCTAATCGCCCCAAAAATTGAAACAAACACATTGTTTGAGGGTAAAATATGAGACAGAGATACAATGCTCTTGCTCAAAAGACGTCTTTGAGCAATAGGAAGTTCTTAATGTACTACTTCACAGAAAACTACCTCAGTTCTAGATAATGTTGCAGAAAGACATCTACCAGGTAAGTTTCAAAACTTCAACCGAAACGCATGGAAGGTCTTGGTTGTGATTTACAACAGCTCTGCAGCAAACAAAGAAATTAGTGAATAGTTTTAAAAGAATTTTTCTTTTTGAAATCTTAAAGAGAACAAGAAGATAAATACCAATTCAGCACACGACTATTGTACATGAAGCAAAGACAAGGACATCCAACTATTGAAACAGTCATTGGCGCTGTTGAGGCACTAAATGCAGGGATTTTGGGGATAAGAGGAGTTGGTCATCTTGGTGTTCTTATAGCCAAAGCAATGGGACATCATGTGACAGTGATTAGCTCCTACAATAAAAAGAGGGCCGAGGCTTTGGAGCATCTAGGTGCAGATTCATTCCTAGTGAGCTCCAATGAAGCTGAAATGGATGCTGCTGCAAGCACCATCGACTATATACTCAACACTGTTCCGGCTGCACACGACTTGCAAGCTTACCTTTCACTCCTTAAAGTTGAAGGAAAGATATTTATGGTCGGTGCTGCTCCAAAACCATTCCAATTTAGTGCGTCCGATATGATTCTTGGTATTCCACATACATACTCTACTACCTAGTTAATAGAGAGGAACAAATTCTGTACTACACTAAATATTTACAAATCCTCACAAGTTTGCTAACTTTAATTACATTCTAAATATTAATTGGATTTGATTTACGTGTTTACACAGGGAAGAAAACAATTAGTGGGAGTTTCACTGGAAGCATAAAAGAGACGCAAGAATTATTAGATTTTTGGGTGGAAAAGGATCTGAAGACAATGATAGAGTTGGTGAAGACGGATTATGTGAACAAGGCATTTGAAAAGATGGAAAAGAATGATGTGAGGTACAGGTTTGTGTTGGACGAGGCTGGCAGCAACCTTGAGTGACAATCTTGTTCTTTCCGGAAATAAAATATGTTTATGTTATCTATATATAAAATTAATTAATAAAGCTGTCACAAATTAATAGATTGTTTCAGGACCTCAAATTAATTATTATAATCTAGACTCTATCCACAAAGTATATATATCTGGTGACAAAAAGTACATGTCATATTTAGACAGTAGACATGATATTGAAAACCAATCTTAAAAAAATACTACTAGCATTTGATGTATGTCAACAAAACAAAATGTAATACCCACCTTTCTTTTTCTTTCTTTCTTTCAATAGTCCCACATCACCCCTTCTCAAAAGTTCTTTCCCTTCCTTAGCCTATAAATATGACTTTATCCCTCTCCTTTTAATACACTAACAAAAAAGACCTCCCATTGTGAGAAATGACTTTTTTGTGTGAGGGTCTTTTAAGTAAGAACCTCCCTAGTTAAATATTTTATTTCCTTGTTTGGATTTTGGGTATTGATATAAGCCCAAATTTCTTTTGGTTTTCTTTGGAGACAGTGGATCTCTTCGTAATTTCGGGTATGTTTCTTTTTCTTTTCTTGTGTATTTATTTTCTGCATTATTATTTTTATGTTGTAGCTTTAATTATTTAGTTAATTTGTTAGTTTTGCATTATTATTATTTGTAGCCTTAATTGTTTAGTTTTGCATTAGTAGTATTATTTTGTAGCTTTAATTATTTAGTTTGTTAGTTTTGCTTTATTATTATTTGTTATTTGTAACTCTAATTTTTGTATGTTATTTAATTTAGTAGTATATATATTTTTGGTATATCTTTGTTAGTAATTAGCATTTTGGGATAATAAATTATTATTTTTGTAACGTTAGAGTTTTGACATAATATATTTGTTTATAGTAGAATTAAAAATAGAATGAATATTTTTGTAAATACACTTATATGTATTTTGGAGGGAACAAGAAATATGTTAATTATTAATATATTATGTACTATGTATTACCATGCTCAGAATATTTTTGGTAAAATGAAATGATTTCAGATTCGTCAAAGAGATGTAAAACTTAATTAATTATAGTACTTAATAAAAATGTGTTATTTTTGTGAATAGATTGAATTGGGCAAGTCTAACAAATTGCAATTATAATTGTGGGTATTACATCGCTTATTCCAGGTACGGATTCCGTACTCCTTCAGCAATATTCCTTTAATTTTAATTTGTTTGTTTTGTCTCTCAATTAGAATTCAGATATTATTTCGATATATTATTCATAGTCAAATGCTTATGATATAATTGTTTGGTTCTAGATATTCGAAAATTCATAACTTGTACTCTTTGGACTTAGAGAGCATGTCTAGTATTTATTTTGATTTTGTAGAAACGTACATGCTAATATATTTTGAGGATTTTGTGTCGATTCGTTTCAGTTTAGCATGTGCGTATTAGAACCCCTTTTGTTTGTATTGTGTCGCATATATTGTGACATAATATTTTTGTTAGAATATACCGTAGGGTATACCTGAGCTATAACCACCTGTGAGGGTACCACAGGCATGTCCTCTTGGCACCGAGGCATGACACTTCCGTGGCAGTGTGATTAGTCCACGGCGTCTCCATTTTGTGTGCTCTGATGGGAGTTGGCCAATTGGTGTTTTGTTGTGGGAGGCGTATGGGTCGACCCTAGTTTTCTGTTTTGTTCTGCGGTTTGGTGTTGTTTGTGCCAAACACACCTTCCGATTTTGCATACATCTGGATTGCGCAGTCCGATGTATATTTCTGTTCTGTTTTGTTCTGAGCTCGGTATGAAATCACCCCAGCCATTTGATTCAGCCTATTATGTTATTCAGATTAGTTCAGTTCAGTTGGTTTTGTTATTCATTTTAGTTCTTATTTTCTTGCACTCTATATTCGTACTGGGCATTTGGCTCATGCTGTGTTTTTCTTCCGGCAGGTAATCAGGGGGAGCAAGGGCATGTGTGAAGAGAGCTTCCTTTTATGTAAATAGTTTAGATATTTTGTTTAGGACTTAATATTTTAGTTTCTAGTATTGTTGTAATACTCAGACCGTGTTTGAGCCAGTTGGCAATTATCTATTTAGACTATTCGGTTTCATATTCAACCTTTTGATTCCAATTTATTAGTTCTGTTATGTTCTGTGCGTAACCTCTCTTTCCAGTTCGGGAAGGGGGTGTTACACAAATACTAGTATGAAACAAGATTGAAACTACCTGCTTCTCATGTAAAGTAGCCCAGTGCCAACCATCACTTGATCTATATATTCTTCCAAAAAAGAGGACTGCATATATATATATAATGTAGAGAATAGTAGTACTGCTCTTACTTGAGAAAGTCATTCAACTTCTGCTGCAAGTATTGCCATATTTCGGCTTCTATTTTGACATATGCCAACAACTTAGGTTGGAAGCTGGGTAGCAAGGACAAGGCTTTGGGACAAGGACTTGACATTGGTTGGGGCATGGCATAGGCAGGAGCCTTGCGTGCTGGTGAATGGCATGGGCGAGCGTCCAGTACGACACCTGGGGTGAAGCATGTGGCAGACTTGGGGGTTGGGCATGGTGCGTGACTCAGTTGGACAATCAGATTTAGGATGTGGCATAGACTTGGTGCTCAGCATGCACAATCAATTGGGCACGTGGACGCTGGTCTGCGCTGGGTAACTGAGCAATGTTAGCAGACAGCAAGGTTGGCGTGCAAAATAGTGCGGGGACACTTAATTGAGATGCTAAGTTGCTGGAAAATTGGTTCCAATCAGAAACATAGAACTTATGTTTATATAGGAGCAGTTGGCAGCGGTTATGGACAGTTTCAGTATGGAATAGATGGCACAACTGCTAGGCATGGAAGGTTTTAATTGGCTAGTTTTTGACTGTCTAATCCTAAGCAGTTGGGCTATGACTGGTAGGACGCTTTGTCTTTAAATAGATAGCGAATGATGACTGAGTTATATTTAGGAAAAACTCTTTGTATTAATTGGTTCAATAAAGGTTGGATTGGTCTCATAAATTGTGTATTGTTTAATTGCAGCAATCATATACATGCGTGTTGGTGTGTTTGATTAATAAAAAGTGTGTTAAATCGGAATCAAAACATGTGTGCGCGCGGGCGATAATAAAACTGTGCATCAGTGGCGACAATTAGACCATCAATCACTAAACGAAAAATTGTGTAAATTTCAGCCATGGGACATTATTCATAATAGTGTATATTATTGACCATTGACACAATAGCCACAGACATATCCAGCTCTCGAGAAATTCTTCGAAGCACTATCATAATGTAATAATAACCAGATTGCGTAGCCCAGCGACATTTATTTGGTCCCTTGTCAGAGATCAATTCTCCCCCAAAAGTAAAGATCTTAGGTTTTGACTAATGCCTGTTGATACTTGCGATTTTCATTACCAATTTGAACATTTTCTTTCTAGTCGGTAAGTAGAAACTCAGAACTAACGTCTCATGTATTTATTTAGGAAAAGAAAACATATTTTTATAGAACTAATTTCAAAACTTATTAAAATGAATTCAATTCTGACATATATACTAACAACAAAAAGTATTAAGACATATTACTATCATGCGCCCATGACATTTTGAAATTTATTAATTTAACTTAAGGATGAAAAGTTTGTTTTTATGTTATTATTTAACTACTTAGGTTCTCCTTGGTACCTTTAGCACTTGGAAAATGTGGATTAAAAAGGAGAAAAAAATAATGAAAATAAATTTAATTAACTATATATACTTTTATAAACGCTAGCTAATATCAGGAATAACGTTAAAATATAATGTATTAGATGATAAACAAAAGTTCCAATAAATTTTTAGATTTGATTTATTTTTGCTACTTTCTCATTTTCCCCAAAATATTCCAAGTTAATAGTCTTTGTAAGGGCGTGGCGAGGAAATTGTCGGTAAGCCGCCCACCGCTGCCACACAGTGACGACTTGGTAAGAGACCAAACGATGGTAGAAAAGAGAACAAATGGCAATATAAAAGAGGAAAATGACCCCCACTATATATAGTTCTTGGACCTATATAGCGCTAACTTATATTTTTTTTTAGATTAATTAAAAGTCTGGAAAAGGGTTTGAAAATAGGGTTGTAGTTTGACATTATGATAAGAAACATGTATGTACCGACAGGGTATATTACAACTATGCATGGGTATAACGTAATGCATCATTTTCAGGGTATTAATAAGCCTACAGTAATCAACAAATTGGCTTCCATAAAATAAAAAATAATAAAAATCATCAAGGTTAAAAGGAAGAGTAGGAACGAAAATTAAGTACATAAATTTGTTAAACATCTGCTACTATTTATTTTGGAGAACCGAGCATGAAGTATATAGTTGGTGTGTGAAATTAGTTAATAGAACTCTTTTGTACGCTAGAAAGAGATGCTAATTCGCTTTGCCAGTTTATTCTTTGTTAGGTGTATGTATGTATGTATGTCTGTACGTACGAAAGTGTCGTACAACTAATTTCCGAATCAACCAGTTCAACCAGCTCATCCGATCTGATTTTTATAGCGTTGCATTCAAGCACAATTGGTGAAATATGAAATACATATAACAATTCCTTAACTATAATATATGGAGAAAGATTTAAATTTGAGAGCCTAGCTACATAAAATAAAAATACCCTAGTCTTCGTATACAAATTGCTTCAAAAGAGGATCTCATTCGCAAGTGAGGATCCAAACCCTTGTGTATTTAACGTGTGAAGCAAGATTTCCATAGGAAACAAGAATTTGGAGATGCCCCAAAGTTTGAAAATAAAACCGTCCTAATCTCACCACCTCCCACCACCAAAATTCTAGTCAAATAAACCGTATAGCATGATGGGTCCCAGCCCAAAAAGCTATTCAGCGCCCTGACTCCTCAGCCATCCAATCCGCTCCTATAAAATGTCACCTTCCTTAGGCCATGGAGACGCTGCACCATTCTTTTTCAGTCCAATATTCTTATTGGACTAACAATAATACAGGAGATAGAGTTTTGAAGAGGAGCTAGAGACAGCACAACTCATACACAAGCACCATGGCTGCCATGAGAAACTTATGTTTAGTATTAAAAGTTGTAATGATAATGTTCATATTGTTTACCAAACCAAGTATTGTAGATTCTAGAGTGCTTCTTCATTCAACTTCAGCAATAAAGAATGAGAAGGTGGCCGGCTCCGAAATGGCAGGCGGGCTTGCAGCTACCGGAGTATCTGCACCTTCGGCTTCAGGAAGCCACATAAAAAGCCATTTTGTTGAAAGAAATCAAGTTTACACGCTAGCCTCTGGGCCGAGCAGAAAGGGACCTGGTCACAAGTGAATTACCATTCCAATTTCACCTTTTTTATTCTTCTTCATTTCATTTGGTTTGAACTTGCAACATTGGAGGTGTATCATATCATGAATATAGTGCAGCTATAGATTTTATTAGCTAGTTCACTTTCTATATTTAAGAATTTCTTTCATCTCTTTTCAGCATTTGTATGTGAATGTATAAACATAACTAGACCACGATATATATCCGGTATGTTTCCAATAAAATAGTAGAAATATGAACATAGTTGCTAGTATTTTTGTTTTTATTTTTTTTATTTTTGATGACCACGAAGTTCACGCATTACCCCACCAATCAAGCACATCAAATATTTTTATAGTAATTTATGTGTGACAGACCCTAAAGAGATTATTGACTTTGTAGAGTGTTGAACCACGTACATTTAAATTAAGACAATTATTAGTAAATCCCTACCAATCGTCGTCAATGGAACTAACCCAATGGGAATAGCTACTAGCATAAAGGCATTAGCTTTTCAAGTTTAATGCCTTTTCTTTGCCTCTGCTTTTTGCCTATGGGAATTTCCAAGAACTTTTGGTTTGCCACCATATTGTGGAATGTTAGAGAAATCCCTCTGAAGAGGCATTTGCTTATTTAGACTTTGGTCGTAAATTTTGTTAAAGTTCATATCTAATCATCATATACTTCCACTGTTTCAACTTTCAATATATATATATATATATATATATATATATATATATATATATTTAATTTATTTTAAAATTAAAAATATATTTTTATTTTTTATATTAAACTATCACAACTGAATTTTTAACCAATACTAAAGTTATATTTGAGAATACAAATAATATTTAAAATTTTTTTTATAAACATATCTCTAATTTTAAAACGCAAAGAGTATAATATTTTCAAGGAGTAAATCACTTTTTGCTTGATTTGTTCAAGTTGGTACAAGTAGAATACTGATATGCTAGTATATTTCATATCAATAAGAAATTATTTTAACGTAAATAAAGTAACAAAATGAAGCCATATCTAAACTGAGACCAATTCCTATAATTCATGTGTACAAACTCTTGGATTATATTTATTTATAAAAAATATATTTGAGATTAAATTATTTATATTAATTTAATATTATTTTGAACTATTTTATCTCATAATGAATGATTAATATTCTCTTAAATAGTCTTATAAACTAACTTTTTAGCATTCCTAAGACTATTTAGGAGGGATTATATAATCCCATGAGAAATGTGAAATTAATAGCCTCCTTTATTTTAAGTTATTAAATGACTTTATGAGACTAATAGTCCAACATTAAAGATTAATAATCCCTCGTCAAAAAATTAAATAATACAAAGTAATATTAAATTAAAATAAATATTCTAATTGTAAATATATTTTTTACAAACAAACATATTCCTAATTCTTAAACAAGAGTTAATAGTATAGGACTCTTGCGGGCAACGAAATAATCATAATCAAAAGTTAACTTAAATAAACTTTGATGCTTGTTATATTCAAGCGTTAATACTCTATAGTCTTGTTTAATTTCATGTTTTTATTAGATTAACAACTATAAATTATACGCCATATGATCTGTTGCATGGAATTATTTTCATTTGTTGTACTTTGTCAAAGCATCATCCCGCTATTCCACTGCCCCCCGTGTATGAAGTGAAGAAGGATTTATTTGCTATATTATTTTCCATATGTTATCCCAATTAAGAAAATATGTTTTCTTTGTTCAATAGGACTGGACAAATAATGTTCTTCCGATGGGATTTTTTGTTGTTGTTGCTGCTATTTAATTAACTTGTTTTGTAATATATTGCATGTACTAAACATGGCATGTTAAATGGTTATGTAATTATAAGAACAAGGAGCACAAAGTTCCTTCCAAAAGAGATTTCTACAAATCCCTCCACGCCATGAACTTGTACGCTTGTTAAAATTATCAAATAACAAGTTAACTTGCATGGAAGACAATTACACCAAAAAACTTGACGGCTTGAGCTGTCGGAGATAACTCTAGTATGAGAATCAGTACAGTCCAAAAACGTTAATAATAGAGGGTTTAGATTACTAAATTATATGGTAATATGTATATGAGATCATGTAGTTGACCTCAACTTATGACTGTATTTATAGTTGCTTACCACACTCTATCCTTGCACGTCCGAGACCAATTAAAATTAAATCTCCTAATTAGAGTTTCTTTACAATTGAAACCCATAATTGAATAAATTCATAATAGGATAAGTCTGTATCCCTTCAATGTTGAAAATCCAATCATATACAAATATGGACTTTGATTCTTATAGAATATCAAGCCGTCAAAATACATTGTACTGGGCTAGCACCTAAACTGGGTCCTAAGTATAATGTTGGTATAGGCCAGCACCTGAATCGGGTCCTAAATATTTCTATCCTAACATTCTCCCCCACTATCTTATTATAATTTTTTTATAATAGTAGAGTAATACCAAAAAACTGATCTGACTATTTAAAAAATTAACCCCACCTCCCCATTACTGCAACTGTAATAACTGCCATTACGCACATATTCCCATAAACTTCTCGTCTCCCCATTTTAAATAAACTTTCATCGAGAACCATGCTCATCATTAGTGTTTTAGTCCCTAAACCAAACTCAACCTCTTATTCTCATATCACTTTCATAAAAAATTCTCCGGCTTCCTTACTTTTTTCTCTCCACACAGATTAATTTCCTTAAAATTAACCTCACATTTACATAGTAAAAATGGCACAAAACCTCTCTCCATCAGCATTTGCAAACACCTCTAGCCCCCTTTTAAACCTCTTTAAAAAGAGAGAAATGGAGAATCGATAAATTTACATCTTGAAGAAGGCATACAACAGCGCCAATGCCAAATCCAATGTTACCTCTCGACACCTCATTGACATCCGCTAACAATACCAAATTCTTAATGAGTATCTGAACCGAGCCCCTGTCTTGGACGAGAGGATGTATTAATTCCTCAACGAGGGCTGGATCGGCGACCCCATCTACATACTCCGTTACAGTGTTTGTTTTCCACTCCACGAGTTTATCTCCTCCTTCCTTGCCTTTGTTGGGATCGGGTTCTCCCAATTCGTTCCCAACTCTTACATCCACCTGATCTGCTTCATAGCTTCTACTATAAATGTAGAGTCCAACCTCTTTAGATTTCTTTTTTGTTATGTTCTCTTTAAGTCGCTCCAAAGAACTTGACTTTAGACAACTAACCAGACAAGCCAATCGGTAAGTGTGAATGAAGACCCCCTCCAGCAATAAAGGATGACATCCATACTGGATTTTTGTTAGGGGTCCCAATACCCACCTTCTATCGAGCTAAGGAGAACCATCGAAAACCAGTCTTGGCCTCAATCAATTCCCTTAACTTCGGAAGAAAGAATTTCTGGAGTTCTACACGAAAATGCCGACCTCACCATGGTCGCTAAATCTCCTATCAGATCAAAACTGGTTGTTCAGCAACAAATGTAAGTATCCAACCTTTTTCCCACAAACCATATGAATTTGTCTCCTATCTGACATAATTCTTCTTTTTCTTTGCAGTAACAATTTACAAATCACAACCCATAGTTTCTATTTCCCCTTCGACCGAACCCTCAATTCAACTACTAACTTCTTATTCCAGTCCGACTTAATTCATAACTGAACCCTCCGAACCCATTGAAACCCAAAACCTATCAACCTCCAACCCTCTCGAACTCACTGATCTCCAAAATATATTAAATAAGACCTAACAGGTTCACTGTTAGCCTCTAGATCCGATGACATCCCCACGAAGGTTAACTTTACTACTTTTTCCTCCATATATTAGATTTTGCTTCTTTTAGTGGCATGCCTGTGTTGTGATACCTAGGCCAATAGTTCTTATGAGATTACATTCTTTGCTATTACAGTACTCAATTTTTTTCCAAAAGTTGTGAAACAATATTTCCTTGTCAATAATACAAGATTTATTTCTCAATTTTAGTTTGACGTGTTTTGTAGTAGCAACTAAATTGAGATATTTGATGTGCCATGGAGTATTTTTCTGTATTAATTTTTACCCTCTCTTGTAATTTCCCTCCTTACGAGTTTTTTTACAATTCTATATGCGATTTATACCATCAGATGGAGTCCCTCAGGACAAGGCATAAGCTATCCTAATAAGCAACTTTTATTGGTAAGGTATGCTACTTCTTAACATCACTGTGAAACTAATTATTAACCAGAGTTTTGAATATGTTTAGTTTTTAATTTTCTCGGTACATCATTTGACTCGACCATGAAAATATGAGATGTTGAGCTGGGGAGACTTATCTGCAGCTTGAATGGCCACATGCATCATTCTTACACAACTCATTTGAGTATATCTTTTGTTAGGTGAAAATTTAATGGTTAGTAGTGTTTGTTTACATTTAGCTGGCTGTATCATTGTGGGTGAAAACATGAATTTATAAAGTATTAGCTTATTTGAAAACATAGAATGAGCGATTTTTATGTATCTTGTTTTTGAAAGATTTAACTTATGTATAAAAGATGTCTATTTCTTGAGTGAACCTATTTATACTGTTCAAATTTCCTTATTTTCTTCATCAGTTTTCCTTTATGGTAAGTTGGGGGTTCTAAAGTCCTTGTCCTTGACTATAGGCCAAAAATTTCTCAACTATAGTATCCAACCTTCATACTTATCCAACAACACAAAAAAGGTAGTCCATGTCTTGACTATTAACTTAAAATGGCAAAAGAAATCATACCTACTATCTTTATTTGTGTTCTCTTTGTTGTTGTTAAGTCCAATGTTTTTAAAATCGGATCGGACCGGCGATTCAACTGAAAATAATTGAAATCAGTCCGTGCACCAATCCGATTTGGCTCATCCACTCATTATTTGCAAAAAATCGATAAAACACGATAAATTGATGGTTGAACCAGGTGACCCAGTGAACTAATTACTGGTTCACGTTCGGTTCAAGCTTTATATATTAAGAAAAAAAAAAGTTTGGACTTCAGTAAGTTACTAAAGGAGTAGACAGAGGAGGCGGAGAGAGAGACCTGATGCCGAAGAAGGAGGCGGAGGAGGATTGCTGTCATTGACGGTTTCTACAGTTTCTTCTTTCTTTGTACGATTAATGACGACTCTGATTGGGGTGGGTTTTGGGGAATTTTTGGTGGGTCTGATGGAAATGGAAGTGGTAATGATAAGAGGGTTTGTGAAGTGGGTTTTTGTTAGAAAACACAGGCTTACAAGTTTAACTAAATGATCTTAGTTTATTAACATCAGTGAACTGGCTTTAAATAGCCACTAAAATGTAAAAACCATGTCTCAACAACCCTAAGATTGTGGTGAACTAGAAACAAACTCAACAAACTTGACTGACTCTCTAACTCTCTTAAAACATAGGAGTTTATTTGACTGAACAAAACAAATCTTGACTAATAAGAACTTCTAACCACTTTCAAACATATCTCAACAATCCTTCCCCTAAACTAAAGCTGCTGAGAACAGTTCAGTTTACTTCCCTTTTTGCCACGACTCAAGCATTTTTCGAAGCCTTTCAAATGCTTCTAGCTTCAGGGTTTTGTGAATATGTCTGCGAGCTGTTCACTACTCCCATAATATTCAAGTTTCACAATACCATCCTTTGTAAGATCTCGAATGAAATGAAATCTCACATTGATGTGTTTGCTCCTATCATGAAACACAAGATTTTGGCTAATTTAATTGTAGAAGTATTGTCACAAAATAAAGTAACACACTTACAATGATCATAGCCAAGACTATTAAGAACTCTTTGCATACATACACACTGACAGACGCAAGCTGCACTAGCAACATATTCCGCTTCCGTAGTCGACAATGTTACAATAGGCTGTTTTTGTGAAGACCAAGATACTGCCCCAGCACTCAACATAAACACGAAACCAGTTATACTTCAAGAATCATCAACATTACCAGCATAATCACTATCACAATATCCCACCAAATTATCAAGCGCTTCTCTTCTATAGTATACTCCCATATCAACAGTTTCTCTGAGATAACGTAGAATCCTTTTAGCTGTTGCCCAGTGTGCTTCTTTTGGATGAGCCATATATCAACTGATGAGACAAACTACATACATAAGATCTGGTCT
Source organism: Hedera helix (assembly GCA_947179155.2). Lineage (NCBI taxonomy): Eukaryota > Viridiplantae > Streptophyta > Magnoliopsida > Apiales > Araliaceae > Hedera > Hedera helix. Next base: position 40,301,227 of record OX359275.1, read on the forward strand.
AGTAGCAGTCAGATACATGAGGCTGCCAACAAATTGCTTATACCGAGTTCCATCTACCTCAGCTCCACCTCCTTCTTTTGACAATTTTGAACCAGTCACAATTAGATTCCTCACGGGATTACTTTCCGTCATTCCGAATCTGTCTAACACTTCCTTGACATATTTACTCTAACACAAATGTATCCCTCCTGCTCTTTGCTTATCCTCAACTCCCAGAAAGTATTTCATTTCTCCTAAATTCGTCATTTCAAACTTATGCATCATCGACTTCTTAAAATTCTTAATCATAACACAATCATTTCCAATAAAAATAAGATCGTCAACATAAAGACTAACGATCAAAATTTTATCTTTTCCTTCAACTTTCACAAATCGTGTGTGCTCATAGCTCCATTTCTCGAAGCCTGACTCAGCAAAGTATCCTTCAATTTTGCTATACCATGCCCTTGGTGCCTGTCGTAAGCCATAAAGTGCTTTTTTCAGCTTATAAACTTTGTTTTCCTTACCTTCTTTTATGTAACCAATACGCTGATCCACATAAACATCTTCACTTAACTCACTATGCAATAAGGCGCTTTTAACATCAAGCTGAAACACGATTCATCCTCTTTGAGCCGTCAATGCTAACACCATTCTGATTGTGTCCCAACGAGCCACTGGAGCAAACACCTCACTGAAATATATTCCGTGCACTTGTGCATAGCCTTTTGCCACTAACCGTGCTTTACACTTTTCAAACTTCCCATTCTCATCAAGTTTTGTTTTATATACCCATTTCATACCAATCTTCTTTGCTCCCATAGGTAAGTCCACTTGCTCTCATGTCTTGTTTTTCACTGTGGCTGCAATTTTAACATCCATTGCTTTTCTCCATTTAAGACTCAATGCAGCCTCTTCATAACTTGTAGGATCCCCATTAGAAACAAACATAGCAAAGTTCTGTTAATTTTCTTCTTCAGACAAACCTTCCCCGCTTTCATAGTCTCTCATCCATGTTGGAAACCTTGTAACTCTTCTTGCTTCTTCTGGTGAACTTTCACAAATATTGCTGCTATTAGAACTTGCTTCATTACTGTCAGCTTCAGCTTCATTTTGCTCTTTATTTGCTTCACTGTCACCTTCATCTTTTGCTGCACTTTCTTGCTCTTCATTCTCACCCCAAGTAAGAACTTCTAGATCAGATTCTTTTTTACTCCAATCCCAACAGTTGCCTTCATCAAACACGACATCTCTACTGGTCACTACCTTATTTGCAATAGGATCGAATAGCCTATAAGCCCTGGACTCTTCACTGACACCGAGCAAAATGGCTTTGAAACTTTTGTCTTCAAGTTTTATTCTCTTGACATCCGAAACATGCACATGGCCTATGCATCTGAACACTCTGAAATAATCAACATTGGGCTTCACATTACTCCATCCTTCTTCCGGTATCTCTTGTTCTTCATGATTACTGTAGGACTTCTGTTAAGAACATGTATTGTCCATCTCACAGCTTCTGGCTAAAAAGACTTTGGTATCTTCTTCTCTATGAGTAAGCATCGTATCATATTCATTATAGTACGATTCTTACGCTCTGCTACTCCATTTTGCTGGGGTGTGTACGCTGCTGTAAGTTGTCTTTTAATGCCACGAGTACTACAAAACTCATTGAAATCTTTTGAGGTGAACTCACCACCTCTATTTGTTCTCAAGCAACAAATATATAATCTTATCTCCTTTTTAACAAAGTTTTTAAATACTTTAAACATCGCAAAGGCCTCATTATTTTCAACAAGAAAACATACCCATATCTTCCTACTATAGTCATTAATAAAGCTTAATATGTACCTCTTTCCACTATTTGAAGCTGGAGTTATGGGACCACACAAATCAACATGTATAAGCTGAAGCCTTTTTCGGAGCTCTCCACTTGCTTTTTTTAGGTATGACATCTCTGTGTTGTTTTCCAACCATGCAGCTTGTACATACTTTGTTTGTAGGCTTAAGTTGAGGCAATCCCTTCATTAAATTCTTGGGTTGTAAGGCACAGAGATTCTTATGACTCAAGTGGCCGTACCTTTGATGCCATAGCTCAGTGATGTCCTCTGTGGTAGTGTTTAAGACAATTTGATTGTTGGGTAACTACTTGTGCAAGCACCACAAACAAACGATTTGTTTTCATATCTGTCTGCATGATAAGACCCCTTGTCTTTTGATAGACTTTGCATGCTCCATCTTGAATTAGAATAGCTAGGCCTTTCTCTTGCAATTGACCTATGCTGAGCAGATTATTTTTCAATTTAGGAATATAATAGACATTAGACACTACCTGCTTGACATCTCCAACTTGTAGCTTGACACAACCCTAGCCCATCACAGCCATTTTCATGTTATTTCCAAGCTTCACATAATGCCTATAATCTTCATCGAATTCAGTGAACCACTGTTTGTTCCCTGTCATATGATTGCTGCAGCCTGAATCAAGAAACCACACCCCTTTTCTACTTGATTTGTTCTCTTCCATAAAAGCCATTAGAAGTAGTTCTTCCTCTTCATCTATCTCAGCATAATTGGCAGCCTTTTCCTACTTTGGACACTCATACCGAAAGTGCCCCAATTGATGGCATTTAAAACACTCAATAGTTGCTCTATTTAGACCTCTACCTCTGCCTCTCATAACTCCACTGTTTCTCAAGCCTCCTCATACTCTCCCTTGTCCTCCTGTTCTGTCTTCATATGACACCTTCAGTGCTTGTTCATCTCCTCCAGCCTTTCTGAATTTTTGCCCATGTACAAACAAGGAACTTTGTAATTGATCAATAATGAGACTATCAATATCCTTTGATTCTTCGATTGAGCACACGATGTAGTTAAATCTTTCTGTGAGTGTACGCAGAATCTTCTCAACAATCTTTACATCTAGCATATCATCTCCATAGTTTCTCATATCATTAGCTACAACCATCACTTTGCTAAAGTAGTCGGTTACTGATTCTCCGAGCTTCATCTCCAGTAATTCAAAATTTCTGCAAAAAAATTGGAGTTGAGCCCTTTGAACCCTTTTATTGCCTTGATATTTGATCTTCATCGAGTCCCACAGTTGTTTGGCAGTTTCTTTCTGAGTAATTGTCTTCAGAATGGACTTGTTGATGGACTGTAGAAGGTAATTCTTAGCTTTCAAGTCTTTCAATCGCTGTTCTTCTAGAGTTTTGGTCTGACTGGCTGTCAACACGGCTGTGGAGGAAGGCTCTGTGTATCCTAGATCTATGATGCTCCAGTACTCTTTCGATCTGAGGAGGTTTTCCATGAGCATATTCCAGTAATCATAGTCACCGTTAAACTTAGGGATGCTTAGCAAATTTTGTCCATCATTGGCCATATTCTCAGAGTTATCTTCTTCACACACTCTCTCTGTTTTCACTTTCACAATGTTTAATCTCTCTCACACTCAGGCCCCTTTATGGCTCTGATACCACAATGTTAGAAAACACAAGCTTACAAGTTCAACTAAATGATCTTAGTTTATTAACATCAATGAACTGACTTTAAATAGCCACTGAAATGTAAAAACCACGTCTCAACAACCCTGAGATTGTGGTGAACTAGAAACAAACTCAACAAACTTGACTGACTCTCTAGCTCTCCTAAAACATAGGAGTTTACTTGACTGAACAGAACAAATCTTGACTAACAAGAACTTTTAACCACTTTCAAACATATCTCAACAGTTTTGAGGGATAATGTTTGGGATGATGGGGGTTTGGAGGAAGGGAAGGTGAAGATGGTTACTTTCATGGCAGATGAGGAGAGAAACTGGTTCAGTGGCTTTTAAGCTTTATTATCTTTATCTGTTATTTTTACTAGAGGATGGTAGTTTGGTAAATGTAAACGAATTTAAATTCTTAAATTACATAAACACCCCTTTGATGAGTAATAGATTTTCTTTTTTGTTTTTTTAGGACTATACTGAAGTCTTCTTAAACTTAGATGCCATTTTATAAAATTATGTACTAAAAACTTTGATAAATAGCCGACTCTTTTAAATTATAATTTAAATGTAAAAAGTGATTTGATAACTAATTTACATACTATGTTTGAATATAATATTTTATTATTTAACCTTTAAATCCAACAAAATAAAATTAGAGGTGAGGGTATTAATGTGAATGACCAAGATGTAAGGGTTAATAAAAAAGATGGTACTGTGGAATTAAAATTATAAAAACAAAACCAAATAAGAAGATGGCACAAAATCGAACCTCAAAAAAGTGAAAAGACTATTCAAATAATCAATTTATTTGAATTAGTTATGAGCATGTTTTAATATCTTTTTTTTTATATATAAATTGTATAAAGTAAACATTGTACAAATAAGTTTAATGTTTTTTTTTTTGTAGATAAGTTGATTAATTTTATATATTTGATCAATATTATATTTAATATATAATAATAATTAATATATTTATTGTTTATTATATATTAATAACGTCACTGAATCAATAACGGTTCGATTATTAATTAAACCAGTGATCTATTCACGTGATAATTTTTTCAATTCGATAATCGGTTCGATTTTTAAAACATTGGTCAAGTCTACTGCCTTTACTCATGAAGCAGTTCATAAAATTGTAAAAAAAGAACTTGCGTTGCATTTCGTGACTTGGTGTTGGATTTTGTACTTTTCTTTTCTATACTCCTAAACATTATTAGTGTAACTTTATAGGTGGATGCTTGCTGTTACATTGGGCAACTTAAAGCCTTGGCTGCTCAATGAATTTTGTTTGTTTGTTTTAATTCTCGAGATTTTTATTGTCACAATTTTAGTAGTTTTTAATTTGTGTATTTTGATCAAATGGCCAGGGATGCTGTATACTCTGTTGCTTTCAGCCCTAATGCTGAATACCTGACAAGTGGATCTATGGATGAATGCATTCGCATTTGGTCATTAAAAGAAGGTAAGATCGTCAAAGCATACAGAGGCAATGGGAGCATATTCAAAGTCTGCTGGAACAAGGAGGGTGACAAGATTGCGGCTTGCACTAATAGCAACAAAATTTGTGTTTTGGATTTCAGAATGTGGGGTTTTATTTCCATATTACTCTGTCTAGAAAAAGAGCCCTCTTTCTGTAATTTCCTTGAAAACGGTACTCTGTTTTCCGGATAGATGCAGTATTTTGCAACTGAGGATTACTCTTCGGTGCTTAATGGAGGATAGAGAGAAGGCAATGGGGTTCTAAGGCAGATCACTAATTTGATTCATCTGTTATTCTTCATTGTTAATAGTTCTGTCTTAGTTCCTTCCCTTGCTGTTTGAAAGATATAGATGGAACTTAACACATTTGAGATGTGTTTTTCATCACATAACTGAACTACAAAATGTAGATGGAAGATAATGGCAACTCTAAGTTGGTGTAACCGATATCTTTTATTGAGAAATCATTAGCATGGAATTCCAAGGGAGGAAACAAGCAATTTTCCATGCAATGAACAAGATCCTTGATCCATGCTTGCTTTTCCTATGTTCGGGAAACCTAGATCGTCATATGACGCGACACATGTTTAATACTTGATGATTTCAAGTACAATACAATGGTTAATACTCGGTTCTTGCAATTGAAATTGACTACTGTTGAATGTGCTGGACTAATTACTAGGTTTTATAGGTGATTGAATGATTTGATGAGCAGGTGTTGTGATTTTATACTGGCTTATTGGGGCCAAACCCACATCGGTTGCATGGGCAACTTATTTACAGTTGATGGTTTTGGTCTCTTCCTCCTTTAAGAGCTAACTTTGTGGATGAGCTCACCTAAGATCGTAAGAAATTATATTAATTGAAAATGAAAACCAACCTAAATATGATATACAAGGTGACCCCGACGACCATGCCCATGAAATTCAAATATCGAACATCATCCAAAATTATATTTATATAGAATTGCTAATGAATCACAAAATGGTCTCAGTAGTAATTTGAACCTTAGCATTACTCATATACTACTACATGAGAACAAACCTTAGTACCTAGTATGAAACATATACATATACTACGACATGAGAACAAATCTTAGTCCCAAGTAGAGAAGAAAATTATATACCTCCACATCATGAGAACAAACCTTAGTACCAAGTAGACAAGAAAATTATATACCTCCACGTCTCAGAATTACTTCAATTTAGCAGCCCATCAGCTTCTACTCTTTGTCGTGTCTCTTTGCTCTTTAAACCTCCTTAAAATCCCATCAACCGCAATATCAAAAGCATCTTTTTTACTCTTCAAACCCCCACTCGGCATTGCATACACTATCTTGGGTATACACTCTATCACTTTCTCTCTCATCATTTTCAGCTTTCCTCTGTTATACCCCTCCAATACTCCCCTTATAGACGTTCCATTCATCACATCATTATAATCAATGAAAACCGAAAAGCTCTCCGGTTCAGCCGGCAAGAACCACTCGTACTGATCGTATGCGGTTCGTTTCCAGAAGAAAACCGGGATTGAACCAGCAATCATACAGTCGAACACGGACCGCCGAGTGTAGCTGTCTCCTTTCGGCTGTAAACAGAAGTCAGAGTCCAACAAAGCTTCAAGAATCGCGGAGCTGCCGTTAGAGCACCGAGTCACGGCACAATCCACGAGTCTGCACGATTCAGAATTGCTCCTACATCGAGTCAGTAAAAACCCTCGGAAGTCGTTTTTTATGTCGCCACGTGTCGCGCCCACGAAGCTTGTGAGGCGAGTTCGATTGCGAGTACGGACAAAATTCTGCCACTGGGATACTTGTGTTCCGGAATGAGGGTGGAATCCGGTGGGGTAAGGTACACCGATGTCATAATAGTCCGCCGGAGCTCGCTCAATCGTGAGACGCGTGGTGCTCTGCATCAGCGGCATATTTAGGAAGCTGGAACCCCAGAGTTTCTCCGGGTCGGTTAGACGCCTGAAATCCCACGTGATCCGGCCCAGTGCAATGAAATGGTCTGAACCGTTGGACCTCTTCCAGAAGGGTTGACCCTGAAGCCACGTTAGCATCATCTCACAGAGAAAATCGCGTTCTTCTGCAGTATGATCAGCGAATAGATATTTCCCAACTGCGAGACCAGCGTAAAACGGTATGTAAAAAGCCGTAGCTGATTCTGGCTCTATTGTTCTACATTTGTAGTTCAGAATCCGGTTATGATATATGATCTCTAACGAAAACTGGTTTGTACGGTACCACGCCGTAGCCAGACTCTCCGGCATGATAGTGGCGAGCTCGGTGGCTCGCCGGCCGTACCCATTATTGGTGGCTATGCCGCACTGCCAATGCCAGGGGTCTAAATCGTCACAATTGATCAGCAAATCTTCGTTGAACTTTGCCGGTAGGTCGTACACGTAAATCCTGCCGGATTCACATTCGTCAAAATATTCTGAAATAGTGGAGTTTGTCGGCGGGAAGGGTTGTGGGGTAGATAAAGTTACAGGTGGAGCACGAGTGATGAAGAAAATGAGGAAAAGAATGGCGGAGATAAAGAGACAGTGACGATGGTTCAAGAAAATGTGGGAACGGAATGAAATAAAAGCATTCTTGAAGAAGATTTCAAGGGTTTTGAATTTTGTAGGGGTTTGTAATTGAGAAGAAGAAGATGATTGAATGGAGTACGGGAGCATCGTACAGAGTGTTGGAGCTGGAGAGGGAGAAAGAGAGATTAGTAGTGGTGGTGATGGGAGGTGGTAAAGTAGCCGATGGAGTGATACCAATACCCTAATCAAAGTAGTACAGTAACTGATCATTAAAGCAGTAAATTCCGGACACCACCGACGAATTTGTACGTCTTCTTTCGGTTTAAATTATAAAATTATAGGTCCGTTGCGCGAAAAATAAAAGATAAAATTTATTAAATATTATTTTTTTATATATTTGTATTGAATTTAATATATGAGATTTATTAATATATTATTTTTTTATATATTAAATTCAGTGCGATACATAAACAAATAATATTATGCATTGAATTTCGCGTTTAACATGTGTCCTAAAGGCATATTCTAAAAAAATCTTAAAATTATTATTAATTTTTTATAAATTAAATTAAAATATTTTAAATTAAAATAATTAATTAAAAATTATAAAATAATATATTTTACAATAAATATTATTTTTAGATAATTTATAAAATTTATTATTGTATTGATTAAAATAAAATAATATATATTAATTTTAAATTTAAAAATATTTTAAATTAATTTTAAAAAATTAATAATAATTTTATATTTTAAAACATATTTAATATATTTTTTATTTAATTGAGTTCTCTTTTTATGTAAAGCAAACAACACAAGTAGCATCTCTTTCATTTGATTTTTTTCGCCTTCTTAATTTGCTTTTTGTATCTATTAAATTATTTTGAGCTGATTGGGTTACATTCATTGAGAGCTTTATTACTAGATCTACCTAGTTTCTATCATTTCCATTTACGCAGTAGGGAACAATATTTGTTACAAAATAAGAAATTCATTTTTTTTATAGTTAATTTTAAAATTAGAGATATTTTTATTTTAAAACGATAAAATAATATGATAATTTTAATTTATTAATATTATTTTTAATATTCCAGTACTACAATTAAATTTTTATCTAATATTAAAGTTATATTTAAAAATATAAAATTATTTTTATAAATATATTTCTAATTTTAAAATAAAATGAGTATTATATATAAAGATTGAATTGGTTCCTGTGAAGAGGGAGAGATAAGGATGGAAGGAGATGCATACTTTCGGGGAAGCTGTTTTATATGGTTCTGCGGTGTGGATTGAATATACGGTTATAGAATTATCCAAGTAACGTTCTTGCTAAGGTTGTAAATAAAATTCTTCTTTGTTTTGTTTAATAGTACTCCACAGTTAATAAGATAAACTTAGTGATGGGTATTGTTTTCATATACACCATCTTTTTTTTTAATGTTTTCATATGCACCCTCAATCCCTAATTATAAGATTATTATTAATTTTTTTAAAATTAATTTAAAATATTTTTAAATTTAAAATAAATATAATTTATTTAAATTTTAAAAATAATAAATATTATAACTAATGATATTTTTTGATAATTTATAATATTTATAATTATATTAATATAAATTAATTAATTTTAAATTTAAAAATATATTAAATTAATTTTAAAAGAGTTAATAATAATTTTATAATTTAAAATAAATATAAGTATAATATTTAAAAATTATAAATATTAATATAAAGAAGAAAAATTGAAGGGGGAAGAGGTTGTAGAGGAGTTGGTTATGGGGAGAAGCAAAAGAAGGTTTTAAAGCAATTAGAGCGGGGTTAAACTTTTGACCCGCAAGCAAGGGAAACTTTCGACTCACGAGGAAAATATTTAAGTGGAATAGTCAAAAGGGTTCACTGTCCTTGTCTGTACCTACGTGGCAGTTTTATATTTGCCCAATTTTGAGGAAGTAGATACAGACAATAAATGTTAAGAGACCCATAGACCTCATTCTGAGGGGACAGCTGGGCACTAAAAAGTACGACTTGTCGGTTTACATCTCTCTGCCGCTCGTTTACAATATTCTAATTAATTTTATTTATTTTTAAAAAAAGAAAAAAAATTATAATTAGCATTATGCTTAATTACTACTAGTATTTCTAAACAAATTATCTAAAATATAAAGTTGAGGAAACGCATGCAGTTGATAAATAATTTAGGGCCGGCTGCTCCTTTAAAAAGTGAAAATTTAGTGAGTGAATATGAAGAAGCATTATTAATTACAAATCACAGTCTGTATATATATACTGAAAACTAGAGAGATAACAACTCATTGTTCATCAATGCTCTTGCAGCAGGTGATTCGTGCATCCAATTAATTTGGTGAAATATTTATTCTACAACTAAAGACCCGTGCAGCTCAATTAATTTGATTTATTTGCGCTGCACTGCCCGTACTGAGCTCAAAACAATGTTTGAGAAAGTATTCGGTCATTCTGATTCAAATAAATCTGAATTTGGGGGACACTTTTATCATTAATTAAAAAAAAAATTATTATGTTGAATTAAAATTTCTGTTAAAATAAACGAGTAAGAAAAAGGACAATCGATGAAATATAATATCTTATGGTGACGAGTTTGGTCAGGTGGTTATAGGGCCAATCCTTAAATTTAAGTTCAATATCATCATTTTCTCTAAATATGTAACTAGTTTTTCATTATATTGGGAATATATATATATATATATATATATATATACATTAACATACTGTTGCAAAAACGTTTTGAAAATAAAATAAAATAAAAATAAACGTGTGCGACAAACGGGCCTTACTTCCCATACCTTTTAAACCTTGAAGGTTTGAGGAACATGGAATCTACCTATTGTTTGAACCAAATCCAATGACAAGTTTTGGTAGCTCCTGTGCAATAGGAAAAAAAAACCAAAAACAATGGGGGGCTTGATTCGGAAAGGCCCATCAAATTTCGAGCCCTTTTCCTTTTCTAACAATCTAAAAAACCTAGAGTGCTAAAACCCTGATGAAAATTCTGATTTGGTGTTTGTAGAGAAAAAAAAATAGAAATGGCTTGGCGATGTGGATCGCTATCAAGGTCGTTGATTTCCACAGCAAGAACATCAAGTGCCCGTTCCTCCTCTTCATCATCTCTCCCGCGCCTCCGCCCGCCGCCCCTTCCAGGCCACCGCCCCCAGTCTCGCCGCCTTCTGTCAACTTCCAACCTCGGGTAAGGCTAATTACCCTCCACCACTTCCCAATCTCACTTTGTTCTACTAACTTCACGACTTTATTACATGCTTTTGTTCTAAGCTCTAGCTCTCTGTTTTGTCAATTTTAATTAATGAAGGACAATTCGAGGAGTAATTGGGTGCACTCAATTGTTACTGCCGCTCCACAGCGTGTTGGCCTCTGCTCGTTTAACTTCTCATGTCTCCGTTGAGGCCCGCGCCTTTTGCGAGCTTTCTCAGGGTATCTTCCTTTCTCAACAACTCGGCATTGGCACCTCTATTTTCATTTACTTGTACTCCCCTACTCCAAAAAAGAGTCCCGTTAACAAAATTCGAAAATATGAAGGATGTTTTTTTTATTCCATTTTTAAAAATTTAGTAGTTTTTTTATTCCATATTTAAAAAGTTAGTAGTGGTGGCATGATAATTCAACATTGTCTCATTTTATACTATATCAATTAAAAAAAGAACTTTATTTTCTTCTTTTGGGGGAAATTAGACTCTTGTTCAGAGTATCAAATTGGGTTTTTTCTTATGTTTGCTATTATAAGAATATTCTTTAGACCTTTTTCAAATTCAATTTGGAGTTTTTATTTTGAAAGTTCTGATTATGTAATGACATTTCAGGTACCTACAAATCTTCCATTTCTGGTGTTTAAGTGTCATTAGAGTTGCATATTATAATAATGTCATTACTGCATGATCTCGATCTAGTATGTCTGTTTTGAAGTGAAGGTGTTTCATAGGATCATAGTATCATACAGACTACAGTTCAAATGGAGTTGAATTGGGTGTCAAGTCTTGTTGGAAAAAAACTTAAGCAAGGTTGATTTGTTATCTAATTTCAAATACTAGATCAAAAGATTTAATTAAGCTGGACTTAATTGTCTGTTTCATGGATTGTATGACTGACTGCTTATACAATGACCTGTCAAACATAATTTCTATGTTTGCTTTGAATTCCAGAAATGCAGATTAACCTGATAACTTCAAAAAAAATAAAAGTTTCGTTAAACCTAATGAAGCATAACTAAATCACGTGGGTGATAGCAGTATAAAATTGGATCGAAGTTGTACTTCTCCTTCGAAAAACAAAGCGAAGCATAACTAAGCAGACAGCCAAATTTTCTAAAAACCAAAATACTAGAAAAATAAAAAGCCTATTGCAATTGATGATACCATATGGAAACATTTTGAATTTTAATTCCTACTAATATGTATAGTGATATATGGTGCTAAAACCTTAATTCTTAGTTGATTTCTTCAACAATATTGCCTAAAAGTTTGAACTGAGAGTTGCCTTTATTTACCTAATACAGGGGTCACAAAATGTTAATGGAATAGTTATCCAAAATAATGTGAATGGTGTGTGTCAAGACTTCCTCTATTAGCTTGCTCCTGTCCTCTATCGTTTGAATCTCACACCGATCTTACATCTCCGTATGCTCATATGAGCTATTCAATTACACTAGTCCTGTAAAAGTAAGCTACACTAAAATTATTTGTTCTCTTTTTCTGGGATCATTTAATCTAGTAGACCATTCCAATACCCTTTAAGGTGTTGTATATGCCTCATTGCTCCCTTTTCTAGCTTACATGCCTTTCAGGTTTTCTTTAAGTGCTCTAGTACACTGTTTTCTACTGTTAAGAAAGATTTCTTGATTACAATAGCTTGAGCAAAAGTCTTATCCAATTTCAAAGAAAAGTTATCTTGAGTACATGATATTTGTTCATCGCTAAGCTAGGAAATAGAATATAGGGAAAAGAAAAGAAAAAAAATGGGAAGAAAAATGCCTCCTGTTGTAAGATGACTGTTATACAGATGGAGTGAGTCTGATAATGTGTTTACTTTTAATTATGTCCCATGAACGGGTTAGTTATGCTTTATTTACATTGCATGTTGCTAGGTATTCACTTTCTCATTAGCATGATTCTTATTCCTTTGCTTTAACAAATTCCTTTGGTGACAAAAGTCGAAAATATTAATGAATATTGGATGCTGTTTTACTTGCTGTGACATTTAGAGCAATCTTTCTTCCTTACAATAGATGGAAAAAGCAGACACCATTAAATAAATAAAAATGTCATGCTCTTCCCTTTCTAATCTCTATTGTATTGCACTTATGAGGGCCAATGTTTATGCATGTTTGCTTTCTTAATGGCCTTTTTAACATTTTAAGTGGATGCAGTCATGCAGAGTGGTTTTCATCAGGTCGTAGAGTTTTAGGATTTCCTTGAAGCAAATGTTTATTATATTCTTATCATTGTGGTGTTTACTTTGTTTTTCAGTAGGAACTTTCTGGAACTCGGAATCAATAGTTATCGTACTATAATAGTGAAGATTAGGATATACTTTTTCTTTTGCTCGTAAAAAAAAAATAAAGCTATGCTTTTGGGGAACTTGCTTACAGATGTGAAATTTATTTGTACCATGTTGAAGGAATATATATGTTACTGAGGAATTTACTTGAAATGACACTGCTGTTCTAGGACATTAGACCTTCAGTTTCACAACTTAATTTTGTGCATGCATGTTGTTGGGTTGATGGTGTAGTGTTGAAGTCAATGTCTTTCATACTGTTTCCCCTGATCTAACCGTAGATCATGTGTTGTAGGTACTTGAGTTGATAAAGATCAGCACAGCTAGTGCTACATTGTAGTGAGGGCTAGAGTACTTTTTGGGAATCCCTTTGGAGTAAAAGGGCATAAGCTACCATATTTCCATTTGTTGTTTGGATGAAAAGTTGGTTCTAGTTCTGCTTATCATGAGTTCTTATAGACGATTTAATATATTGTATTCTGGAGAAATTCATGTACTTATTTTATCATATCAGGAGATACACTGACATAACAGTCTTGTTATGTTTCCCTCAAAAGAGTTTTGTATTTTACAGAAATTTTTGGTGATTAATTCTTCCCTACCCAAGGTATTTTAGTTTCCTTTATCCATTAGAAAAAGAAGTTTTTGTTTGATTCATATCGACGAGTTCGTGGTTTTTTAACATTCCTGTCTTTGGACAATCAAAGGCGAAATTTAGATCCCAATTTAGCACTCTGTTTGAGATATCTATGTTCGTTTTAATCTGCATACGGAGAGACTCCATATTTGAAGAATGGGATTCGATATGACATGGCAGTTTTCATTTGGACAAATTATAGCCTAGTCAATCATCAGATGGGAATAAACTCGACTTAAATATTTGGCTGTAGCTATTCATTTTTGCGTATACTGTTAAAATTCACGCCCCGGATCAATTGCTCATTGTGAAAATAGATCATTTATGTTTTTGAATTGTAGGAATAAGTTTGTGATAATAGAATTATTCATTTATTGGGGGGGGGGGGGGGGGGGTTGTAATTAGTTGTTTCATTATAATGGAATAAACTATTTTTATTCCTGTCAAATTTGTGAATTCGTATTTATTAAGAAAAGGCATGAAATGATTCATCTAAACTAAAATAGAATGAATCATTCTACTCTCAATTATACTCTTCTTTTTTTATTTTATTCCTTCATTAATAGTATTTTTTCAATGCAAACGTTGCACTTGATTTGTTCATCTCCACCAAGAACTCATAGCTTAACCTTCATCGTTTATAATTAGTTGTTTTATTATAATGGAATAAACTATTTTTATTCCTGTCAAATTTGTGAATTCGTATTTCTTAAGAAAAGGCATGAAATGATTCATCTGAACTAAAATAGAATGAATCATTCTACTCTCAATTATACTCTTTTTTTATATATATTCCTTCATTAATTCTATTTTTTCAATGCAAACGTTGCACTTGATTTGTTTATCTCCACCAAGAACTCATAGCTTAACCTTCATCGTTTATTAGGCTGGCCGAATTCATATCAATCAGCCTACGAATCGCAGTCTAAAATAATTATTTGGGTTCATTCTTTGTAGTTTTTGCTCATTCTTTCTAGTAATTTTTATTTTACTTTTCCCTAGACAATTTGTAGTTCCGTTATTGCTGAATAAGATAATATTCATTTCACGTAATATAAGTCAATTATTCGAATAACCTAATCAAATTGAGTAATAGCATACTGTTGGTGTGGATGACTCTGAATTATTTTTCAAACGATACTCTGAATTATTAGTTTCTAATAATTGATGAAGGACTTTATCATATTCCAACCATTTAATTTCGGTAGGTTCAAGCACTATTAATCTTTTTGGGTAGTTGTAGCTAGGGTGCAAATCATATGTAATTTTATACTAGTATATTGTTGAGTAGTGACAAGCTCCATATATGTGGTCCTAAAATTGTTAAACCTAGCCCAGTATCCAAGGTCATTGATTAACTACTCTATAATTATATATGCTGTTTAATATCTACATGCATGTGTAATAAATCAGAATCTTTACCCTACTCTACGAAGAGGGGCACCGGTAGTGTCTAGCTCACCCGCTGGTTCATAAATGGATTAGAGGCCAACTACACCTACACTAATCACAATAATAAAGAAATAAATGGGTTTGCTGCGGTAGGAGTTGAGGCTCCACTTGGGTGCTAAAACTTGTTTATCAGTGAATCAAGTTGATGACAGCTTAATTTGTTCGTTGAGTGCGCTATCTATAAAGTCATTACTAGCTCGTGTGATTGATTTTAGTCAAACTATATATATAATTGTGTGTGAATTTGTTATATAGGGCACGAATCCCTCTTTATGTTTGCTCAAAGAGAGGCAGGCTTTGATATTTGACCTCATGTACGTGGATTCTGTCCGGTATATTAAAATATTGTATCTCGTACTCCTTTCTTTTTATTATACAAGTCGTTTTAGAATAATTTTATTTCTATAATATAAGATGTTTTACATATATCTAAAAGAAAAAATTAATTATTTCTTACTTTCCTCATAAATAAATAGAGTAATTGAGAGAGAGAGAGAGAGAGTAATTAATACATAGATAGTAATGACATTTCAAATTAATATTAATTATCTAACATTAAAATTAATAAAAATTTTAATATATGCGATTATTTCTCAAACGAATTATAAAATAGAAAGGAGGAAGTAATTAGCGTTCATAATTATTTCACCTCTTGAAAGAGTACAATAGTCAAAAAAGAGTTCTACGCAAGAATTTGAATTCGCAGTTTATATCCACAAGGTTAGAAATATAAATTTTTCTCAATTATTAATTATAACGAATTCATAAACAATATATATAATTATACCAACCCTAATTGGTAATTAAATGCCCTACTACATGCCTACACATGTAATTAAGTAATTAGGTCAGCAAGCTGTTGCTTATTCAGAGGACCAAGCACCATCTCATGAAATTGAATTTGCTTGCACTGGATCCAGCACATATCAGCCCTACTACATAGTCTAGTACATTATAGGACAATACATGGTAGTATAACAATTAATAAAACAGTCGAAGAACCAAATGATTCGTTGCTTTTCGAGTTTGAAAGTTAGAAAATTTAGTTTAATGGTCGGAAGTCCAACCATTAAAACTATAAAACAAATAGCAGGAAATTTAGCTGATGCGATATAGGTTTACTGGATGCTTATGCATGAGAGTAGTCTACTAAAATAAGGCAAAAATACCCAAATCAGAATCTTATAAATCGTCGAAAAAACCCACTTATCGCAAGTGATGGATAATCCCCCTGTTGAGGGCATGCATGTAATTTCAGATCAATACAATGCATAATGTGATACATATACTACTTTCTATGCTTTAAAATTAAAGATATATTTGGACTCTTAACTCAATTTGAGAATTCAAATTTTAGAATTGATGAATTTATCTATTTTTTCAAAACAACAAATATATCAGTTAGTAGTAAAATCAAATTAACTAGCAATATTGTTTTTTATATTCTCCAAATTAACTAAAAAAATTAAAATGTATACGTGATTTTGAGCTGGAGAGAGTAACATAAACTTATTGTCAATCAATGATATTAGAGATAGGGCAGGAGTCTAATCAAAAGAAAACCCTGATCAGTAACTAACTTAGAAACCCCATGCTTCACTCTCATAGACCTTGTTTAGTAGTGTTGGGTGAAATGTCTGTTTTGTACTTAAATTTTTTGAAACTTTAAACCTATATATATTTATGTAATGTTTCATCATATTTAGTCGCAACAAAATTTACAATATATTATCAAAAAATATAACAAAACTCTATAGTTGATAAGCTTTTGTTTGAGTCAAAAATCCTATAAATTTCTTTAATGATCCTGATATCCGGACAGGTAAAAAAGAAGTTTGCACGTATACTGAAAGTATGAAAGCTCTTCTTGTCACTGCACCCACAAATTGCCACGCTTATGGGGCGAATCTACAATACGCAATAAGGATACATGTGTTGGACAACACTAGATCAAATCAATCGAGTCAAATATGCCAGCACTTGAATTCTTATTAGCATACAAATTTTCTAAGATCACAAGGTCACATATATAATCTTAAGTATTCATTTCAACGAAAGTAGGTTAATACATGTTTGACAATTGACTAGCGAATATGATAAACTAATTAAGTTGGAATACATAGCAAATTAACTCAAAGTAAATTCCAGAAGAAAATAATGAAAACAACTCAGACAGTATATATATATATATATATATATATATATATATATATATATATATAGAGAGAGAGAGAGAGAGAGAGAGAGAGAGAGAGAGAGAGAGAGAGAGAGAGAGAGTTGGAATTGCCAAACATTGACAAAGTTGTCAAGGGCCATGACCACTTTTTCTTAGTACAGTACGGCACTGCTAATTAAAATAATAAAGTTTGACAGCTAAATGGAAGTGAATGGTAACTGGTAATTGTTACTAAAAATAAACCAGACAAGCAATGTGAACTTTCATTTCATGCAAGTACATGATTGTGCCAAGTACGTACCACATCAAAAAATATATATATATCGATTCTCAAAAAAGTGGCCAAGTTGTCCTGATTTTCTAGTGATCATATCTATGGAAACATGAACTACTTGCCCACTATTTATAGCACAAATAATATATGTATGAAAGCACCCATATCATTTTTTACTATAGGAACGAGTGCACTTAACCACTATTCATGTACCACCCATATCATTTTTTTTCACCTTGGCTAATTCTTTATTTTGGAAGGCTTTCTAGCTAGCTACATTACTCCATATGTTGTGCACAATAGCATAATGTGTGCGTATGTTTGATTTTCTTGAAACAACTACATCCATTTTTTTTGGATACTAGTCTCATTACATGAATAAATATGAAATCCAATTTTTCCATCAAGATCGGGAACTCTTTTTTTTTTAATTTATTTAGTTTTTAATAATAATAGTTTGATTTGAATATAATTCCTTCTTTAGGTTTCTAATTATATACAACTATGAGTAAATGTATGTATATATAAACAATGTTTGTAAATCTGGACCAGACCGACTGTCCGACCGGAACTGGTTGCCACGCCGGTCCGATTTTGTTCAAAAAACCGATTTTCAGTGATCCGTTTAACCACCGGTTAATTGAACCGTTTTTAAAGTTTTTTTTTTTACAAAAATATTTTTACTAATATTATAATATTATTTACTATATTTTAGTTTATAAAAAATTAAATATTTTAAAATTTTATTAATTATTAATAATATATTTTTTTATGTATATATGACGTTACCGGTTCAATTTGACCATTGATCTGACCAGTGACTCATCCACTTCGTATCTTTTCT
Organism: Hedera helix; assembly: GCA_947179155.2. Classification (NCBI taxonomy): domain Eukaryota; kingdom Viridiplantae; phylum Streptophyta; class Magnoliopsida; order Apiales; family Araliaceae; genus Hedera; species Hedera helix. Next base: position 40,319,643 of record OX359275.1, read on the forward strand.
GGTTTGATGACCGGTCCAAATTTACAAACATTGTATATAAACGCTTCATTATGTCTCATTTCTTACCTCAGTGCTTCCATCATATCACATTGCAATATTACAGCATATATCTAAAAGATGAAGCCAAATTAAACACAACATATTTACCCCACAGATATCACGGGTGATTTAAATGTTCCGCTCATTCACCACTTCTTACTAATACTACAAGTCCATCTGAAGTATCAATCTCATTTTCGTACTTGTTCGGATAATTCATGAATAAGTTGCAAAAAACGTGCATGGATATATATATATATATGAAAATAATTTATAATATATATTTGTTATGGATCTTTATAGAGAGGGTACACACCATCTATATCCTTTAAAACAGAGATGTAAAAAAAACACGGACACTACGACTTTATTAACAAGGATTTAAGGTTTATTAACTAGGGTTTAGGATTTATATATAAATCAAAGTTTAGTGTTTATTAACCAGGTTAGAATTTAGAATTTATTAACTACGATTTAGGATTTATTAACTCGGGTTTAGTGTTTATTAACTCGAGTTTAGATTTTATTAACTATGGTTTAAGATTTATTAGCTAGAGGTTAAGAAGGTTAATAAACCCTAAACCCAGTTAAAAAATGAGTTAATAAATCATAAACCCGCTACTGATGTTTTTTTTACAGTCCGCTATTAATAATAACTGACGTCAATTTTCAATCTCAAATCCTAGTCGTTACTTTTGTTTTAAAAGATATAGATAGCGTATGTCCTATAATAATCCATAGCAAATACATATTATGTTATGGATCAATTCTCATATATATATATATATATATATGGTCGGTGCATGTCGCATCATGCATGCTATGCACTTCGAACACATGTTTACCATATATCATTCATGGGTTATATATATGAAACAAGAACAGGAATTCTCGTACTACGATTCGTAGCGATTAATGTATCTGATTCGAGGAGCAATATCAGTTCCATTTAACTCAAATTTATGTGTGTGCGTGTGTAGGAACCATCAATCCCTACCTAGCTAGCTTAAGATCAGTTTTTCAAGAAAACATCTAAAACTATGTTTTGCAACTAACGATCAATTCCAAACCTATGGAATTAGAATTGAGAGGTAAATTTTTACTAGTTTTTGGTTCAGTGAAATTTTAAATATTGTACTTCAATTCAAAGTTTAAAATTAAGTTGTCAAATAAAGAGTAAATCACATATATGATATTGTTTAATTTGTCCCTTGGATCGAATATTAGAGCATCTTAATTAGTAGTTGCATGTGTTTAGTTTGTAAAATTAACTAAAGACATGATCAGAGAACATAGCCCAGGGCAAATGTCTATCAATTTGGGACTACTTTGTGAACGAACGTCGTGAATCTGGTTTTGTTGCAGTCATCTCGATCAGGAGCCGAAGAACAAACAAATAAACAAACAGTTTTGTGCATGCAAATTAATATCATATCTCCGATGCAATTTTTTTTTAAAATAATATTGATCACTAGGCAAGCAAGACTTGATTGGAGCCACCTGCGTATATTGTAAAATTTAATATAGCCCGGGGTAATTGTAATATATATACTCCAAATCTAAGTATAGACTGGAACGCTGGAACGCTGGAACTTTGACCTTGATCCTTTACAGGTAACAAAAATGTAAAAAAGTCAATTACGTAGGAGTTCAGTAGTGCCGTAAATGTTAATAAAAAATTGTATCCCTTATCATTTGTATTTTAAAAAATAAAGATTATATGTATTCAAAATAAAATAAATATATTTGTATTCGATTTTAAGGTATACTTAAATAAATAAATACGAATACGGATATAAACGTAGTAATTGTATTTGTTTAATATCAAACCGTAAATATATCCCACTGATAACAGATATCCGATATTTAAATTTATATTTGTATCCAAATAATTTGTATATGTATATACGTGTATATATCCGTTCGTCCTTAACTGAAAAGGTCAATTTGGTCATTTTTTTTAAATATTTATATAATTTGAAGGATGAATTATGCCAAAAAAAAAAAAAAAAAAATTAAGGAAGGAGTTGATAAAAAAAGAGAGTATAAATTAGAGGGTCAGTTACAATGGTTGCAGCTGCCAAAAAGGTTTTGTAATCAATAATTCATTAATCGGAATGGTTGATCTATCTATATATTCGCCTTTTTCTGGTAGTTGTATACTACTATTAAATATTCCTCATTTTTATTATATAGGTTATTTAAGACATAATTATATATATTAAAAAATTCTATTAATACTAATATTAAGTAATTAATGTTGATTTAAAATTTTATTACTATCCATATATTAATTAATTACTCTTATTTCTCTCTCTCTTAATTATTCTATTTTTAAAGATAAAATCAAAAATAATTAATTATTTTATTTAAATATATATAAAACGATTTATATTTAAAAAAAAAAATTAAAACAACTTACATAATAAAAATGACGGATTAGTAGTCATTAAAATCAACTTCATAAAAAGACCAATCATGATTGCTGCTGCAACTTTTGTTAATGGAATTATGCTAAATTGGATCGACCTACCAACGACTTCCACATGCATACATTTGAATTACCAGATATACCGGCCGGCCGGTATAAGAAGAGAAATAATGGAGCTGGCAAAATAAGACTTTTTGAATTCATCTCTAGTCTTGCGCACACAAACGGACTTGGCTATGTACGTACGGAATCAATAACAAGACTTAATGAAACAGTACTCAATTCACCTAATTAATTAAGTCGTATGGTAATTTTATGTCCCTGTCTCCCCCTGTCCTGTTAATACAATGAGTGCATGCTCATATTTTCAAATTTCAACCCATTAGTAAGCAAACTTCTCCATTAAATACATTACACGCTAATGTACTTATCTCCACATATGATGGATGAGTTTTCGTTTGATTGGACAATTCAGCTCATGTGGAAGGATACATCAAATAAATATGTCTTTGCCAAAAAATAAAAAAATAAAAGGTCAACAGCCGTGATATTATCCATATTTTAAACATGTACAATATATAAACCATTTTGTATTGATATTGCTTGACCATACGAGATTTTCCTTAGCGTCACGTATAACAATACTATGATGGTAGACTCCATTATATATATGGGATTTTCTTTTACGTATACGACTACAATTAATTATTAGGGTGGGTTGACCTTCGTGCTAGTTTCCATCTACCAATAACATCATATAGTCCCTTCGTTTTTTTTTAAATTGATGTTTTAATTATGATAAAAATATAAAAATTAAAAAATATAATTAATATTTTATTTAATTAATTAAAATTAATTTATGATCTCATGCGAAATACTAATTTTATTATAAAATTATTATATTGTTTATATTTTTTGTATTGTACTATACTAATATATTAACTATAGTAATAATTCATCAATACTATGTACGATAATTTTTATTCATATAAATAATAATACTTGTTGATTCATTTGTTTATATATTCATCTATTTATGTAATGCTAAATTCTATCTATATTTAAACAGTTATACTTATATAATTTAATAAAAAAAATATTAATATAATTAAATATAATATGAATTATATGAAAATAAGAGATAATGGTAAGTACATAATACATATAAAAAAAATTGAATAAAAGATGAAAAATACTTGAGTGATTTTTTTTCTAAAAAAAGGTTATCTTTTTTTTATTTTAAATATACAATGTATTCTTTTTATACTTCTTTTAACATAGCTAGGCAAATTGTTTTGTTTTAACCGAGTGACAGTAATTAAATACAGAATAAATATAAAAGCTTAACCGTAACCGTATTAATCATATGTTTGCTAGATATATAGGCCAAGTAGTCGGAGGCTAGACAATGAAACCATGAATGTTATTAGTAGTAGTGGATCACTTGCACCTAAATTTAAAAATATTAGAATAAATTAGAAGATTATCGCTTGTTCGTAGTAGTATTACTTTAGTGCAAGTTGCTATGATGGATTGAATTGAAGATTATGACACATAGGCGATGAAAACAACGGTGTCGCGATGAGCTGCCGGTCATTAACATAAACAAATGTAAAAGAAAACAATAAGTCTGGGCGGACCGGCCAATTGGACAGGAAAATTGGACCGGTCCCCCTTTTTTCCATGTTTCCTTAGTTTTTTTTTTTTTTTTTTTTTAGTATATATCTAAACATATTTATACTATGGATTTAAAAAAAAAAAAAATTAAAAATCCAAAAAAATTAGGTATAATTTGGATATATATCAAAAAAATGATTGTATGGGTCCCATACAACCATTTTTTTGATATATATCCAAATTATACCTAATTTTTTTGGATTTTTAATTTTTTTTTTTTTTAAATCCATAGTATAAATATGTTTGGATATATACCAAAAAAAAAAAAAAAAAAAAAACAAAGGGAACATGAAAATGTCCAATTTTCATGTCCAATTTCCATGTCCATGTAGAACTACTCAAAAGAAAATGGTAACCATAAAAATATACTACTATAATATGGTCCGGTCAGGTCAGGTACAGCACTTGACAACAAGAATAAGTACACTGCAAAGCAGAAATTCTAATAACAGTGATGTGAAAACATCAAGGATCTCATTCCATCATCTTATCCGCTAAAATAAATAATCAAATACATTTATTTTTTTATTTAAACTTATTTTTTTTAATTTAATTGTAACAATAAAATAAAAAAAGTATAAAATAAGCTTTAATTTTATTTATACCGGACCATATATAGATATATATATTAATGATAATTTCACCTTTTAAAATTTAATGAATCCCATTTAATTAAATGCATTTTTCAGTAAATTTGACTTTGTATAACATTTTGTACTTGATTTAGAGTTAGAGATGATATTTTCGGTGTTTTTTAACCATATTTTGTGCAAATTTATTAAGTACCTGGTTGAACAATTTTTATTCATAGCTACACATTGCGCTAAAAATAGTGTTTTTCTTGATTTGTTTACTTTTTTAAATATATATATATATATATATATATATATATATATATATATATATATATATATTAATTACAACAACAACAGGATTTGAACAAAGGTATAGTGATATCATCCTAACTAATAGTCAATGATCTTGATTCGTGTACTTAAGGCATTTGTTGGTGAACAATTTTTTTTTTAATATTAATATTTTATAAATAAAATTTAATATTTTTATAAAATTTTACTTATATGAATGTAGATCTTATTTATTATTCATGTGAGACGAAAGATTAATTCCCTTTTCTATTTGTACTTAACACATTTTTTAGGAAATGGAGTATATTCTTTCTTCTAAATTATTTTTCATGAATTCTATTAACTTAAATCAAATTCTTTAAAATAAAAATATGGAAACATAAAAAATTATAATACTAATTAAATTTAATTGTGAGTTAGATGCACTCAAAAGAAAGTCAACTAAAATCTCATTTTCGAGACTAATGATAATTTTATATATATGTAAAGCTACTTGCGTAGCTGAACAATGAGAAATGCCGAGTCGCCGGTTGGGTGTCCTTGTCTGTGACCGACAAACTCACCACAAAAGAGCATTGTGGTCCGCGTACGGACAAAGTGTCAAAGCTGGACCGTGCTGACCTGGCGTAAACCCATCCAAGGTGACCTTCAACGGGGTCCACGTGCCCCCTCTTCACGAGACAGGTCATATGACAACCAATTGTTTTTTAACGTTTTCTTTTTATTTTTGATTTGAATGTCGATATGAAGCAATTCCCGTCAAAATCCTTCCAAGGACATACGGTAAATATTATTAAAATAATTTTATACAGATATAAAAATTAGATATGAATATTTTATAATTTTATTTATTTATATTTTTATCTTCAATTAAAGATAAAAATATAAATAGATGAAATTATAAAATACTCGTATAGACTAGCTCATATTATTTAGCCCGCTCTCTCCCACGTGTCACCTGACGTGTCAACGTAAAAAATGACGTTTCAATCGACCTTTCCCTATATAAACCTGCTTCATCTCATGTACCTAAACCCACACACACAACCGGTACTCTTCTTAATATTTACTTGTTCAAGTATATCTCACAACTATAAACCCTTTGTTTTCTCCGTCACTTTCTCTATTTAAAATTTCCGGCCATGGCGGTTGACTCCACAATCTCGTCTCCTCTCGGCCCTCCGGCGTGCGAGAAAGATGCCAGGGCTCTTCAATTTATTGAAGAAATGACCAAAAATGCAGATTCAGTACAAGAGAAAGTTTTGGCCGAAATATTGAGCCGAAATGCTGAGACTGAATACCTCCGAAACTTCAAACTCAACGGTGCCACGGACCGCGACACCTATAAGTCCAAAATACCGGTTGTTAATTATGAGGACCTCCAGCCCTATATCCAACGGATAGCTAACGGAGACCGCTCTCCCATCCTTTCTTCTCACCCCATTTCTGAGTTTCTTACTAGGTAAAAATTTTGAGGGTTTTTTTTTTCATCGATCCACTTATATTTAATTTTGATAAAAAGAAAAACAATATACATAAAATTGGAGTACATGTTTTTTTTTTTGGCATACATACATATTCATGCACGTGTATTTTACTAACTCAAGAAGGGGATTTTCAGTTCTGGAACATCTGCTGGAGAGAGAAAGCTGATGCCAACCATCGCTGAAGAGTGGGACCGTAGGCAGAAGCTATACAGCCTTCTCATGCCAGTCATGAATCTGTACGTATATAATTATGAGTTAGTTACAAATTGTTTGATTATAATTATAGTAAATTTATAAGTTAGTAGTATAATTTATAAGTCTGTTTCTGATTGTATGACTATAATTTTTACTAATTGGGTTTACTAATAAAAAAATATTGGACTGTTACAGCTACGTGCCGAATTTGGACAGAGGGAAGGGTTTGTACTTTCTGTTTATTAAGGCGGAAACCAAGACCCCGAGCGGATTGGTAGCACGTCCGGTGCTGACCAGTTACTACAAGAGTGAACAGTTCATGAACAGGCCATATGATCCATACAATGTCTACACTAGCCCTGATCAGACCATTCTTTGTGCTGACTCCTTCCAAAGCATGTACTCTCAAATGCTTTGTGGCCTCGTCATGCGCCAACAAGTCCTTCGAATGGGTGCCGTTTTTGCCTCAGGCCTAGTCCGAGCCATCCGCTTCCTCCAGCTCAATTGGAGACAACTGGCCGATGACATTGCATCCGGACTTTTGAACCCTAAAATAACAGACCCGTCTGTCAGAGCATGCATGTCGGGTATTTTAAAACCCGACCCTGAACTTGCTGAATTCATCACTCAGCATTGCTCGGAGGAGAATTGGGAGGGGATTATTACTAGAATTTGGCCAAATACCAAGTATTTGGACGTGATTGTTACAGGTGCAATGGCTCAGTACATTCCAACGCTTGATTATTATAGCAATGAGTTGCCTAAATACTGCACCATGTATGCATCTTCCGAGTGCTATTTTGGGCTTAACTTAAAGCCCGTTTGCAAGCCATCTGAAGTTTCTTATACCATCATGCCAAATATGGGCTACTTTGAATTTCTCCCCCACGACTCGTTGGCTCCGGCAACTCTCTCCCGTGACTCGCTACCTCGGCTTGTTGACCTTGCTGAGCTAGAAGTGGGAATGGAGTACGAACTTGTGATTTCAACCTACGCGGGACTGTGTCGCTACCGAGTTGGTGACATTCTCCAAGTCACCGGTTTCCATAACTCGGCCCCTCTGTTCAAGTTCATAAGGAGGAAGAACGTTTTGCTAAGTATTGACTCGGACAAGACCAATGAGGCCGAGTTACAAAGCGCCATTGATAATGCCTCGGTGTTGTTACGTGAATTTAATACGACTATAGGGGAATACACTAGCTATGGTGACAGCAAGACCATCCCGGGACATTACGTTATTTATTGGGAATTACTAGTGAAAGACGAGGCCAACTTACCGAGTTATGACATGTTGAACCAATGTTGTCTAGCAATGGAAGAATCGTTGAACTCAGTGTATCGACAAGGCCGAGTGGCCGATAACTCAATCGGACCGCTTGAGATAAGGGTGGTGAAAAACGGCACATTTGAGGAGCTAATGGATTACGCAATTTCAAGGGGTGCGTCAATTAATCAATACAAGGTTCCAAGGTGCGTTAGTTTCACACCCATCATGGAACTCCTTAACTCAAGAGTTGTGTCGGCGCATTTTAGCCCCGCGGCCCCACAATGGACCCCAGAACGACGACGTTGACTAGGCAGTAATACCAACAAGTGACGTCAACTGAAGGAGTACTTAATAGATAAAACCCAATAAATATCACTTGGTTAGCCACGTACCAACCAAACATGCCCCTTGAACCATGAAAATCTCTCTCTCCTCTCCCTTATTTTTCCTTTATATGTTGATCGTGATCTAGCTTGGAAAAGTGTCTTTTGAAAATTGCAGGATTTGGTCGTTGGGTTTGTGTAGGTTCAAATAATCTGTACGCATGATGTAATTGGTAGGCATATGATCGAGTCTTTGTTTGTAACTTTTAGTGAAAAAGGTGAAGAAAAGACGTTGAAACTACTGTTTGTATGTAGCATCATTTTGTTGGTTTGTATGGTGGCCTCATGCATAGATATTGTAAATTAATTTGTGACTGAAGGGTACCATTGTTTTCTAAAGAACAAATATCTGTGCTCTGTTTGCATGGATTTTATTGCACGTGATACATACTCCTTATCAGGGGCGGATGTACACAGGGGACAGAAGAGGCAGCTGCCTCTGCTGGCTTTTTGATTTTTTTTATTTTTTTATTTTTTTATAGATATAAGGGCAAAAGTATAATTTATTAAATTCAGGGGCAGATTTATAAAAAATTGAACTTAGAGCTTTCTATAAACTACACTAACTTAGCTACACCCACAGGCCACAAGGCTACATAGCATACATTTCTGATTTCTCTCTATCCCTCATTCTCTCTCCTACCGCGGGTGGAAGGAAGTGTGTAACCAAGGACCAAGATTTCCAGTAATCAGTATCAGGTGAGTACATTGTTGTTACTTTATTATCCGAGATTGATCCATCATCATGCTTAGATCTGAGTATGAATGTTATACTTTTAATGTTAGTGACCAAATTTATGAATTTTAGGAGTTTGGATCTATTTCTAATCTCAGCCTTTTTGGTCGTTCATTAATTGATTTGATTTTTATCTCACTTGAAATTGGGGTTTACAATCGCTCATTAATTGATTTGATTTTCATCTCACTTGAAATTAGGGTTTACAATGTGTTAAGACTGTTAGTTGTAAGTTAAACAATTCATTTATTGGTTGGCCGTAATTAGTCTTTGGGTTATTGTTTTCCCGGTTTTCCAGATATTGATTTTAATTGAGCCTAGTCATTTTCAATGTGATATTCTTGTAATTAGATGCTAAGAAGTTGTTCTTAAATTACAGACTTAATAAGAACCCTTGGTCTTTGAAATCTCATTACTTGTCTTAATTATTTCTTTTTTAACATTGTAATTAATGGTTTGTTCAATAAATTTGATTAATCTAAATAGGCTGAATATTGGTTATTGCTTGTATTCTAAAACTGTTACTTTGAGGGTTGAAGAACTTATCTTTTACTGAGTTAACACAATTATTCACTATTTGTTAATATCATCCGTAACAAAATATAATGCTAACAAAAGGTAGAGTATTCGTCGAGGATATTTGATTAAGAGCCCTTATCAATCAATATTTTTCGAATTCCCTTACTGTTATTTATGGAGATCCGACTAATATAAAAAGTATGCCGCTTGATTAAAATTTGCCTCTGCTGGGAATAAATCCTAAATCCGCCCATGCTCGTTATAGTATTATTCTTACTTAGTTTCTGAGATAAAAGGAGCATTATTTGTTTGGCAATCAATTTAAATTTATTGCATTAGATTTACATTTTTTGCTTGGAAGCATGCATCTTATTACGTTTTTAGTTGGTGGACGTGTCTCAACGTTCGTTCATTCGATTCCTGGGTAGTTCTCTGATTAATTAGGTGTTAAGAGAAAGTTATTACCGTTATTTGCTTTTTCAAGTGCTTTTTTAGTATATGCAGAATTAGTGCAGAGAATTAAGAAAATAATGTAATATTATTTTTAATAACTTTTGGTGACATATAGGGAGAGTACTACTGCCCGGTCGACTTGTCTTAAATTTTATAAAATCTTAATTAATTTATTAAAAAATATTAAAATAGTGATTTTATTAAATTTTGATTAACAATTTTATTACACTTGGTAGGTTTTTTTGAAATAGAATATAATATTAACTATTGCGTTAATAAAAAAATTAAGAAAATAAATAGAGATTCTTTTGTAGAATGGGTAGAGTAATATAAAGGGGGGCAATGGGTTTTGTAACATTCAGATGGACTCAAAACGGTTGTGGGGCGTGGGGGTCCAACCCAAAACTAACTCATTTTTAAGGTACACCCCAATTCATAACCAGCCCAGTAATATAGAACCCTAGCAACACATCGAATCATTAAAATAAATATTTTTAATATGAAAAATAATTTCTCATTTTCTTTTAAAAATCTCTCCCCTCTTAATTTCTCTCTTGAAATTGATATTTAAAGTGAAAATATGATAATGGACATGAGATTTGAGTTTCGCTCACTACTCCGACAAATATTATACATACATATGAAAATATCCGTTTTCAATATTAAAAGATTATACTACTAATATATACGTTATGCTCATATCATGAAAAGAATAGATATGGAAAATATGAAATCTGAATCGAAGAATGCAGAGTCTACATGGTTGAAGTGTAAATGAGACTATATCCTGTATGATTTATATATATATGTACAGAAGGATATTCGGTCCATATTCTATGAGTGGAATTTTGAAAAAAAACCCTTTTTTTTAGTGGTTGTGTAGCTCTTTACTTCTTCTGGATTTTTGTAAATAGTGTCAAGCCCAATTAATAGAGTGGAGAGTAAATTTACATAGTCCATGGCCCGCTGTTTTGGCAAAAGATAATACTCCATATCTTTCTGAATTGGCTTTAGGTACAAGTAACCATCTGTAAAAGAAAGCCCCGTTCTTGATACCAAAGAAAGCCCTTACCTACCATCTCCTACAAGTAGTGTGGGTTGAACCTGGAATTAAATACGGAATATGACAAGTGATAGTCCGCAAAGGAAAATGATATATATTCTTAGTCGATTTTTTATGATATATATTTGTAGGCGAATTTTTGATTGTCAATAACGTGGATGAGTATAATTGATAATATTTTTGACGAGATATGTGATAGGAGGTATCCTCTTATAATTCTATCCAATTTAATATATTAATAAGGAGAAAATCAGTGCCTACAAGGATACTAATGAGACCCCCTTTAGGCCCGCCACTATATATATATAATTATTTCTAAAATTGACCTTTTGTCTACATATAATATTCAGATTATTTCATTAAAAATTCACAACATTTATAATACAAAATGTTACAAGTAATAAAAATAGATAATTATTATTTTTATACAAAAAATTAATATTTTTACAAAATCTTATTTATATAAATATAGATCTTATTTTATATTTATACGAGAAGAGTGTTATAGAATTATCACATTATCTTCCGAAGATATTAATTTCGTATAAATATTGTATATTTGTTTAATTTTGAATTAAAACAATTGTAAAAAATATATAAAAAAAAACTTAAAGAAATTAATTTGAAAAAAAGAAGAAGAAAAGAATTGAAGAAACGTATGGAAACGGTATGTCGTATATTTATCAGGGGCGGCTAGGCCTAACCATGTGGGGATATAATAGGTCGTTTTCAATATTGAATTTTATTATTAAGAAGAAATGTGTATAAGTTTGTCAATGAATGAGTAATATATAACATAATATATGGTATTCTAGATTATTTAGTTTATAATATTTATAAATTAAATAAATTGTATTTAAAATAAATTAGTTATTAATAAACAAAAAGATTTACTCCCTCTATTATGAAAGAGATGGGTATAACTTTTTTTATACTCAAAAGAATGACTTAAAGTTTATTAAATAAAAGACAAATGTGTCGGTTAGTGGGTTCACTAGCATAAATAAATAAAATATTTATTATTTTATATAATTTTGTGAGTCAGTAAAAATAATTTTAAATTTTCTTTTATTCTTTTTTTTAATTTATGTAAAAAATATATTTGATACATTTATTTTTTAAAGTACGGAGGGAATATCTGGATTTGAAACTCTAAACAAAGTATGCAGCTGATCGAGAAACAAACAAAAAGATAGCATGCCTCTGTCATCATGTCGACATAGGTAGGAAAACTACTAGGATAAGCGTGAGTAACGAAAATAAAACAATCAACACCTTCACGTGCGAAACTAGTATTTAATAAATAAATAATATATATATATATATGTAGATTTTATTATAGACGAATTTTATAAATATTTAAAAGGAAAAAATATACCGTTCATTTGTTAAAATAATCTCTTTTGTTTTCGAGGTACGGACCATCAAAATCATGCCATCACTTTTGAGCGCAATAGCGTCAGCTTCACTAGTCAATGCGATTGGCTGAATCTTTCGTGTGTTATACACGCGCGATCAACAACGGGTAGGAGTAGGATGCGGTTGGTACTTAATTCTCCGTCATCGAATGGCATCACACGAGCTCGTACAACCACGAGCTATGCACGAAAATACACGCCCTGGCTTGCTGCGTGCGTCCTTGTAATACTGGATTTTGGCTGGATTAGAGACGAAGTTTCTCTTAACTTTCCACTTGGGTCAGTCACACATCGATTGGCCACCACAAATTTTGATGGTGGTAATATTGATTGATTTAATTGTTATCTTTATAAAAAAAAATATATTGTTATAAAATTTCACTCATATTTATATAAAATTTACTTATTATTTATAGAAAAATACTTTTATAAAAATATTAATTTTCTTACAAAAATATTAATTTTTATAATTTATTATTATCCATGTATATTTAGAATCGGATAGGTCATTATCAATTGATTTGGTTACTGCGTACGAATTATTATAGAGTCAGTGATTTTCAATATATTAAAAAAATATTATGAAATTATGTTTAAATATAACTGATGTGTATTCTTAATATTTACAAAATAGAAAATAATATTGTGAATCAATCTAATTGATTTACCCCTTAAACCACCATTCTAATCAATCAACTTGATCTTTGACTAAATTAATTTAACCGAATTTAATTGAAGACAATATTGATTCAAAATATAATTACTTGTTTGCTACAGTTTTTAAAATATTTTATTAAATATAATAACTTAAAAATAATGATAAATTACGAATTTTACATGTTATGTCTCATATTCTTTTTTTTCTTTTTTTTAAAAGGTTTTGCACTTAAGATATAAACTCTATAAATTTGTCAATCCTATCCTTTTACGAACATAGCTGTTCCCGTAGCTTTCTCACAACTATAAATCTATAGTGGTATATAAAGGGAAAGGAAAAGTATCTAATCAGTGACTGCAAGGATAGCGATGAGACCCCCTTCAGGGCCGCCACTATATATATATAATTATTTTTAAAATTGACCTTTTGTCTACATATAATATTCAGACTATTTTATTAAAAATTTACAATATTTATAATACAAAATGTTACAAGTAATAAAAATAGATAATTATTATTTTTATACAAAAATTATAATATTTTTACAAAATTTTATTTATATAAATATAAATCTTATTTTATATTTATACGAGAAGAGTGTTATAGAATTACCTCATTATCTTCCGAAGATATTAATTTCCTATAAATGTTGCATATTTGTTTAATTTTGAATTAAAACAATTGTACAAAAAATATAAAAAAAATAAAGAAATTAATTTGAAAAAAAAATAGAAAAGAATTGAAGAAACATTATGGAAACGGTATGTCGTATATTTATAGGTCTAACCATGTGGGGGATATAATAGATTGTTTTTAATATTGAATTTTATTATTAAGAAGAAATATGTATAAGTTTGTGATTGAATGAGTGATATATAACATAATATATGGTATGTTCGATTATTTATGTTTATAATATCTATAAATTAAATAAATTATATTTAAAATAAATTAGTTATTAATAAACAAAAGATTTACTCCCTAATTATGAAAGAGATGGGTGTAACTTTTTTTATGCTAAAAAGAATGACTTAAAGTTTATAAAATAAAAGGCAAACGTGTCGTTTAGTGGGTATACTAGTGTAAATAAATAAAATATTTATCATGTCGACATAGGTAGGAAAAATACTAAGATAAGCGTGAGCAACGAAAATAAAACAATCAACACCTTCACGTGCGAAGCTAGTCCTAGTAAAGATTAAGGTAGGGACCATCCAAATCATGTCATCACTTTTGTGTGCAATGGCGTCCGCTTCACTAGTCAATGTGATTGGCTGAATCCTTCGCGTGTTTTACACGGGCGATCAACGACGGGTAGGAGTAGGAAGTGGTTTGTACTTGATTCTCTGTCACCTAATGGCATCACACGAGCTCGTACAACCACGAGTTATGCACGAAAATACACGCCCTGGCTTGTTGCGTGCGGCCATATAATACTGGATTTTGGCTGGACTAGAGACGAAGTTTCTCTTAAACTTTCCTATTGGGTCAGTCACATACGTTCGATCGGCCACTTCAAATTTTGATGGTGGTAATATTGATTGATTTAATTGTTATCTTTACGAATAAAATTAATATTTTTATAAAATCTCGCATATATTTATATAAATTTTATTTATTATTTATATAAAAATATTTTTATAAAAATATTAATTTTCTTACAAAAATATGAATTTTTATAATTTATTATCATCAATGCATATTTAGACTCGAATAGGTTATTACCTATTTGATTTGGTACAATCAACTGTCGAATTATTATAGAGTCGATGATTTTTAATATATTAAAAAAATATTTGAAAATTATGTTTAAATATAATTGGTGTTTATTCTTAATATTTATAAAATAGAAAATAAATTAGTGACCAAATTTCTAAAAATAAATTCTAAAATAAAATAATATTGTGGGTCAATCTAATTGATTTACCCCTTAAACCACCGCTCCAATCATTCAACTCGATTTTTGATTGAATTAATTTAACCTAATTTAATTGAACACAATATTGATTCAAAGTAGAATTACTTGTCTTCTACAATTTTTTAAATATTTTATTAAATATAATAACTTAGAAATGATGATAAAATACGAATATTACATGTTAAGTCTCAAATTCTTTTCTTCTTTTTTTAAGTTTATGCACTTAACATATAAACTCTATAAATTTGTCAATCATATCATTTTATGACTAAATTACACTTTGTACCTTAAATTTTATATTATTGTTAACTTTTACTCTCCAAACCAATAAATGTGTCTAAGTACGTTTCAAAACTTTATTTTACTTAAATAAAAATCACACTTTTATCATTTAACTGATCAAAAGTAATTGACTAAGCCAATAATACTTATTACATAAGGATAATTTGAGTAAATTACTTTAAACAATTCACTGTTCTTCGTCTTCTTCAAAATTCATCATCTTTACAATCCAAAGAAACTTTCAATTCCAAGGCCCTTTTGATAACCAATTCAACCATTTGATTTTGTAGAGAGAGAAAGAGAGATGAATTCTGAAGGGAAAAACGATGACACCAACTTCCAGCCATCAGAGTTGGTCGTGTGCACCAAAGATGAAAAGTCCTTACAATTCATTCTCAGTTCCCACAAAACCTCCTGGTTCAACTGCAACAATATTACTTATTTTAGGAAGAGGATTTTGAGATTCCAGCAACCTCCGTTGTTTTATGAGCCTAGCTGTAACCTCCCCAATCAGCCGAGTTCGACCTCGACTGATTCGACCACGGGCAAATAATCCACTTAAAAAATCTACCCCTACCCCTGAACCAATAAGCTCTAAGTTCAAATCAACATCTATGGCCAAATCATCCCTGATAAAATCCATTATATCATAGTACTCTAAATCCATAACCCATAAAAACCCTTTTATAAACAACACAAAAGATTCCATATTATGGTTCTTCCATGTACAAATTCAGTGACCTATAAGATATAAGAGTTTTAGAAACCAAAAACTGGTACTAAAATCAAATATTCATTTCAGATTAAAAAAACAATCGATTAAGCAAATTAAATAAAAATTGAGAAAAATTATTGTACCTAAGGTAAGCAGGGACTTTTCATCTTCATCTACGTTTGTGGCTAGGTCAAGTGGCGATGGATGTGAACCGGGGGCGAGGCTGAGAAAAATTGATTTTCATTCTCGGGTTATCCAACTATCCAAGTTTATAGTCAGATGCAAAAGTGTAGGTAGGCTAACATGTCCCTTACTTCTCCATATCCTTCTTTAGCCTTTATTGAGCACCTCTATTTCGCTGTGTTCAATAGAGTTGGTGGATTTAAAAGATGAACTTAAATTTGGTGTTTTTATCATTTTATATGCATTCTATTTTAATGGGAGATTGAACAATTGCTTGTGTATTTCTTAACAGCTTACTCCAATTATCTCCAATTTTTTGGTATTAAATATAGAATTTACTACTTATGAAGTTAAGAGGGAAATGAGACAATGGCGTTTGTGGTGGTGGGTTGGGATGACGAAAGAGAAAGAAACCTCAATTGAGGATAGAGAAAGAGGATGAAAAAGAAAGGAATCATTTGAGAGATTGGGATTTGTACGGACGGCTAATTATGTTCACGAAGGAGAGAACTGAAAGTGGTTTAGGGGTTGTTTAGATGAAGGAGTTGCTAATTATGTTTATGAAGGAGAGAGCTGAAAGTGGTTTAGGGGTTGTTTAGATGAAGGAGATAACTGAAGATAAATTATCCAAATTATCTGTAATAATTATTATTGGCTTAGCCGAGTGACCGGTTAAGTGACAAAAGTGTACTTTTTGTTTAGCCAAAATGAATTTTAGAATATACTTAAACATTTTTTTTTTAATTTAGAGTGTAAAATTCAACATAATATAAAGTTTAGGTTGTAAAATATACTTTAAGCCTTTAATCATGTTTTTATGGACTGTGGATACCTGTCATTCAACCAATCATGCCACGTGAGAGTTATAATTTAGTAGAAATTTTTTAAATCATGCGTCATGTTAAACATAGCACCCTATCAGATTGCAAAGATTTAATTCTCTTATTCAGGACGTTGATGTTTACCAAAAATAAAAAATAAAAAAATCTAAGACGTGCATGATATTGCTAAAATCGGGTACAGATTTAAATAAATAATTGAACGTTGAGTTTCCCATATATTCCTCCAAGCTCCACCTAAACATCAAGTGTTACACGCATGTTCTTAATTCTTTTTTTATATTTATAAAATTATTTAAATTACATGAATGCATCAATTAGGTATTTTAATTGACTACCGTCCAAGATCAGCAACATGCCAACATGGTTCTTATGTGTCATTACAAAGACTATCAGGTGTCCGTATCAAGCAAGAGATTTATAATTATATTTTATTTACTAATTATAATTTATATTATTAAATATATTTTTAATATTAGTTAAATAATATAATATAATATTATAAATTATATTAAAAAAATAATGACAAATTAACACTATATAATTTCACTTTATTCTAATAAAATAAAAATATATACCTAATTTTAGATCAAACTAAAAAATAAAATTTTATCCATAATTTTAAAATAGAGCGAGTATTAATTAAGAATCTTATATAAAGTGACTTTAAAATATTATTTTTATTATTATTTATTAAAGTAGTTAAATATATAATCTTATCTAATAATGATATTTATATTCATTTTTAGTGTTTAATAAAACACCTTGACTTATCAGGACAAAAGAAAAAGAGAAAGAATTATAAATGAATATATAATATATTTAAAGTTGCCTACAAAGAAAGGATTGGATACAATTTAATACTTACAAAGGTAGGAAACTACAAATATATATATATATATATAATTGCCTACAAATTTATTTTTTTAATTGTTTTTCTGTTGTATATGCTATGAATGAGTTTGTGTGCAGAAAGTGAAAATCTACTAATTCAAATATAATAAAAATAAAAATATTAATCAATTAAATTTAAGTATAGTTTAATGAGTTAACTTGATTAAGGGCTTATCAAAATATTTTACTTAACTCATACAATAAAAATTTATTTGTGCTATTATAATAAATAATAGATAATAAATGACAATCAATAAGTTCATGCATTAATATAAACTTAAGGCGAATTTTGTAAGAACTAATATATGAAAGATCAACTTAAATGTAACATTGAATAACAGTAATAAATAAAATTTAGTGACAATCTTTTCTACTACATATGATAGAGTGAAATTTGAGGATGGCGGAGTATTCCATAGTTGGGTATGAAATACCAAATTAAACCATTAAAATTTATAATTTTTGGTACATAATTTGTGTGTGTGTGTGTGTATATATATATATACCCTTTGCGATATTGTTCAAATTAAAAAGTAGTTTGAATGTACGTAATTTTTATTTAATATTATAAAATATTTACAAAATAATAATTATAGCTATAATTGTTTTTAAACTTAAATTAATTCATATCAATTTTAAGTATAAAATTTTATAATTTGACTTATTTTATTTTTTAACCAGGATTAAGAAAAGTTATTTTTTACTATCAAGTTTGGCACAAAAATAAAGATAATAAAAGGTTTCGTTTCCTAAGGGAAAAAAAAGAAGAATATCACTATTTCCTAACCTAAATGAAATTGTATATCATAAATAAATAGTACCAACACTAAATATTATTATAAATAAAAATAATAATTTTATAATATATTTCTCATGAACAATAAATAAGTCTCACATTTATTTGAAATCGATATTACGAAAATATCAAATTTTAAGATCTTGTAAAAATATTAAATTTAATTTATAAAAATATCAATTCACATATTTATATTAATGAAATTGATATTTTTATAAAAAAAATAATAATTTCACAAGAATAAATAGTAAATGTGATGTGATATTATTAATTATTTATCGTGAAAATAGTAAATTAAAATTTTGCTTCAATCTTATCCCACTGGCCACTAAACCCGAAGTGGAAAAAACAACACTGAAAAGAAAACCAGTGAGAACTTGGACATACGGGCAGTTCTCAATCTCATAGCTTTATTCGCTCTCTCTCTCTCTCTCCAAAGATAAATTTAAAAGCAAAAGGAAGCACCATATTCTCATCACGCTAACCAAACCCCACAGAAGAAAAGAGATAATTGCCACCCCCACTCTCCCTTTTCAGTACTCTCTCTTCCTCTATCTAGTTGTCTTTCTGTTTAGCGTGCAAATTGTGAACTGAGAAGATAGATGGCTCACCATGAACAACAACAAAGGTTGCTCACTAATTCCGATGATGCACAAGAAGAAACAGCGTACGAACCCACCGAGAAGGTCCACATCATCGGAATCGACGAAGATGGGGACGACTACAGAACGCCGCCGTTTTCATGGCGGAAGCTGTGGCTCTTTACTGGACCCGGGTTCCTCATGAGCATAGCTTTCCTGGATCCGGGCAATTTGGAGGGCGATCTTCAGGCGGGTGCGATCGCGGGTTACTCTCTGTTGTGGCTACTTTTTTGGGCCACCATTATGGGCCTTCTCGTCCAGCTCCTCTCGGCTCGGCTAGGCGTTGCAACCGGCCGCCACTTAGCCGAGCTGTGTAGGGAAGAGTACCCGACTTGGGCGGGGCTGCTGTTGTGGTTCATGGCTGAGCTGGCACTAATTGGGTCTGATATACAGGAAGTAATTGGGAGTGCTATTGCTATCAAGATTCTGAGTAATGGCGTTTTGCCTCTTTGGGCTGGTGTGGTAATTACTGCCTCTGATTGGTAATATTTTATTTATCCATTTACTTTCTTTTGTTTCGTCAGCGCATTGCTTTTAAATTTGGTGTAATTGTTGTCAGGGTGTTTGAAAGTTTTGATTTTGAGGTTCACCGGTGGACTATTTTTCTAAATATTCATGTTTATTGAATAGGAAATGACTGGATTTTTTGGCTGGATTTATGGAATTTGTTTTTGTGTTGTTTACTGGGATTAAGTCCTTGTAAGTTTTCAATTTTTGTGTAAATTTTAACTATTTCACGAGACCTATTACTTAGGTGCTGCTCCAAATGGTGCTCTTTCACCTTTTCGATTGAATGTTTGGGTTTTCTGTTAAATTAGAAGATAGAATTCTCAAGTATTCAGAATTAATCGAGTCATATATTCTAGATTTTGTGATTGCATTCCCTTCTAAGATGCAACTTCTGTCGTGTATAGTAGTTGGAATCTTGGAACTGAACCATATTGGGGAAAACAGCTTTGATTTGGAGGAAGTAGAACTGTAGGGCGGGAAAAATAATTGGAATAGAAAGATCATTTGGTTCATCATAAGCAAGATTCTGTTGGTGAGTGACAAATGGGGAATGTGTCAAAAATTAATATCCCCACTGCTCAATTGTACACCTACACGCGTCATTGACACTGTTTCCCAACCGAAAGGGTTTATGCTTGCTAGTTCCCAAGGCCAACAAGATCAAGTTGGTATAAACTAACTCTCCAGGAAGAATTGAAAAGAAATATAGATTTGACTCGTATTCCTTTTTCAGTGTTTTGTTCTGGTTTGTCAGCTTCTCCTTTTTTTCATCAAGACTTTTTAAATAAATAAATAAACAAACTGTCTTCTAATTTGATTTTTGCCAATGCTGGTGCTGCTTGTTCAGAATTTACAAATCCCCAAGATTCGAAATGACTTTGGATTTTCAGCTGATTTTTTAGGAAATAAACAAAATACTACTGAAGATTGAGTTTATAATTGAATTTGACTAGTGTGTTTCATCCATTATCTTGTTACAGCTTCATCTTTCTTTTTCTTGAAAACTATGGTGTGAGGAAATTAGAAGCACTTTTTGCAGTCCTTATTGCAACCATGGCAGTCTCATTTGCATGGATGTTTGGGGATACAAAACCCAATGGGTCAGAACTTATTCTTGGTAAGGAAATCCTTTTGATGCATTGGTTTCTTGTTCTCATTAATGTTTGGCAATTTTCAGTATTATGGATTACTAGCTTATTTTGAGTATAATGCAGTGCCACATTTGTGCCTATTGTAGGTGTTCTGATTCCAAGACTTAGCTCGAAAACAATACAGCAGGCCGTGGGTGTTGTGGGTTGCATCATTATGCCTCACAATGTATTTTTACATTCTGCTCTTGTACAGTCAAGAGAGGTTGACCACCGCAAGATAGGACGAGTCCGAGAAGCTCTCAAGTACTTTTCAATAGAGTCCGCTGTTGCCCTTACCATCTCCTTCATAATCAACCTATTCGTTACAACTGTGTTTGCTAAGGCATTTTATGGTACTGCAATAGCCAATAATATTGGCCTTGGAAACGCAGGTCAATATCTTCAACAAAAATATGGTGGTGGATTGCTCCCAATTCTATACATCTGGGGTATCGGATTATTAGCAGCAGGCCAAAGTAGTACTATCACTGGAACTTATGCTGGGCAGTTTATCATGGGAGGCTTTCTAAACCTGCGTTTGACAAAATGGATGAGGGCATTGATTACAAGGAGCTTTGCTATCATCCCAACTTTGATTGTTGCTCTTATTTTTGATACATCTGAGGACACATTAGATGTTCTTAATGAATGGCTTAATGTGCTTCAGTCAGTTCAGATCCCTTTTGCACTTATTCCCCTTCTGTGTTTGGTGTCCAAGGAGGAGCTTATGGGTGTTTTCAAAATTGGCCCTGTTCTCAAGGTATGTTCTCGTTTTCCTTTATAGAACTCCGTTATCAGTTCTGTAGGTAATTAATTATTGTACCACCACCTTTTACTTGTTAGTGAGGCCGAACGTATGGTAATTCATCAACTTAAATGAAACTTAACTCGTATCTCTGGACTTGGAGGGTATGATATGACTTACTTGATATCCATTTCCTTCATTTTTTATGTTCCATTTAAATCGATGTTTCTTTATTTCTTGCAAATTTATAAACTTGGTGACAATATCTTGGATTTTGTAATACCATATGCTTCTTATGAAAGATATCTCAGTTCTTTTCTAGGTAATATGTGGATAAATTCCATTACTTTCAGACATTCTTAGTGGTGTTAATTATACTTGTGTGTGAGTTAGTCTACTCCTGTTTCCTTAATTGGTAGTATCAGAGGAAAATGACAACTAGAAGCAAGCCTTTGTTAGTGATGTCAAATTTGAGTTTGGCATGACATAATGCTAGAGGCTACCAAATTTCCCTCCCAAATAAAGTTTTGATATGTTTTACATAATATATCACTAGCGACTTGGTCAATAATGTGGTAGTGCCACATCATTAGAGATCCCAAATTAGGTGCAATATTGGGACCCATAACATTATTCTCTTTCATAACTGTTGCATAATACATTCGAGTGATTTGGTTAATCTAATTTGTCTACTTAATATTTTACTGCTTTTATATGGTGGTTACATTTCATCCATGTTTGGCACTTCATTTATGCTGCTTAGCTGTTGGTATTTCTTTTTCAAATAAGTGACTGATATAAAGCCATGTTCTCCATATCCTGGTATTATTTTTTGTAGGTGGTTTCATGGCTTGTGGCTGCCCTAGTGATAGTGATCAATGGGTATCTTTTAGCGGACTTTTTCAGATCTGAAATAAGTGGAGTGGTACTTACTTCTGTCATCTCCATTTTCACTGCTGGATATGTTGGGTTTATAGTATACCTTATTTCACGCGGCATTACCTTTTCCATATCGGGTTTATACAAATCAAGAGAATAGTCATGAATATAGGGATTTGGTCAATCATTCCTCCAATAACCAAGCCCCAAATTCATTGTACTGGAATCACGCAGCATTCAACTTTATGATGCCAAACTGATTTTTCACAACAGACTTTTGTTCAACAAATCATTAACACTTCTAGTCACTCTTCCATGGGATTAGTTATGACTTGTGAAGCAGTGGCTTATCATCCATGAGAACTGTATCTATCAGTAAATTTCACAGTTGTTGTCAAGTTGATCTGGAGCCAACCTTTTGTATGTAGGAAGTTTGTAGTGGAACAAGTAATTTTATATTTGTATCACATCCTTAACGTACTGAAGTCCTCCCTTCTCTCTCTCTCTCTCTCTATATATATATATATATATATATATGTAGCAATACATGTCTTTTTTTTTGTCATTCTTTCTTTTTGTTTGGTTCTATACTTTTTATGAGCTTCTCTGACATTTAGCGTGTATATGGAATACAAGTGTTTGGATTTGGGGCTGATTGGGACAAAGAGGAAAACCATATTAATGTAGTTATCTGGATTCATTAATAGCTGTTGCACGTGAATTTGATGCCTGCAACATGAATGGACAATTCGAGTAATAAATGGCAGCTGAAGATTTTCTGAACAATGAGCAATTAGTTTTATCCTATCACAATTCACAGTGAGAGTTGAAAGTAAACTAAAAGATCACAGGGACATGGCCTGACTCATTCTAGGTGTTGGTAAACTTAGTTGTTGCAAAATGCAAAAAAAGAGTGCTATTTTTGAATAATTTGGTAATATGTTTCGGTATATTAATATCTTATTTATTTGATTTTAATCTAAATAAAATATACGTATGGCTTGCTTCGGATAATTATTGTTTTGTAGGTAATTAATATTGCATGATTATAATTGTTCCCTTTTTTGTGTGTGTGTGTGGGGAGGGGAATAATTATGGCCACAAAGTTACTAAAAGCATTCACAAAAATAAGCTCATTTTAACTTTTTAAAGCTTCTTGAAAGCATGTTTAATTTTAGTTACTATAATTATAATTATTAAAAAATACTTTTGATTGTCAAGTTATTACTAGTGAACTAAACATTCAATAACAGCAAAAATACTATAATTTATAAATAATACTCTTTTTTTTTTTTTGTAGAATGTCGAAAACTAAAATATTTTCAAAATTTAAATAAAATATATTAATTTTAATATTTTACAGATTTAATATAAAAAGTCATTTTTATACTATTTTTTTAATAACGAGGAAGTACTACTATTAAAAAAAAAATAAAACGAAAAAGAAAACAGAAAACAGACTAGCCCAAATTATACATAAGAGTTCGTGATTTCGTGGCGTCTTATGCAATTTTCGCTTCTATGATAACAAAAATACACACAGGATTGAATTTCTCCTATGGCATCTCTTTCCGCTTGGTGCTTCATCCTATCTGACGCAAACAAGAGAAAATCGAGGCCATGTTTGTTTCCGGGATTATACTTTCGAGATTGTAATCTATAATATTATAATTTATAAGATTATAATCTCAATATTATTAATCTTTGGGCTGATGTCTCTAAATTCAAATTTAAACATACAAAACAGTTGAAATTAATATCTTAGGATTATAATACAAGACTTGGAATTATAATCTTTGCGAGCAAACATAATCCAGGTTTTGTATCCCTCTTCATCCATCCCCTGTCGCTGTGTATTTCAACATTCGTGAGGTACGTGATATCCCCTTCTATTTATACTTGTGTATAGATATATACTTTAATTTTCTGGATTTATTTATTATACATTTATATGCTTTTGTTTTAGTTGATTAAAAAGTCAGGGCTTAAAGTGGTGTAATTGTGATGGGGCTTAAAGTGGTGTTATTGTGCCTAATCTGGTTTTGGACTTGGTGTTACATATTATATGACGACCGTAATTTTTACTTGGACATGTAATTGCTAGAGTTTATGGGTTTTCTAATCATTTCGAGGAATATAAGCAAATATTATGGAGTGTGTTTTTTCGGACCATTTTCCATGCCAATCTAGATCTCGTGGGCTGACTTGGTTGATTGCCTAACCTAGCTTTTCTGCTTGGAAGCCAGCTCAATCATTCTGGAGAAGTATCATGACGAACTGGGAATTCGTATAGAATTGCTTTGTTCAATATAATGAAAATTAATGATAGTAATTTAGATTTCATTTCAAACTAGTTAGATAGATGATTTGAGACATATGACATACATGATGCATGTTCCCGTGCCTAGTTTTTTTTTTACTGAACCTATGGTGCCCTTCTCATGTCATACTGCTTCGCTAGAGTATGCCTTGATTTTCACAATAATTCTCGACTTGACATTCTGAAAATGTCTTGTTTAATAACTGCATACTTTATTTAAACAGTAACGCTACTTCAAATGGTATGAAAATTATGGCATAAAATGTATATTTTTCTATAAATTAGTGTACATACATTTGTGTGTGTGTATTTGTGTGTTCTAATTTCCTTAACTAGCATTTTTTTAGTGTTTAATCTACATGGCTTATTAAATGCTAATTTTCGAACACAAGGTCCTCTACGTTCACTATGTTTGTTTGCAGCTAGGTGTTGTTTCTATTTCTGCACATTTTAGTTAGTTTAGACTTTAGATTCTCGAACATTTGTGGAAGGGAAGGGCTTTAACTTTGTTATGAGCCATGAGAAGGTTTTAGACTCAGTGTTATGTTACCATGCTAGAGAATATTTTGAATGATGCATGTATATGTATACATGTAATTGATTGTTTCTCTATGGGATATGTTATCTTCTTGAAGAATAGAAACATGAAGGGTATGAGTAAACAGTTTCAGGTGCATATTTTTAATATTTCTTTCGGATTATATGTCGCGCCAAGTTAAAATATCCAGTCTCCACATGCTCTTTTAGTGTAATAGTACTTGGTTGGTTGGTGTTATGTTTCTCTTTTCTATTGTTGTCACTTCCCCGGTTGATATTGTCCGAAGTCATGGCATGAGACAGTGAGGAGATTGAATACACGACTCTTCTTGGGAGGTTAGTATGCAATGCATTTCACCTCCCCCCCACCCCCACCCCCACCCCCAATACGCATGTGCGTGGGGTATATTTGATTTTGATTGGTTGCCTATTTTGTAGTATTCAATTAATTTATGAGAGTAGTCACATATGACGAGTCTTTTGGAAACCAAAAGTAGCATACTCTTTTTCTCCCTCTCGTGTATGTGTTTTGGTTGGTTGGGGGAGTGGGTTGTTACAAGTGTATACTGTGGTTTCATTTTATAATGAGAAAGAACTCTTCTAGTGTTGTTCTTTCATTTTAATAATGTTGTAAAGATATTTAAACCTGTCAAACAAAATGTACTAAAGATATTTAGGTGTGTATTTCACATGGTTACCAAGGAACGCTGGATAACCGATTATGCAGAATGAAATTGGGTACGAGGAACGCTACTTATGATAGGATTCACATGTCATTTAGTTTTCGTACCACAATATGAAACAATAGTATCTAGTATGCGAAATGCAGGTAATCAAAGTTCTTTGGTAACTCTGGTATTTCATCTGGTCTTTGTTTTCTAATCAATGTGTATCTATTGCAGCTCATTGCAACACATTAATATCTATGGCTGAAGCAAATCTGATGGCTATGACTCCTCTTATAGAACAGCTCGGCAAGACATTTCTTGAGCTGAAATCTCACAAGGATGCTGCTGAGGATATGGTTCTGTGGAAG
The DNA here is from genome assembly GCA_947179155.2 of Hedera helix. Classification (NCBI taxonomy): domain Eukaryota; kingdom Viridiplantae; phylum Streptophyta; class Magnoliopsida; order Apiales; family Araliaceae; genus Hedera; species Hedera helix. The sequence goes on from OX359275.1 coordinate 40,346,260, forward strand.
GAAATTGAAGAGCACTTTAGCCACCTCGAGACAACAATGGTGAAGAAATTTTTAGAGCAAGAAGTCGGGGAAAAGACTTTTAGAGAAGAAGAGTCTGAAAATCAACCGTTTCTTGAGGCGAGAGAGGCAGATGTTTCTGCTAAAGAGCAAGACATGTTGGATTGCATTCAGGAGCTTAAAGATGCAGCTGTTGCTGACTTGCTGTTATTACAGAGGTATGGGCTAATCATCCGTCAGCATCTTTGGAGCATATGGATGTTGGGGATAATAAAGAATGCAAGGTAAGTAGCCCGCGTGGTGATACAAATGCACTCTTATCCATCCAAATGGTATCCCCTCATTAAACAGGTGAAAATGATGGAGTGCCTGGCGAGGTTAAGCCTCGTTCCAAGATGACGCAATATTGTCAGCAGATGAATGTGAAATGGCTTCTAAATTTCACTATTAAGAATCACAAAAATATACCTACCATTCGTGATGAACTTTCTGTTGCACTTGAAAGTGCAATCGAACCAGGCCATTTGGTACTGGCTTCGTTGGAGGGGTTCTACCCTCCTAACTCTAATACCCAAGAAGGAGATAAAAAGGATGTTGTCCTTCAGGGCATGCGCCAATCCTGTCTTATATTTTTAGAGGCCATGGCCATTTTGTTGGCAAAGGCTGTCCCAAATGCTGATCACCTTTTGAACCCTGTAATTAAGCACCAAGCCAAGGCGATTGCTGATGTGGGTGGAAGCCTAAGTTTGTTGATGTAGGCAATGATGCTGCTAATGGAAATTCATTGAAAGCTGAAACATTCTTACATGTCATTGCAACTTTTAGGATTACTTCAGCGTTTGACGAAGAATAACTCTGCAAGCTTGTTCTTGCAGTTGTTCAAAACAAGTAGATACCTGAGCTCTGGCCGTTCTCTTGGGTTAGCACACAAAATTCCAGGTTGGTGCTCCTTTAATTATGGGAGCTGATGGGGACATTCCCCTTTTTTCCACCTTAAGGCCTCCTTTCACTCTCCTCTAGGGCTTTGTAGTATACCGGTTTATTGGAGAAATAATGTAGGCACACAGATTCAAGCGTGTGAGCCAGGGGACTCGTTTTGTAACTGCATTTTACTGGTATATACAATATTTCAGAAGTGGAAATTTTTCTAAGTCCCTTCTTTTGCAGAGGTGTTGTGGAGTCATTGATGAAAAGCGGGAAGCAAATTGATATTGTCCATTATGCTCATGCCTTCCAGCTTACTGAAAGCTTCCTCCTTGTGCCCCTTCTAAAGACGTATTTGAAGGATTTGAGAAGGAACTCGTAAGGGAAGGGAGGTAACTCGGTAATGCAGCTGCTGTACAGGTATTGTCCAAGAATGAGCTAAGCTGCTTTTATACTTCTCCCGTCATGTTTTTACTGCTGTTTTTGTTCTGCAGAATGATGCAAATGCCCAAGAACTTGCAACATTGAAGGCTGTAATCCAGTGTGCCCAAGATTACAAACTTGAGGCTGACTACCCACTGATCCACTTCAGTGAAGGGTTGCTCAGCTAGAAAAAACAAGGCCTGATAAGAAAAGGTTTGGGAATTCTGGTAAACATCAACAATTTAAAAGCCATAGACAAATGGTGGTTTGCATGGGTATCGTGCATCCCCTGTCGCCACCGCTGTTGTTGGTAGGCAAACTCCACCTGCTTTTGTAGAAAGAGCATATACAGGAATGGCAGAGAGGTATCCGCATGCTGTTTCGAACACCTACAATTACCAGGGTCCTACACAGTCTGCATACGGTCAGCCAGTTTATGATCAAAGATCATATTACTATCAACAGGATGAATGGGTTGCTGCACCTGCTTATAATTCCTCTACATCCAGTTATGGCAATCATATAGGCATTAGAATGTCGCCCTCACACCAACCATGTATCTAATGCCCTGAATTACTGTTGAATTAGTCGGGCATGTAGTTCAGTTGATGCCCACATTGGATAAGTTTTCCATGGAAGGAGCTTGCGAATATAATTAGGTTCTTTCATTCCAAGCCTTTTTTTCTTTTTAAATCCCCAATGGCTTACCAACATTTACTTTGCTTTATGAAATACAGTATGGAATTTAGGTTATTGCGTGTGTGAATGTGAAACATGTATTTGTTATAGGTTTGAATCTGGTCGATAGCATTTTGGCTTTTATTGCATGTGAAATAATACTATGGTTTAGGTTGCGATTTAAAGCAATTTAAGAGGTTAAAAATTAGACTAAATAAAGCCATTTTTTTCTATGAGAACTTGTACTAATATAATGCAGTTACGGTTGATACATTAAAATTTCTGGAATTTTATTTTTCTTATTTTCTTGTAACATGCGATGGTAAGGACTAAGGAGTGAGATTTTTCATCTTTAAAGTTGGAGAAAGGGTAAATTCTGGATGAGCAGAAAGCAATAAATGCTTTAAGCAGCTCCAGGATTAGCATCGAGGATCATAATTCATAAATAATGGAGTATTTGTTCAAGCTCAAATGTGTAGTGTAGAGTATGGTACAATTTGAAATTTAAATTGCATATAAAACTGTTAATATGCAGTTTGATAAATTCAAAATTGCACATGAAACCGTTTGTGATTGGTGCTGTAAAATTTTGAAACGTGTTGTGCGGTTTAATTTGATGCGATTTCGAGTTCAAAACTAATTAAAAGCAAAGACAATGATGCCCAAATTGGAGACAATTTTTACTTCTGAAAGCAAAAACTGATAAAACAATGATGAATAGGTAGTTTGGACGTTTAATTCAGTTTAAGTAACCAAAAAATTTGCATCAGGAGAAGAGATCACAAAGTAAACTTGCAAGAAAGGAATCAACAGAATTACCATCTTTTATGATGATGTTTTCAAATATAATTTAGCATATAATGCGTTGAATTCATATTTCATGCAATGAGCTGTTCAATTTAATATGCTAGTAAATAAAAAACCTAGAATTATCATAATATATTACTCAAATTATATCTCCACTTAACTAACACATATTTGATTGATTAAACATATGAATTACATTAATCACAACAATTTTACATTCAAATCACCTTAAGCATTTTGGTATGCAATTTAGGTATGTCCTTTCATGTCCAAAAAAAATGTTGTTATGCAGATTCCACATTCTGCTTTTGGTTGTTTTATATGGTTCTATGTAATCAACATAGAGCATGTGACAATAAATACATATTTGACAATTTTTTCACCATGACCCTTCTTTATGAACGAGAAAATCAGTCTCAATATCTAAACAAAACAATATATAAGAAAAATTTAGTTATAAGTAAAGCAGAACTTAACAAATAAACACAAACTCAACAATTAGGAATACGATTGGCTATGTAAATTTAAAAAAAATATACACTAAAGCGGTGCCACAGATTATAAAAATTAAAATTAAATTACAAATATAATTTTTCACCCTCTTTATATATGTCAAATCGTTAATACAATCTAATCAATTTTTAATACAATTTTAAGACCAATTTTAATTTTTTGATCACCCTAAAAACGTGGATCTCAATTAATTACAGAGTCTGATTATGACTTAGGCGACGTAATTTTGATCTTAAGATATTATATCCGGATAGTTTGCTTTTTGAAAAAGAATGTGTATTAAAATATAGTATGTGCATATAAAATGAAAACCTGAACCTAACAGCACCAAACTAGCAGCTCGGAGTTTGTTTGTTGTAGGAATAATTTTCTGTTAACAAGTCTATTCGTACGGCCTAAGCCGCTGACCTGACCAAAACTTGAAGTGAGAGAAAACCCTACAGCACCGATTGTCTCCGGTTCCGATCTCACATTTCAGCATCCAAATTCGATCGCCCAAGCCATCAGCTGACCTCCAATGGCGCGGGCACGCTTCAGCACCACCATCTTCATCCTATCCTTCATCGTAATACTCCACCCACCCGACGTCGTTTTATCATCCTCCTCTATTCACGATCCAAACACCTTCATCCTCCTGCCACCCAGCGACGGCAGCAACCGCCACACCATGTTCCTCTCTCTCGTTCTCTCCCCTCCCAACTCCTCCCTCAGCTCCGCCTCTTCCTCCACCGGGAATTCCCGTCGCCACCTCCAGAAATCCGATTCTCGCCGTCCTAACGCTCGCATGGCTCTCCACGACGATCTACTACTCAACGGGTATTGTTATATACTTTATCACTCACATTTGTCCGATCTCCTTCATATCTATCTGTATACAAATGTTTAATATTGAGATTGATTTTTGGGTATTAAAATTGATGCTGTTAGGTACTACACTACTAGGCTTTTGATTGGAAGTCCACCGCAGAAATTCGCTCTTATTGTTGATACGGGGAGTACTGTTACTTATGTTCCATGTTCTACTTGTGAACAGTGTGGCAAACACCAGGTGACTTTTGCTTTCACTTCAAATCATTAAATGGAAAACAAATATCAGTGGATTCCATTCACTCGCTTTTGTAGATTAAAATTTCGTTCACCTTTTTCATTAAATGGATTGATGTTTGATGGATTAACTGAATATAATTCAGTCTCTGTGTTATACGAGCATGTTTCTTTTTTGAAAGTAATACTCAGTTTCTGTATAATATGATTCTGTATATGTTGGAGCAAATAGACAAAATAACATATAGAATAAGTGCAAAATTAATTAACAAGGAAAGATCAAGTAAAAATTTATCCCTAAACGAAGTTGTTGTGTGTTTGAAGAACGGTAGTGCTTAAGACGTTATTCGGCTTTATTTTTTGCATGGACAATCGAACTGTAGTGTGGCTGACATGGGCCAGAAGTTTTGGGTCTACGAGAACAGTTTGATCAACAGAAATTTTTATGCTCAGCTGCTGAACTGAATTATGTTATCCACCAGTTGTTGGCTGGAATCTGCCTTCTCTTGTTTTCATTCTTATAGTTGTCTGAGAACTGATATTTATTCTTACCAGGATCCGAGATTCCAACCAGAGTTGTCAAGTACCTACCAACCTGTAAAATGCAATATTGATTGCACATGTGACAGTGATAGGGTGCAGTGTATTTATGAAAGACAGTATGCTGAAATGAGTTCCAGCAGTGGAGTCCTTGGTAACGATGTCATATCTTTTGGTGACCAAAGTGAGCTTGCGCCACAGCGTGCAAACTTTGGTTGTGAAAATTTGGAAACTGGTGACCTTTACAGTCAACATGCTGATGGCATAATGGGTTTGGGACGGGGTGATCTTAGTATTGTTGATCAACTTGTGGATAGAGGTATAATAAGTGATTCATTTTCCTTATGTTATGGTGGAATGGATGTTGGTGGTGGCACAATGGTTCTTGGTGGAGTTTCACCTCCTGTAGATATGGTCTTCACCCATTCAAACCCTGTCCGCAGGTACGTTTCGGAAGTATTATTCTTGTACATATGAAACCCTATGTGCCTTTCTTTTTAACATATACATTTGATACATCTCACACATTTACTCTAGTTTGGGGATGGCAACAGTCCATACTACAATATTGAGCTGAAGGAGTTGCACGTTGCTGGGAAGCGTTTGTCTTTAAATCCTAGGGTGTTTGATGGAAAACATGGAACTGTCCTAGATAGTGGGACAACTTATGCTTACCTGCCAGAAGCAGCTTTTTTAGCATTTAAGGAAGCTGTAAGATCCTGCTCTCAATTCCTTTTGTGCTCAGTTTCGTAGTTAATTTAGTGCTAAAGATGGTTGTTAAACCTGAACTAGTTCTTGAACTTTTCCTCTTCTAATTGGCATGTTATGTGATTTGATAAAATTAAAGTGATACCTGCAGTTCTTACAAAACAAGATAACAGAGGACTTGGACTATCAATCTGATAGATTTATTATTATTGCATTCTGGCACAAAGAGAGGGAGGGAGACAGAGTGCAGTTATCTCTAAATTTCAACGTGCATAAAATTTACACTTTGACAATAAAGAAATATTTGTTCACAGTAAGTCAGTAACAGATTAGAATAATGTACTCCAAGATTTTGGCACACTTTTTGGGAATTATTTTGCTATTAGAACTAAGGTTTCGTTAGGCCGGGTGCACATCCCAAATACAAATTTCTTTGAGATGCCAGCTTATACTTTATGCGGAGAGGTTTGGACTACTTGCATTGATTAGAATGTTACATTTTCATGTTCTTTTTCTTTTTTGAGTGACCTAAATGATCCAATTATTTTCTTTAGTAAATAGATATGGAGCATGTATGGATGTGCCTGTTGTCTTTAAAGGGTTGCATCAATGTTGAAAAAACCGGACCGGACCGGCGGTCGGATCGCGGTTCGACCAGAACCGGTCGACTTTTCGGTCCAGTCAAAAAACCGGAAATCAACGACCCGGTCAAAAATCGGTTGACCACCGACGGTTGAACAGGTAAAATCGGCAGTTGAACCGGTTTTCAAGTTTTTTTTTTTTTTTTTTTACAAAAATATTTTTAATAATATTATAACATTATTTTACTATATTTTAGCTTATAAAAAATTAGATATTTTAAAATTTTATTAATTATTAATAATATATTTATTTATGTATTTATGACGTCATTGGTTCAATAACGGTTCGACCACTGGTTAGACCAGTAACCCATCCACCCGGTAACTTTTATGGTTCGATGACCGGTCCGGTTTTCTAAACATTGGGTTGAATCATGTTTTTACATGGCATATAGGATATTGATCTTTATCTTGTCTTGAGGTTATTAAGGGTTTGATAAACATCTTCTTCTTCATATGCTTGAGAGCATTATAGACTTCAATTGTAGTCTTTTAATGTTAGAAGTTTTTGATAACTTTGCCTTATCACCTAAACTCCAATTGGTGGGAGAAATGGCAGGGGCCTTGTGGAATAACCTCGAGCTCTCTAGTTCCAATCCCATCGTTGGGGACCTGGGGCGAAAATTACCTATCAAAAATAATAATATTAAAAAAACTAGGCCTGTGATCTATGCAGGATTTCCCTGTACAATCTTGTAAATTCAGTTTTTACCTTTATTGCCTATTGCGTATTAGGACTCAAATGATTGTGGCGAACTCTATCAGAAAATTCTGAGACTTGTATTAAGCAGGGACTGTGGAGAATAGGCTCATAAAAATGGTTTCTCGGCACAGTCTTATTCTCTATTTCGCGCAAGGTGAATAGAAGCAAAAAATTTCTCCAAATAAATGGGTAAGGTGTCAATCTGTATCCTTCTTATGTTGTTACTCACTCAAATCCTTCGAAATTCATCTGCGAGAGCCTCAGGTCCTTTTCTCCTCTTGGTCAGATATAAACTCGCAATTTTGAGGATCTTTGACTACATTTCGGAGGCTCCTTTATCTTCTTTATCTCTTCACTCCACATTTCGTGAAGGGGATTCGGTCTCTTGGAACTTTTGGACTTGCCTGACAACTTGGATTGATCATTGAAAGTAGAAAGCTTTTTGAATGTAAGAACTTGATTTTCAGAGGATTTTTCCCAAATAGTTATTTTCATTTTCCAGTGCTTCTTGCCATACAATTTATCTCTGCACTCAGCAAAATGCTCTAGGAACTTCCGGTCCTTGTAGCTGAACTACTGAAGGACTTGAACAAGTTTCATAATGCTTGTTCCACCTTGATTAAATTTTAGATCTTGTAGTTTACTGCTCTAGCTGTGGTCAAGATTATAATCTGTCCAGAAATAAAAGCAGATGGTTATGATGAAAAATCCCTGCCTGTCGAGAAGAAGAAAAGTACGTGATATGATTAATGCACTTGGAGAACATTGAAAAGTCACAATGCTAAGAAAACATATATTTTATGTAGTAGATAGTATACAAAGACGTTCAAGGTCTGGGAGAAAAACTCCTGCCATAGATCACTGTTTGTGTTTTCACCTCCTGTTAATTGCTTGTTACATATACCAAATAAACATATTAACGTTGAATAAAGCAACAACATGGAAAGAAGATAAAGACACCTGAGAATAATCCAGCTGTGGTATGATCAGACCTGACTGCCTCTGCTACTTTGATAACTTTTCCGTCCCCCCATTCAGATGTGATATTTGTTTTGTACTCGAATATTTAAGTCCTTTATTTAAAATCCTTTCTTTCTGGAAACCGGCATTTACAAATTCTGTATTGGACCTCATGTTTACAATGGATTTTAAATACTCAAGTTCATCAATATAGATACAAAATATACAATTGTCTGTTGGAATTGTCCTTCAGTGGCAATCTGATTTTATGTCTCCATAGACTCATTCACTCAGATTACGTATTCCATGCTGCCTTTAATTTGTTTTTACTTGTAAAATGTGAAGATCTGTTTACGCTAAATTTTCAAGGTTTTAAATCAATCTATGTAGATTATAATGTATATGTAGACATAATTTATAACTCTAGATTATAATGTATACGCGTTAACATACTCTCACCGATTTTTTTCATATCCCAATGCAGATTATAAATGAACTTCATTCCTTAAAGCGGATCCATGGTCCTGACCCGAACTATAATGACATTTGTTTCTCTGGTGCTGGAAGGTAATGTCCTTTAAGTGCTCTATTTTTATTTTTGTTTTTTAGCCCGTTGAAGGTGGACTTCTTGTTCCTCCTTTTATTGTATCCTTTCTTTTCTATTAATAAAATTTATTCTTTTATCAACAAAAAAGAAGAAGCCCAACTAAAAAGCTTTAATTATCAGATTGGTTAAGGACATAACATTGTGGTGGCACAAACTTAAATTTTGTTTTCTTCAGTGATGTTTCAGAACTCTCTAAAACCTTTCCAATTGTTGATATGGTATTTACAAATGGACGAAAGTTGTCTCTATCTCCTGAAAACTATTTGTTCCGGGTAAGCATCTGCATCCACGCATTATTTTCCATCAAATTCTTCTAGACTTTTCCATCTTGAAAAATAAAAATAGATTTGGTACAGTTTTGTGTTAACTAAACTGTTTAAAAGACATGGTGAATGACTTCTATGCTGTATTTTGCTTCATGTATACATTAAGCATTCCAAGGTGCATGGTTCATATTGCCTGGGGATTTTTCAAAATGGAAAGGATCCAACAACTCTCTTAGGAGGTATCTCGTGCTTTACCTAATATGTGATGAACTTAAATTGCTTCTTACCCCTTTTCTTTTTTAAAAAAGACTATATTCCCTTAAATTTAAAAGTAAATTTGTGGTGTTTCTTTGTAAATATGCATCTTGAACAGGAATTGTTGTCCGCAATACTTTTGTGACGTATGATCGTGAGCATGAAAAAATCGGGTTCTGGAAAACTAATTGTTCAGAGTTATGGGAAAGACTTAATGTTATTGGTGTGCCTCCACCAGTGCCTTCAGCTTTGAATAGACCAAATTCCACTGCAGTATTGCCACCACCACCAGCAGCTCCAGCTGGACCACCTTCACATTATGTTCCTAAAGGTATAATAAGCTGCTAGTTTTATGTAACCTTGTGCTAGCTTAAATATATTCCATTTAACTTTTTATGTCATGTTAGAGGTGGCAGGTGACACTTGGATTCCGGGTTAATATATGTTTTGTTCATTGTACTATAGACCCATTTTCATTGTGGTTACCGACTTTTGTTGTAATAAACGCATTACTATAGTCGTTAAAAGTTACAAAATGGTTAGTTAAAAACATTTAGTCTGTGATGGTATGTGACTATTTTTTTTCACGTGCAGGGGTACCAAAAGTTGGTCGTATAACATTTTATATGTCTTTGAATGTCACATATTCAAACCTTAAGCCTCGTATTAAAGAGCTTGCTAATCTCATGGCTAAGGAGTTAGATGTTAATGTTTCACAGGTAAAGTGGATTTGGATTGCATTGCATGATCTTATTTGAAGTGAAAAAATGTTTTCACCTACTGATCGTCATTTTTTAAAGAGGTTAAATCATTTTTTTCTCACTGAACTGGAATTTTTTTACAAAATTTGAAATTTCCGTCTAAATCTATTAAAATTTAACCGGCTACTTATGTGGCTGCTTACATGGTTGCTTACGTTAACAATTTAATATATTAAATGTGACATGACATGCCACTTGGAATTTAACTAATAGAATAAAATAAAACAAAAGGGGGGAAATTTAACTGATGTGGGGCATCGGATTCAGGTTTGGGCATCTAGTTCAATTCACCTCCTAATTGATCCACCACCACTAATTCCGGGAAGTTCAGCTTCGCCGTCAGCCCGCGAAGGTAGTAGACAGTGGTGGCATGCTCTTGCCACCACCGTAGCCGTGAAGTAGGATCCCAACCAAATCTTGGTCTCTCTCTCGGTCGTTTCTTCTTGTTCTCCAAGAAAGGTTTATTAAGCCAAATTTTTTTCCAATTAAACTGAAATCCCTACTAAACAAATTGGAACGAGCAACAAAAGTAAGAGTGAAAGGGGAATAGATCAAAAGAAGAGAGAGAATGGAGCGTGTATTTGGTCTGGTTGGGAAGGATTTCACACTGGTGGTTGCCGATTCATCTGAGATGCACAGTATACTGGTCCACAAATCCAATGAGAACAAAATTATGTTTCTCGTTTCTCAAAAGCTCATGAGCACTACTGGCGAAGCCGGTGACACGTCTATTGTATATACAACATACATAATAACTTCATGTTTTGGTTTGATCTGTGATTTTGTATGAAATTTATAATTTTCTCTATTTAAATTTGTTTTTTATTTATATAAATGTATTTTTACTAGCTTTAGGTTTGTGTGACGGGACCGAGTGAAGGTCCCATTCAGGAGGCGGTGGTCGCGGAGGTGGTGGTGGCTATGGTGACAACGGAGGCTATGGTAGCGAAAGGGGAAGAGTTGAGGAGAGAGAAAGAGGGAGAGGAAGGTTTGGGGGTACAATCGGCATTTTGGAATTTTGTTGAGGATTTTTTGGGACTAAAGTGAAGAATTTGGGGCGTAATTGTCATTTCAAAGTAGATATGACATACCATGTCATATTTAATATATTAAATTGTTCACGTAAGTAGCCCGTTAAATTTTAACAGACTTAGACGGAAAATTCAAATTTTGTAAAAAAATTCTAGTTCAGTGATGCGATTGTAAAACAAATTAATGCATATGTAAATTAGTGTTCAGTTCAGTGGAAAAAAAGTGATTTAACCCTTTTTAAAAGTATATCCTACTAATGTATTCATTGCACAATATACTTCATTTAACTTTTGGGTACAAGTAATATCTATGGGAGTGATTGTTTCCAGGTGCACTTAATGAATTTTACATCTGAAGGAAATGATTCCCTTATAAGATGGGCCATTTACCCCGCAGGATCTGCTGGCTACATCTCCAATACAACCGCAATGGTTGGTTTACATTTTAGAACTGCAAGGAGATTCTTGTTGAACAATTAGCACTATTTGCTTATTAAATAATCTTATTGGCAGGGTATTATTTCTCGGTTAGCTGAACATATTATACATCTTCCTGAAACCTTTGGAAGTTATCAATTTTCCAGATGGAATGCTGAGCCCCCTCAGAAACGGTATACAGAATATTTTTTTTTAATTTTGTGTTCATTTTTCCAACTGTTTAACATTTGCTAACAAATGAGATCAACCATAAATTGATATTCTGCTACATTTTATTGAATGCCGTCTAAATTTCCAGTATCTGCTCACTAACATGGAGTATATATATCTGAAAACTGGGAAAGGAATTATTCTTTATATATATATATATATATATATATATTGCTCACTATGGAGTATACATCTTAAGACGGAAAAGAAACAATTTTTTTTTTTGCTTCAGAAAAAAGATTTAGGTTTGATCCGATATATATTTACACTTACTTGATCTGCAAGCATAAGCTTTGCCAATGAAGTGTATAAATGTGTATTACTGTAATTTCATTTGGTCTCTAGTAGATATTCTTTGTAACCAATTCACCGAATCAGCAAATCATTACATTTTATTATATTGTCATTAAAGACTTTCTTTTATCATGTTTTGAATATTCAGTGCATTAAATCGCTATTGTGCTTGTAGCATCTACTGCAATTTGGGTAGCTTCCTGTTTTTACTCCTATTTGTGAAGGTGTATACGTCACTAATTTGTTTGTTATTTGGGGTTTTTCCATTTAAAGGGATTCTTTTGTGTTGGTGCACAGGACGTGGTGGCAGCAACATTACATTGCTGTGGTTGTAGCAGTTATTATTACTGTAGTTTTGGGATTATCAGCTTCTGCAACATGGTTTATCTGTAGACGTAGGCAGCAAACACTTGTTGCATACAAGCCTGTTGACGCGCCTGCCCCAGAGCAAGAACTTCAGCCATTATAAACTCGGGATAAATTTCCCCGGCCCAATAATAAATATGGCGAAAAGTATAGCACGGACATCTTTTTCCTATAATGACTGATATCTGAAACCACAGCTAGATCAAAATTTTTAGTCGTGTAAAAAGATCATACATGGCAGTGGACCTTTTAGTCTTAAGTTTCCATAAATTGGGATAGAATTGTTAAGTGAACTTATCGCATCATCAGTATGTCACATATATGAATTTTGTAAGATAGTATTGGATTATAAGATTTACCAATAAGGCCAGTCATGGTTCTTTTCTTATTTTCTTGCACTCAGTTCTGGCTTCTAATATTGTTTCCTTTTTCTGTTGTTTGGTGGGAAAATATGAGGTTGACTATTGGGAATGTACACAAATTTATAACGTTTGTGACACTTCCAGGTAAATACTAGGCCTTGTAAAACCGTTTCCTTTTGTTTAGTCCTGTTTCCAGAAGATTTTCTGCAGGTTTAGGACAAAGGAACTCAAGGTACCATGGCTATATATGTATGTGCAAAATAAATTATGTGCCTGAATTATATTAGTCAAGGTAGCTTTATTATTTCCTCAACTTCGAAACTAGAGAAAAAGTTAAAAGGATCCGGAGTCGGTGCACGTACTTGTAAATGTAGCATGTTTTTTGGGGAGGGAAAGAACATGTTTTATGGAGAGAGAAAGAACAAAAATTTTGGGGGCGACAACAATGTAAAAATCTCTTGTATTAATTGTCGACTTCACATCTGACTCCACCGATGTCAAAAATTGGAAAAGAATGGGACCCACGATCGCCACTTCGATCGTCGAAGAAAGACTCAAGAAATAATTTTTTTTTGTAAAAAATTGACAAAAAATTATTTTTCTAAAAAACGGTTTGTAAGCAAAACTTTTAAAGCTGAAAGTGTGCTACTCCCTCTCTATATAAGTAATTCTATGAACACAAATTATAAACAAAAAATTATGTACAAAATGACATGATATATGATATGTAAGTATTTGGGGGTCCGTGTGTGTGATCAATTTTAACGAGAACTTCAGAAATTTAAGTGGAGAATTTGTAACACCCTAATTTTACATCGAAACATGTGAATTTTTTTATCTATATATAAAAAATTAAGTTACTAACAATAATACTTTCGGTCATGACCTTTTAAGTGAGCCTATAATGAACTAAAATGACTTAAAATGACTTAAGAAGATACTAATGAGAAAACGTATTAGATCTTATTATGTTATTATTTAATTCGGATTTGGGATTTGACCCAAGTTGTTACATATGGTATCAGAGTTGACTCTCGAAAGCTCGAGTCGGGTCATCCGATTGGGTTATAGGATGTGGGGACACGAATGTGAGTCTAGTAAGCTGTATATCGCAGTGGCTATAGAGATAAAGTTTATAGGCCTTGTGTGACTATGTGTTCGGCTTGATGAGAACGTCAAATATTTAAATGGGAGAGTCTCTAATACTTCAATCCCACATTATAAAATGTTATTATTAATACATTCAGTCATAATCTTTTTGGTGAATTTTTACATATAATATGCTATTCATTTTGTGCTGATTTGTTTTTTTTTTTTTTGTGATTTATGTCCATAACATTACTCTATAAACATACATTTACGCATATTTTTTTCCTTGTTATCTCTACAAAGAAGAATTTGTAAAATGAATTTTAGAGTGATTTGTAATTATACATTAATATATTTCCTTTTTCAAGTTCTTAATCTCAATTAATTCTATTTTATACATTCTAGTAATGTTAACTTAGACTTGCAACCAAAATAAAAATGAAAATATTTAAGATTAAAGCAAAATCCACATAATAATTAATTGAATATTCTGAATTGAAATTTCTACTAAACTTGAGATCACTAATGAGCTTGTTAATGTACATTTATTACATGAACAATATCTAATAATTTTGTCAATCAATTTAACAAATTTGGGAATTTATTATATTATGTCATTAAATTAAAAAGGGGACTGATAATGTTAGAGCAAATTATCAGTTGCCAGATAAATAAATAAAAATGGACCAAAGTGCCCTTAAATATTTATTTTCTTTTTCTCTTAAGAAATTCCTATAATAACTTTCAAGTAACTCTCTAAATTTATCTTTTATGAGTTTTTGTGCTATTATATCCACTCAAATAGAGTTTTTACTTTTTACTATTGTATTAGTTGTGTCATCTCTTCAGAGCATTTTTATTCAAATTAGTATACAGTGACACAGTAATGCATGTATAAATTATACGAGATAAAATTAAAATTTTAAAATAAATAGAGGACTAAATAGAAAGACAAAAAAAATAAATTAAAAAAAATAATTTATAATATATCTAAAATTATAGGGACAAAAGAGTAAAAAAAAACGTGACTAAAAATTACCAAACCCTCCGAGAGGCTTTGAGAGACAGAGAGATGGAGAGAGAGAGATAAATATAGATACTTCTTTAATTACTAACATGTAATCGTCTAACTATAGTCATGAGCTAAAATTCAACTTAGATCCGCAAAATAATTTTAAAAGATGGACTTTCTTATTTTTTTCCACCTTTCAAACAGCCAAGTTCCAGTAAATATTAAAGATACAGAGATATGGGTAGCAAGAATTATGAGCACAACAAAGCTATCATGAACTGAACTCATAACTGCCGGACCGTTAAGATGAAAAGTAGCTTGGGACTCTGCCTTGAAAGCATACTCATAAGGAGTTGGTCTGGAATACCCAAATAACCAGTCGTGCAAGGATGATAATCAACATATTGATAAGTTGCCATTAAACAATTTGAGATAAAAACTACCAGCTAAAGGAAAGCAGTAAAAGAAAGAAATTTGCAGGAAAGGAAAAGTAACTAAAAGAAATTCATTGATGTTTATGATGATCCTTCCTTCACAAGGATGCTGCTTTTATAAGCTCTGAAGCCTATCAAATTCTTACAACAAACTGACCCAATAGACAAACAACACGTGGCATAACCAACTCTACTATTCATTACATTCCCCATTTCTTACAAAAAAAAACTTGTCCTCAAGGTTTACTTCTTGAGATCCAGACATGTTGCTTAATTTTGATGTGAGATTTCTTATTTTGAAATATACAGAGATGTCTTTCACGGGCTGCAAGAATTCCAAACCCATCCCCCCGATCAAACACCAAGGGTGTTGTATTATATCCAACATAGTATTCATTATGCTTCAACAACGTACTAAGAACAATAGCTCCACATACTCCAGCATCAAGGAGTTCATGTGTCTTCAACTGATCCAATGAAACGGACATAAGAACAGAGCCATCTCGGTGGAGGACACCTCTATAATCTACCTCCTCACCCTCCTGTTGTACTGGAAGTTGACCAGTTCTTCTTTGAAAATCAAAAGTATTTTTCTTCAAAAGGTGTCATGCCTTGCTACAAATTAGCTGCTCCCATACCACGGTTAGCCAGCCTTCTGCAAAGGTCTATTTCTTCCCCTGGAGCTTTTGTAAGGGAAATCCCGATCGTATCCCCCAAACCATCCTGAAGAAGTATTCCAATGCCAATTGCAAACTTCATCCGTCCATCTTCTCCCTCTATATTTATCTGTTCAACCCTGTCAGCGTCTATGCCAAAATTCTTCTCCATATGTTCTTCTTGCACCTTAACCTCCATAATGGTCTCTTCATTCACACCAACTTTTATATGTATACCTTGGAGCGCAACCAACTATTTATCAGCACTAACTTTAACTTGTTCTTCTACTTCTCCAAAATCAATTACTTTTTGAGAAATATGTTTATAATCGGACATTATTTCTTCTGTTTCGACCATAGAAACCATGGGTGCCCTTTTACTGATGCAGGGCACCAAAATTATTGTAGGCTCTCTAACTCCACCTTCGTAATCAACATTTTGAACAACCAATGGCTTATGATGTTGAGGTATGGGAACCTGTATACCTTCCACCAGTTTGAATAGGAGGCGAAATCATGCCATCAGAATCTGCAAAAATGCATCCAGCAGCCACTAGCTCTGCTTTCTTGCCATCAACTCTGGTAATCACGTCCCCTACCACATGAAGAAGTTTTGAAGGAATAACCAAAGGTTCTTCTATCACCATATTTTGAGCTGTCATGGACACTGGTGCCATCTGTGGAAATTCCGTTAATTGTGGCACTTGTAGAGTCACCAGGTAAGTAGGTTCTTACAGTACTAAGGAGAGTCTAGTCTTCATATAGCTTGGGAATCTTCACATACTTCAATTTACAGAATGGAGAAGGCTGGTATACAAGCAAGTTCGAAACCACCAAAAGTGCCAGAAGCATGCTAGGAAGCTGTCGAAGAGATTTTTCAAACTCCTCCTGCAACATCTTATTATTGAGCATAATGGGGTAGTGTCCTTTAATAATTACTTTCTCCAAGGAATCAGTTACAAAAGTAACATGAACAATACCACCACATTCGAAATTGCAGATCTTTAAAGCCAAAACCACAAACTTACAAGAGCTTATTATGAAGGAACTGATTTTCAGGTTCACCAATTGAGGACACGATATATTGCAAACTTCTATAATCATTCCTCACAAATCTATTGACAAATTCTTTAGATTGACAAGTTCAGAGAAAAAATCACTTCTATTTCTGGGTAGTACTATGGAATTGAGCTCTAGACTTGTTAAAGCTGGCAAATCCCAAGTTAGTTGTGGCAAATTACAATTATACCGATTTTAGAGTTGTTAAAGCAGGCAATTTAAAACATGGTTCAGGTAAATTGCAATACTCAAGATGCAGAGTTGTTAAAGCAGGTAAACTCCAACACGACTCATGTAATTTTCCATCGAACTTAATAGCCATCATGAGTTTCCTCAAGGAAGTAAAATAGAACATAGATAATGGGAAAAGCCGGGGATTCACCAACCAAGTAACCTCTAGATTTTGGACATTGTGATCTATTGCGTACCTGATAAACCAAACAAATAAATCTTTAAACATATCTGTTCCGCAAATCAACTCCATTTTCACTAGATTTGATTGCTGATCTTAATGAGAGATAACTTGTTGAACAAACTAGGAGAATTGATCTCTAGTACGGAAGCAATTACGGTCGAATCTGAGATTTGGAAGAGATTTCCATATAAATTTCCATCTTTTTGAAAGTGTGCTCGATTGAATTGCAGATCGGATGTCATTGAAGGAGATCGGATGTTGTTTTCGTAACTGAGGTATTATCACCTTGGTGAGATGAACAGAAGATGTAAGGTGAAGTGGTTAGTTGATTTCCATGTAACCAGGGGCGGATCCAGGATTTATTTCCAGCGGGGGCGGATTTTAAAGTAAATTTTTTTATTGAAATTAAATAAAGAAAACTTGAACTAATCATAATATTAACTGATAATAATAATATTTACAAATTACAATGCTATCCTTCTATTTCCCATAGCTTGAAAATGTTCTAAGATAGCTTCATTATCAATAGTTTCAAAAACATCATTTTCAATGTAAGGAACTAAACAATCACTTAACCATTTATCGCCCATTTGATTTCGGAGAGTGGTTTTAACAATATTCATCGCTGAAAATATCCTCTCCACCGTGGCAGTAGCAACCGGCAAAATCAAAGCCAATTGCAACAACAAATAAACCAGAGGATACAAATTAGCCTTCTTCTTCTTGACTAACTTTTGAGCAAGTTCACCAATTTCTTTCAAATTAGAAAATTCAGGATCATTTTTCACATCTGCAATGTAAGTTTGAAGTTCATCATCAATTCTCCAAAGATCTCTATATTCAAATTCCAACGGGTAAAACTTTGCAAATTGAATCAATTTTTCCTTGTCAAATGCTGAGAAGGAGTTACTTGGATCAAAACACGCCATACATGAGAGCAGCTCTGTATTAACATTGTCAAATCGACCATTCAATTCTTGAAGTTGACTATCTATCACTGTATAGAGTAGCTCAACCTGAAAGTGATGAAAATTAGTGACCTTTTCACCTCGGCGTGATCTCCCTTGAACCAAAAAGATATCTTCCATTTCTCGAACGACTATCTCATGCACATTACAAAATTTAGTAGTTTCTGCCAACAAAATGTCCCAACCTGAATCTCTCATGTTTTGTAACCGTTGCTTTGAAACAGTAACTAAAGTCATTGCATTTACGAGATTTTGGTCTTTCTTTTGTAATGCTTGTGACAAAGTATTTGTGATTCCCATAACTTTTTTCATTAAATGCAACAAGAATACAAACTCAAAATCTCTCATGAAATGCAACAAAGTACCTGCTTCTGTACTTTTATCTCCTGATACATCATCTTCTACTATCTCAAGCACTTCAATTGTTTCAGAAAACAAGTTAATGACACTAAGAATTGTGTCATAATGTGAGCTCCACCGCGTGTCTCCAGGCCGCTTTAAGGTCCCTTCTTGATTCAACCCACGTCCGGTCTGGAATTATTCTTTAAGCAACTCCTTCAATTATTCTTTCGATGTGCTTCACTCGAAGAACTTCTTTACGCTTGCAAGAAGCTCCAACAACATTTGCCAAAATTGAAAGATAATCAAAGAATGATTTAAGCTTCCTATGTTTTTTTGCAACGGCTACAAGTGTCAATTGAAGCTGATGAGCGAAACAATGGACATAAAAAGCAGACTTATTCTCTGACAAAATCAAACTCTTGAGACCGTTGAATTCCCCTCGCATATTACTAGCTCCATCATATCCTTGCCCACGTACATGTGACATGCTCAATCCATGTGTTGCAAAAAGTGACTCAATAGCCTCTTTAAGTGTTCGAGCACATGTATTAGAAACATGAACAATGCCAAGAAAACACTCAATAACAAACCCATGTTTGTTCACATAACGTAAAGCAACGGCCATTTGTTCTTTAATTGATGAATCACGAGCCTCATCAAATAACAAAGATAAAAAATTATCCCCAATCTCTGCAACTATAGCTTTTGTGGTCAAAAATGCAGCGGCACTACAAATGTCTTTTTGGATTGAAGGTGCTATTAATTTGTGGTTCCCAGGAGCATTTTTCAACACAACTTTCTTCACTTCATCATTGTTCTCGGATAAAAACTTTAGAATAGAAAGAAACAAACCTCGCCTTTTTGAAGCATCTGATTCATCATGGCCACGGAAAGGCAACCCCTCACTTAAAAGCAGCCTAACACACTTAATAGATGAGAGTAAGCGAATCTTGTAATCTTTTTTTTCTTGGTCTGATATATTGGAAAGTTTGATATCTATATGTTGCTTCCAATTCCTCAAATCTTTACAAGCCAGCATGCATCTTCTATGAATACTATTAGGTGTTTCTCCAACATGTGCAGATAAGTATTGCGTTTTCCTCCAACTATTAAATCCCTTACCAACAAATGTATCCCCACCTCCTTGACCACCAACATCAGTTATAAGCATGACCCAAGTTCATTGCTTGGAAGATCTCAAGAAACAAGAGCACGCCAACGTCAAAAAGAGGATATAGTACTCAAGAGAGACGAAGCATGCAAGATCCTCCATTACCACGACTGCCAAGTCCTGATCAATATGCTTCACCAATTATTGGGGAGTAGAAACAAGGCAAGACAAGCTGAGAGTCGATGCATCTTTTCATTTAATTTCAGCGACATTTTTCAGGTTTTGTACGAATTTAGAAAGAACGTGATATCTAACAATTGGAATTTTCCATTACTTAGAGAATCTTATAAATTCAAACTGAACTATAATAATAGAGTATCATTTAAATGAATATAAACAAATTCTAGATCTGCAACTGAAATGTTTGAGATTAAAATTCAAGCATTTGTAGTTAACTACAATGTTTGGCTATAGTTAGACTTAAAAATAGATACAAACTGTTGTTACCTTTAAATGACAGAGATCAGATACATGCATGTAGCTCAAGGGAAAACTTGATTTTAGCCTAACAATATTCACTTGTTAATTAAAAAGAACATCAAAAGAACTGCGTTTTTCTCTAAAATGATACAAAAGTAAGAAGTTGTGATATCTTTGCACAATAAACCACAAATAAATGCCTCTAAACATGTTATAATCACAAAGCAGTCTAAGCTTTACTTCAACAAGCATCTTCATAAACAATAAACAATAGTTAAACTTCTTGTTTTGAATTTACTATCACTCTTTGATGAATATTTTGTTTTGAATTTCTACAGTTAAATATTAAAATTAAATGGCATACACAACTTTTCTTTGTTTCCACTTTCCAGTATTATGCATCTACTTCATGCTTTATACATGTGAGTAAAAAAAAAGGCATTTAAGCAAATATAGTGTCATACCTGATACCTCTCTTTCGTTAAACCCAATTAAATGCCTGCAAATCAAAACCCAATAATTCAATTATAAAGGACATTAATATACCCTATTACAATAAATTAAGGGTAAAAGTATATAAAAACGCACACATTGAAAAACATTAATTCACAGATTAATTAAAGAGATTAAAGTTTAAGGGGTGAAACCATGAAAGTTGAAAGGGGAAATAAACCCATGAAATTAACAATATGTGTAATCGAAGAAACATTGAAAAAATAGCTGAAAGGGGATCACAATTAGTAATGAACGAGAAAATTGAACTTACGTCCAAAGCGGAACCTTATGAGGGATAAAGAGGCAGCTTAGTCTAAAGATGCTCTAATAGTAATATGTATTGAAGGAATGAGGGAGAGAGAGGAGGCAGCTTAGTCTTCCTTTCTGGTTCACGAAGCGGAGGAGGGTTTTTTAAGAGTAAGTTTAGTCTTTTTATGTATTTGCCCCCTTAATTTACTAAATTATGTATTTGCCCCATACCTATATATATATATAAAAAAAAAAAAAAAAAACTCAGCGGAGGCAGGTGCCTCCCCTGCCCCCTGAGTACATCCGCCCCTGCATGTAACATATAGTAATTAGGTGCAGGCCATGTATAATTGGAGACTAGAATCGGTGATGTAGTCATGGGAGCAAAGTTGGTGGTAAATAAGTGGACAGAGAACTAGTATTTTGGATATGGGAGTGCTGAAACCCAGTAGCGGAACAAGAACGTTTTTAAGGGAGTCAAAATACATCAATAAAAAATTTTTATTTATTGACGCTTTCGGTTGTAGGTCTGATTATCCTAAAAGATATTGAGGCTTAGAGTGCTTATTTATTGCACTGCATGAAAGAAATTAGAAGAAAATAGTGAATACAAGCAGAGGGAGAGTAGAAGTACACTGCCTTACAACAAGTGGTAAAAACAACACTTTTAAAAAAGAGTAGCTTTCTAATCTCCACTAACAGAAGAAACAGAAATGCCCCTAGAGGCTACCATGGTAGAAACACATATTAAGTAAAAGAACGATTCTATCTTGCAACAAACTATAAGATATATAGTTATAATCTTTATTACTCCCCATCCGACTTTACTTATAATATGAACGGCGCCTGAATAGGGGGGTCACATGACCCCCTCGACCCCCTGGTTCCGCCCATACTGAAACCAATTGTAGGAATTACTGGTGACGGATCATGTACCATATCCCATGGTCTGAAATTGCAGGGGGACGGCGGTGGCGAATTATGTACCATCTCTTATGGTTGGAAGTTGCCGAGGAACGATTGCTTTGATACCATTTTGTCACAAACTGGACTCATGACTGCTGGACCGTTAAGATGGAAAGTAGCTTGGGACTTTGCCATGAAAGCATACCCACAAGGAGTTAGGTCTAGAATACCCAAATAACCAGTCGTGCGAGGATGATAATCAGCATATCGATGAGTTGCCATTGAAGAATATGATATAAAAACTACCAGCTAAAGGAAAATAGTAAAAGAGAGGAATTTGTAGGAAAGGAAAAGTAACTAAAAGAAGATATTTCTGACGATCCTTCCTTCACATACAAATTGACCCAATAAACAAACGACACGTAGCATAGCTAATTCTACTATTCATTACAAAAACTTGGTTGCTTGCCCTCAAATTCAATCGGTTCATTCATAATTCACGTTTATGTATTATTTTTTTCTCAAGTTAAACTTTAATTGATGAATGTTAATCATTATTGTTTAGTAAAAAAAAAAAAGAATGAATTTTTTTTTCTCAAGTTAAACTTTAATCAATGAATCTTAATCATTCTTGTTTAATAAAGGTTCACTCTATGGGAATTAGAGATTGAGAAATTCATTCTTATCAAAAGTAAAAATGTTAAATTCTGCTTAAATTATCAATAAATAAATAAAAATCATTCTTGTTTAGTCACTATTATAATGGTGAATTTGGATATGGGTTTATTAAATAAACAAAGCTTTGTTGCTTCCGTAGTTTGATGTATAGGGGTGTTAAAAAATTTTGATTTTTTATCAAATCGATTAGTACCGGTTTTTTTCGGGTTTTTAGACTTTTCGGTACTGATAGCGGTATGGACATTTTTGAATTTCGGTAAAAATCGGTATACCGAAAAAATTGAATTAAATAAAATAATAATAAATTTATATTAATTATTATAATATATATATATATATATATAATTAATAATAATTATATATATTAGCAATTGGTAAAAATCGAAAATCGAAAAAATCGAACTGAAATTGTACCGAACATTTCAGTACCAGTACCGATTCTTGTTTTAGCGGCATTTTTGGTACGGTACCAGTTCGATTTTTTCGATACCGATTCGATTTTTTATCGATGAACATCCCTACTGGTGTGTGTGGATGCCTTAGTATGGCTCTATGTAGCCAACTTCTTGAAATCCTAAATCAACTTAGAACAAATAAGAAAATATGAGTGATATATTAATGAAGAAGAGATAATCAATGAAACTTGGAATTTTTTTAATAAAAAAAGGTAAAAGAACAAGGTAAAAGAAGATATGAAAGGCCTTAACTGTTTAGGGGCACTTTAGCCCTTAAATTTTCTATTGATCTTGCAGCAAATTAATTGCTATGACATTATCAATCCTCAAATTAAATACATTTTTTTCTCAAACTCTAAACGTTTGTTTCTAAGAGAGAATAAGCCTTGGTTATTATTATTATTTTAATAAACTAATATTCTTTTTAAATAAAAATAATTATAGTTCCCTTCAATAAAATTGGTGGACCTTATTATATGTCAAAAGGATTAAATATATAAAAATGAAGATTTATCACATAATCTGGGCCTTCCGTCCTTGATAGTTTAGTTTTGGGCCTTTGGCCTTTCTGATAATATGTTTTTTGCTTAGTACTTCCCAACTTGCATTCCATGTATGTGTGTTACACTGTTACCCAAAAGGGACCCACTAAATGATAGGAATAATGGGGTTAACCGACTTTATTTTCTTATTATTCTTTACCTGGCGAAAAGTCCTACGCGGCCTTGCTACTTTAACAAGTCCAACCCAACTGTTTCTTATTATTAGAGAGCTTAATTAATTTTGGGAAATAAAGGAATAAATAAAAAAAAGGAAAGAAAAAGCTCGATTCTCAAACAAAATTTCATATGGATACGTTTTATATAGAATAAAAATAAGACCAAAGGACCAGCAGAGACTAAGGGGAATTTACAGATGTCTGGTTGGAGTTGGGAGGCTAAACAGGCTGGTTACTTATTCTTCGCTCCGTTCAGGTAAATCATTCTTTCTATCTTCTCGCGTTTAACCAGTTGATCCATTTGTTCCAGGGTTTAATGAACTATTGGCTACTTCGAATTACGCTTTGTAATTATCACTTTAGTTGAATCTGTGTCACACAATCATAAACCCTAATTCTTGATCGGTCATTTAAGGTACAATAAACACAATTCCTTCATATTTATGCCTGGAAAATGTATTCTTTTGCTGGAGGTTCCAGTGTTCTGCCTGTACTGATTTTAGGTTGAATTTCTGTTGGATGCTTTTTAAGTTTTAGACGCGATTGACTGTATGATCAGGTGACTGATCAGTTTCTAGCTTAATGATTGTTTAATTTGAGGTGGTTTTTATAGCTAGGGAGTAGATGGTTAGTTGATGTTCAGGTAGTAGTTAGTTCATAACTTATATGCTCGG
Organism: Hedera helix; assembly: GCA_947179155.2. Taxonomy (NCBI): domain Eukaryota; kingdom Viridiplantae; phylum Streptophyta; class Magnoliopsida; order Apiales; family Araliaceae; genus Hedera; species Hedera helix. The sequence goes on from OX359275.1 coordinate 40,370,529, forward strand.
ATATTAATACTTTGTTCACGATCCCATTAATGAAGAATCGGAATGGTTTCTTTACTTTATCCAGGGTCACCTGTTATAGCTGAATACCATGCTGTAATGTACTTTTTTTTGTGTGGTTACATCTTGCATGTATTAAATATTTTAAAGTGGAAAAGTATATTGTCTGTGTACCTGGAAGTGCAACAAGTGCCCTAGTTAGTGTCACTAGGGCACTTGTTAGCATGAAATAGTTTTGTAAATTGTTTGTGCCATAGTGTCACTTGGAAGGAGCATTTATTGTGTGTTGTTTTTGGACTTGTTAAACTGAATCTAATGTAGGCTATTTTAGAAATTGTTATGGAAATAATGGCATTCAATGTTAATAGACCTAATTCTATTAGGGAGAGTTTCCGTGATAATTTTTTAAATGCTTAACAAGTGCTTTTACGACATTCGTCAGCAGGACCCGTTTGACAAATTTAGTCCTTAGCTAAGATATACTCCTTTCATCTTAGGATAAAAGTTCTTATTACTATCTTGGGTAGACCCAAGTTAAATATCCACTTACCTAAAAAAATCTATTTATTTTTTTTACAAAAGTTTTCTTATAATATCCTTAGTTCTCCACTACGCCTATCCTTCAATTCCTCCCAATACACATTCAGTGACACAAATATTACATTTAGTGACAAAATAAATGTAATATTTGTTTGCAACAAATTTTATTTTGTCACTAAATGTAATATTTTTGCCACTGAATGTGTATTGGGAAAATTGGAAGATGGGTGTAATGGAGGGGATGTTAATCCATTTGTAATGTACGAGTATGATAAATTTGGTTTTCAATACGGATAATTTTGTCATTTTATTCTCTTTCTTAATATGCGCAAAAGTCTACGGAGACTTTTATCCTGAAACGGAGGGAGTATTATATTTAGCCAAAATAAAGTTATAACAAGTGCCCTCATGAAGCGCATTGTGTTAGTTACAGTCTTTTGTTATGTATCCAATAATCTTCAGTCTCATAATATTTCTTTCTTATACCGTGTAGTATCAATGACATAATGATTAATGAGTAGGCTCATATTCTTAAAAATTTCAACAGCTCATTTTTGGAATCCTCTCTATCAAGTTGTTTTGGTTTCATGAGAATCGAAATTACGTATTAAGACAATCTGTTGCAAAATTTTATCAGATGAGGTTGTTCACTTGCCTTTTAAATTTAGACTCTAATTTTAAATCATATTCTATTTCGTAGGACATTGCTGACCGAGTCTGAAGATATCGGCAACCAGTGAATTTAAATCAAGTGACATCTCAACATAAATTAATTATTTCCTGGATGATTATCAATCAGGCTTCCAAAGGATATCATCTATTAAAATTTGTTTTCTTAGGACCAACACTGTAAGCAAAATTATATGAGACATTGAAGTCGCAAGTTTTAATCTGGTCAAGGTTTGTGTTTTGTTCTTTTTAATAATTAATATTATGTTATAGCAATTGGCATTCAAACTGCTGCTTTACTGCTCTTCTATTTTGAAAATATTTACAACCGTCTTTTGTATTCATATTTTTGTTTTCATCTTGAAAATTTTGGTCAGTTGAAATGCACTTGAACTCACTGCTTTGGATTTTGTGTTATATGTGGAACTCACTTTTCTCCTCCCGCCCTTCCAAAATAACCAATCCCCTATAACTACCTTTTTTTTTATTCAGCTGTTTGAAAGGGTGAATTTATATGAGAGTTGTTTCCCATCGTGAACAGATTTGTCTACATAAGTCTGCACTCTGCATTAGTGTTGGAGCTTAGTGATTGTTCCGATATGAATTCTTGTGGCCAAAATTATCTATCAAAAAAATAAAAATAAAAATAGAATATACTATCTTGTTCTGCTATTGTTATGCCCAGTTACCCATCGGGAAAAATTAGATCAGCCTTCACAAAAGTTGAAGCATAGCTTTTTCTGATAATTATTGTTGTTGGCATTCCCCTTAATGGTTGATTATGAACGTTACTCTGATTTAGCACCTACTCATGTTATTTTAACACTGTCAAACTTTGGAGTATATTTGTCTTCCCTATTTTAGTTACTTATGTTGCGACAATCTAGCATTTGCATGACTGATTTTGATGTCGTACCCCCCTCCGTTTCACGAAGATTGTCAGTTTTGAGTTTTATTTTTGTTTGAAAATGGTTTTAGCTCTTTCAAAATTTAAGTGATTTTAATGTTAAAGAACATACTACCCTTTTAGCACGATTTTTGAGATATCATGTGTCGTGTTATGAATTTTGATGGGGTCAACTTGTGGAAGAATATTTTTACGTTGGACTTAAGTGTTTGATGGACTGTTTTTTCAGGAATTGCATTGAATTATTACAAGTGACATCTTTGTGAGTTAATTATAGGTTGCTAACTTGGTATCATGTGGAATACCACACATTTCCTCTATTTTCTTCTCTGAGGATGTCAACATGAATGCCTTTATTGTAATCTACAAAGTACATATTTTTACCAGTATTCTAAATCCCTTGCTATTTCACATGGGTTTTATCCTTGTAAATCTTAAACTTCTAGTCTGCATAGCATGCTTAAATCCTCAAGTCCAGATAATTACTGATTGAAAGTGAGTTCAGTGTCATTTAATGCATTTGAGGACTATGCATGTGCTGTTCCCAAGAATTAAACAAATTCGTGAAGTATTTTACACGTGTGAGTTGTGACTGAATTGAACATGAACTTAAGTTTTTGATCCTTTATAACAAAACTAATGTTGCACTGATGTAGCATTCACTGCTATGGTACTCAAGATGAAATTTAATTATATCTGTTACTTATTTATAGATATACTTTGATTTCTCTTATTCCTGGTCAAAGGTTTGGCGTGATTATGTCATCTATGCTTTTGTGTTTTCAATTTCATTTTTAGCATTTGTTTGATGTCCCTTCATATAGTTACTTGTACTCTTCAGTTTACTGAGGAGGATTAATTATTCGGTTATGTATACAGGTTTTATGGAGATATCAAAATTAAAAGTACTTCTCAAGAACATCTCTTGTTTGTTTCATTTATCGTCTCGTGAAAACATAAACTATGAACTAGTTCAGAAGTATTATCAGAGAATTGAAGAGATACTGAAATTGCTGAAACCAGTACTTGATGCCATTGTTGATGATGAAATAGCTTCTGATGAATCACTTCAAGATGCATTTTCAGGGTTAAGTTACTCAGTTGACGAACTAAGAGAGCTCTTTGAGAGCTGGCATTTATTGACGAGTAAAGTTTACTTTGTACGTTTCATTCTCTCGCTTTCTCTCACACACACACACACGAATGTACACACCAGTTTATCTTTTATTTTTTATTTTTATGGAAAGTTGATTCTCTTGTTAATTGATGTACGACAGGTCAAAGCACTGGCATACTAGTTCATTGAGCAGTAAATGAAAAAAAATTACAGTATGAGTTCTATTTAAATGTATAATACCTCAGTCCCATATTATAACTTGTGGGATGGACTGAACTATACGTAAAGTCTTTCAACTGTACTATTGGTACAAATAACTTGTCACATGACTTTTTGATGTGCTTTTGGTGAGTCAAGATGACCCAAGTGCTGTTTTTGGTGGGTCAAGATGACCCAAGTGCTCTTAGGACAGTTGATTGAGCCTTGATTTTGTTTTAATCGGGTTTGCGTCATTGCAATAGTATCAGAGTAAAGCCTGGCCCGGTGAAGAACTAAGTGCTACACTGTATGAGCGATTAGGCAATGGGAGCCACCTCTACAATTCTGCACTACCCAGGGTTGATCTTGAGCTACCTTACAGAATTATTATTATTATACTACCCGGGGTTTATCTTGAGCACTTGTGGTTGTTTTTGTTGTTTTTGTATAAGCAGACAAGAACTAAAGTAGGTATACCAGAATCTGATGTGCTTTTAATGTAATATTCTCGTGTCATATTTCAGTTTTTCTTTTGAGATACCATAAACTAACCCGTGTTCTAAGACTTCATTCATCTGTAGACTTTCGCTTCTATTTCCATTCCCCCCCGCCCCCCTCCTACTATAAACTCTTGGATACGGAATTATCACAGAATAACCTCCCATTCTCTATTATCTATGAAGATTAGTAGTAGACCATATATTGTCTTATCGGACTCCAGAAGATTCAGCACAGCAAACTGTCTAATAGTAGGTTTTGGCTGATGTACATTTGCAGTTCCATGTTACTTAGGTGTATTTTAAATTTTTTTTTAATGGTTTTAAACATGTTAGGTCATCAGTTGTGTTCTGTTTGTTTTCTTTTTCTTTTTTTTCCCCCAGCAGGATTTACTTATTAGGAACTGCTTGGTGTTTATTTTCTCACAGGTAGCAATGATTTGGTGCCATGTCTATTCATATATCTCTATATATTTTGTTTCAATTCTTGATCCACCCAAAAAAGCAAAAGTTAAAAAGGAAAATGGTTTCGAAAGATTAAGCCTTTGGTTTGCTCTTTTAGGATTAAGGAGAAACAAGGAAAGAAGACGCGATGAAGAATAAAAATAATTGGTTCAAAAGATCATGGTCTTGGCTTTGCTCTTTTAGGATTATGGATTAACAAGAAAGAAGGCATTTCACCAATTAGGAATTTTCTTTTCTTTGAGACTTAAAAGTTAATGTATACGAGTTTCTGTTAAACTTAATGCTGGATGGTCTTTTTGTATGTCCAATATTTTAACCACGTTGTGTTTGCATGGTTTCTAGGTTCTGCAAGCTGAATCTCTAATGACAAAGGTCCAGACCTTTGGCCTTGAAATTTTCGAGTTTCTGAAATGTTCGGATCAATCTCTCCCTATTGAATTAAGTTCGGCATTTCTTGAGGTACGAATTAACGACAAGTTTTTTAAAGTTTGACCACCTTAATTGATTGTTAATGAATATTTGCCCATTTGGGGTTAGCTTGTTTGATCAACTTATAGCTTTTCGGACCAAGAAAAAAATAAGCTGGGTTGTTTGGGATAACTTATTGGAACAACTGAAAGTGCAAAATGAAATAAGTTGAGAAATTGGTAAAGGCCAGCTTCTAGCTTTTCTCCTAGCTAGCTTATTTATTTAAACATAATTTTGTATTTCAGTTTCAGCTATCCCTAACAGTATTATAATTGGCAACTTAGCACTGCCAAAGAAAAGTTAACCATATGCGATGTCTTTAAACCCCCATAACTGTATCATTTTAATGGAAATCCGTGTCACATTGTTTTATCATACAACATTTTCTGAGTTCAGATTTTGCCAATTTTTTGGCTTGCTCTTTCGCATAAACTTCTAGGGGACACGCACGCACACATATATAAAGCATTCCCCTTTTGATGTTTTATACTTGCCAACTAATTGCAGCACGCGCACACACACACACACACACAAAGCTTTCCCCTTTTGATGTTTTATACTTGCCAACTTATTGCAGCACTTCCAACAAAAAGTTAAGCATATGAGCTATGAACAAGCATCAGCTATCATCACAAAAGCTTTAAGGGATCAAGTGGAGGGCTCTGGACCCAGCTCAGATTCTCTGGTGAAAATTACAGATTGTTTGAGCTTAAGGTCAAACCAGGAGCTTCTAATTGAGATTGTGGCCCTTGAAAAGTTGAAGGAGAATGCTGAACAAGCTGAAAAAAATGGTGAAGTTGACTATATTGATCAAATTATAGCTCTTGTTGCCCACATGCATGAGCGCCTTGTTTTACTCAAACAATCCGAGAGCTATAGCCCTGTTCCAATACCTGCTGATTTCTGCTGCCCTCTGTCACTTGAGCTGATGACAGACCCTGTAATTGTGGCCTCAGGACAAACATATGAGCGGGCTTTCATCCGGAAATGGATTGATCTTGGGCTCACTGTTTGCCCAAAGACGCGACAAATTTTGGCACACACCAATCTTATTCCTAATTACACCGTAAAGGCATTGATTGCGAATTGGTGTGAATCTAATAGTGTGAGGCTGCCTTCTTCACCTCTTACACATGCAGAGTTTGGTGCATCTCGAGATTCAAATATTGCTCATTCAAGGAGCAACCAGCCCACATCACCTGATTCAACCCGCTCCACTGGTTCGCCCGGAAAGAACTTAAGCTCATCTAGTGTAACCCATAGAGATGGAACTTCTCCATCCCATCCCTGTTCATCTTCAGAAGATTCCTTGTCTGGAGTAGCTGGAAATGGGCATGGGTTAGACATGGAGAGAGTCTCACTCAGAAGTTCTGAAGACAGGTCAGCAAACTCGGGAGATGGAAGTTCAGATTTAAATGCCCAACTTGCCATTTCACCATCACAAAAAGAATTTCCTAGTACTTTCGGAACTGATGAGCAGCCTTCTCAAGGCCATAATAGGACTACCTCAGCTTCCAGTACACTTTCTAATGCAAACTTTCCACAAGGAATTCCTGGTGATGGCAACGAGGTCTCCTCACAGGTGACAGCCTACAGTAGTGATGCTTCAGGGGAGCTTACATCAGAGCCACAGTCTGCTGCTAACTTGTCCGCCTCACAGAGAGAGCCTGAGTTCTCCCCTCGATTCAGGACAAGATCTCGAACCCAGGAACTCTGGCGTCGGCCTTCTGATAGGTTTGTTCCTAGAATTGTGTCTTCTCCTGCTACTGAACCAAGGGCTATTCCTTCTGGGGTTGAAACCGAAATTCAGAAGCGTGTTGAGGACTTGAAGAGCACTTCACTTGAAGAACAAAGAAATGCTACAGCTGAACTCCGGGTACTTGCAAGACATAACATGGATAATCGGATTGTAATTGCAAACTGTGGGGCCATTCCCTTGTTGGTTAATCTACTCCGTTCACTGGACACAAAAATACAGGAAAATGCTGTCACAGCGCTTCTAAACTTGTCTATTAATGATAACAACAAGACTGCTATAGCAAATGCTAATGCAATTGAACCTCTGATTCATGTCCTCGAGTCAGGGACCCCTGAGGCTAAAGAAAACTCTGCTGCCACGCTTTTTAGTTTGTCAGTGACCGAGGATAACAAAATAAAGATTGGGAGATCTGGGGCAATTCAACCTTTGGTTGATTTATTGGGAAATGGAACTCCTAGGGGGAAGAAAGATGCAGCCACAGCTTTGTTTAACTTGTCAATATTTCATGAAAATAAGGCCCGTATTGTGCAGGCTGGTGCTGTGAAGTACCTTGTGGAGTTGATGGACCCTGCAGCAGGGATGGTTGACAAGGCAGTTGCTGTGTTGTCAAATCTTGCTACTATTCACGAGGGTAGGGCAGGAATTGGTCAAGAGGGAGGGATCCCTGTTCTGGTTGAGGTTGTTGAATTGGGATCTGCAAGAGGGAAGGAAAATGCAGCTGCTGCACTTCTACAACTCTGCACTAACAGCAATAGATTCTGCAATATGGTACTCCAGGAAGGAGCTGTCCCACCATTAGTAGCATTGTCACAGTCCGGCACGCCAAGAGCTAAAGAAAAGGTGTTCTTCTTGTCTTTCCATTCTGTATTTCTACGAGTACTTTATTTATTGGGCTCTTAGATAATATACTCAAATTTTGGATGTTTGCAGGCTCAAGCGCTTCTTAGCTACTTTAGAAACCAACGACATGGCAGTGGTGGGAGGGGATAACACTTAGTGAGTTTTGGATATCATCTACTATTTTGAAGTGAGATTATATTATACCGTGTAAATTTGATTTTGCAAATAATGCATATGAATGTTGTAGTTCTATAATGTGTAATTGACTTCTCAAAAGACCACGTTGAAGAACTGATTTATGGAGGGTTGATTGGGCTGCCCTTAGTAACTTCTTGAAATGTTAGAAAAACTTTGTATATGTAAATTTAATTTTACAGCTATTGTAATCCAACTGGCAGGCAAAAGAATTATATTCTAAAGAAACATTTTTCTTAATGTCATGCCCTCATTTCAAGAAAATTATTTTCTTCCTCTCTCTCTCCCCCCCCCCCCCCCCCCCCCCCCCCGGCAGGTTACTGGAATAAAATCCTCAGTTCAGACGGCCTACAGTATTTTGAGTTGCATTTCATGTATGAACCGAATCAACGTCAAAGCAACTCTTCTCTTTTCTTTTTTTTTTTATGTTTTGGGATGGGAGTAGTTGAAAGTACTTGGTGGTAGACCTCCTAACATTTGTTATTGGTGAATTTTAAAAAGGCGAGAAAAATTGATAGAGTTTCACCTCACTCCCTGCATCAAATAGGTAATATTGCATTTTGCATTATTCTAACTAAACGGAAAGATTATTCTGCTAGGGAGATACTCATGGTGATTCTGAACTGCCGGACAACCTACAGGCGTAAGACGTCTTTTTGCGCCGAATTACAATTCATAACATGGATCAATTGTTTTTGCATGTTTGAAATCATTCTTACGCTGCTTCTTCCCAGTTTCTTGCTGCTTGGCCTTGGCTTAAAACATTGTAAGAACCTTTCCAAATTAAGAAAGAAATATTGTTTTTGGTTCTGTTAATTAAACGCCATTGCCATTTTTAGCAGTAAATTAAGAGCTTCTCTGTAACAAAGAATATAAGCAGCACCGGAAAATGAAAACGTCTCAACTAGTCTAACCTAATTAGTAAAGCCCCTTGATAGTTGGAATAGGTGGTAAAAGGGTTGCAGATTTTGTACCCAGTGACTCGACATTTGACTTATGGCATTAAAAAAAAGTTTTCATAGATAGGGTAGCAAAGCCTCCAGGGCACTTGTAATAAATAAATTAAGATCTTCAAAAAATAGCACTACATTAAATTATAGTACTTTAAGATTAGACTAATGGTGACAAAATAAAATTCAGATTGTAGAGATTTGGAAAAGAAACATTCCATTGGTCTCAGTAATGGGGTTTTTTCCCGATAAACTAGTAGAGCAGAACATGAGGAACAAAACCATACAATACTGATTGATGATTGAAACTGAAATGGGGCTCCCACTTATTCAGCACCAACAAATACTGCCTAAGCAGAAATGTGGGGGGTCATAAAATTAATTTTTAAAAAATAAAAACTAATTTTGCATGCTGGAATGAGAAAATTTCAAGGGCACTTGGAGGTTCCTTTGGAGTTCAACATGTCTCGGTAGCAAGGGCACTCTGACTTGTTTCCGTATGTCCCTGAAGGAACACAGTTGCACTTCTGGCAGCATATCCCACAGTAGGTCAAGCATCGTTTTGCTACTCCTGCTTTGCTGCACCTCACCGCGCACTTGGTATCACAGAAACCTTAATTCCAATAATATTTAAAACAAAAAAATAATAATAATCAGTTGATGCAAAAAAAAAAAAAAAACATAGATACAACTCATACAAGGAAAGAGGAGGTGAAAACTCTTACTTGGATCAGCCATTGTGGATTGAAGGAAATAGGAGCTGAAAGTGAGCGAAACGACGAGGAAAGCTGCAAGACCGAGCTTCATCTATTTTTAGTTTAGCAGATAATGGTGGCAGAAAAGAGCGATAATTTAAAGGCTTATATGGATTAGAACACTAGAGAATGGATGGTCTATACTAGATTATGCCATTACTTGAATATTTATACTAATACTGAAGGACTTTTATGGAAACACACACACATATATATAAGAGAGAGAGAGAGAGAGAGAGAGAGAGAGAGAGAGAGAGAGAGAGAGAGAGAGAGAGAGAGAGAGAGAGAGAGAGAGAGAATTTACCATGAATGTAGTATTATTATTAAAGTGAGAAGGTTTTGTTTTAGTGTGCTTAAGAGGGAATCTTAAAAGAGTATAATAAGAAAAATGTGCACCTTTGTACAGAGTGTAAGTTGGGAGTAGATGGGAGTGGGAATGAGAATAAGAATGGGGACCTCTTGGTCTTGTTTACTCTTTAGGTTACAGAAAGACGAGGTCCCAAAGGTTTTCTCTAATTAGATATTGTTACTTAGTTTGTCCTGTACTGTCAGTATTTTAAGAATGCAAGTATTGCCTGCTTCATATTTCTTATTTTAAGTGAATTAGTCTATACTTACTTGCCTGCTTAAGACATTCTTAAAAGATTACAGGCTGTGTTGTATTCTCTCGTACCAACTACTAGCATTGATTAATGCAAGTAGAGAGGAATTTGAGGCACCCAACTTTTTTATGCTGTTAAGAGTGCCTTTGCCAAAAGTTCCAGATTTTACCGGTGCCAACAAAATGGTTTATTTTTGGGCACCCGAGTAATCGCTAGGTGACATGTTCAATCCACCCAGTTCTTAGGGCTGCTAAAAGAAATGATCTTTGTGATAAAAATGAACCGCAATTTAATTGTTTCATATAAAAATGAAAATGCAATTTATTGGTGCCATGATGGAGGAAGTCTGAATTGGATGGGGCAATGACAATATGTAACCAATCATCACTGCATAACTTGATACATACAGAGCTCTCAGTTCTTACCAATACGATGAAGTTCTTATTGTTTACAAAATTTTGTAAAAAAAAAAACTCAAAACATTCTGTACATAGTCGTAGTATACGATATGAAGATACTGTTGGAAATGGATTTGAAAACTAAATAATTAAAGCATTTTTTAAGTTCAATTAATGTGGGACCCAAACTCCAAAAATGTCGGGTCCATGTACCAACACGTTCTCCTCCGCAAAGAGTATAACGTGGTATATTTATTTGTTCAAATCCATTAAGTATTGAATGAAAAATTGACTCTAAAATCATCTATTTGAAATGTTTAAACTTGCCATAAATACCTTGTCCCACATAGAATAAATGAGGGAAATGTGAAGGGTTTATGTGACGCCCCCAAATCTAGGCCTACATAGCCCAATTTGAGACGCCATAAAATACATAATCTTTAATACAAATAGTTCATAGAACAGAAATGCAAAACTCAATAATACACAACTAAGTCTTCACTATTATTTTCACACTATATACAACATGTGAAGACTACAATAGCTAACACTCGGACCGTCACTCCATTCCCCTGCTAGACCCGGCTACTCTCTCTTTTTCTGAAAAACAATGGAACAAAAGAAAGGGTGAGCTCAAATAGCCAGTAAGAAATATCATGACTAAGATAACGACAAATAAATTATCATTAGCCTTCAACAGATGAGTTCTTAATTGAATATAATAGACAATAAGCTTTGTATCAATAATAGCAGCGGAATGAGCAATCTATTAGAAGAATAATGCAGACTATAATGTCCACTCGGTTCTCTTTTTAGGAAAAACATCCTCAACTTTTATCATCTTAAACACTGCTGGTCATGATAATATAAATTTCCAGTTCCTGATTATAATCATGCCAGTCAATAGTTTATCTTTGCATTACGAGCCAAAGATATTCAAATATAACACCAACGGTAATGATTATACCAGTTTTCAGCCTTTGGTCATAATCATACCAACAACAGTTCATCTTTGCCCCAGGCCAAAGAGAATATTCACCACGTGCCCTAAAAGACACAATAATTATATCGCCTTTATCCTATCAACTGTGCCCCAGGCCACAGATATTCACAACAACATGGTTCTTGATGATTAGAATAGCAACCGTGATATAGATGATGAATTAGAAGAAACAGTATGATCAATAAATATCAAAAGTTTATGACTTTACTTTGTGCAGATTCAAATAATGTCCAAATTGCCAACATGATGTGGACTAAAATTCAAGAATGATATTTCAGATCCACAGTTCAGAATAACAATTAAGGTTCAATAGAAAGATTTAGAAAAATAGGAAGGTTCAGTTGAAATGATATTAGATGAAGCGCAAACTATTAAAGAATATGTATTCATTTCAGGAAACTTTACCAAGAAGAGACAAGTAAGAAATGAATACGAAGAGTAATTCACCAAACATGCGGTAGTCCGCGTAGTCAGGTTATTCCCACAAATTAATAAGGAATGAATACGAAAGGTTATTCACCAACAGGCGATAATCCGCGCCGTAAGGTTATTCCCACAATTTAATATATGGAAATAAATGGCACGTCTTATGAGTAAGAAAGAAACGATATTATTTTCTCGAATCGCCACTCCATTAACTCAGCTGACTCGGAAAAGCACAAAATTCATATGGAACGAGGAATGCGAGAAGAGTTTTCAAGAACTTAAGAAGAGACTTATTTCAGCTCCTGTTCTGACTATACCATCAGGATCGGGGGAATTTGTTATCTACAGCGATGCTTCAGGCAAAGGTCTAGGCTGTGTACTTATGCAACATGGAAAAGTTATAGCCTATGCCTCTCGACAACTCAAAGATTATGAGAAAAATTATCCTACTCATGATTTAGAGTTGGCAGCAGTTGTTTTCGCATTGAAAATCTGGAGGCACTACTTGTACGGGGAGAAAGTGGAAATCTTCACGGATCACAAAAGCCTCAAGTATTTCTTCACCCAGAAGGAACTCAACATGCGGCAACGACGTTGGCTTGAGCTGTTAAAGGATTACGACCACACCATCCAGTACCACCCAGGAAAAGCAAACGTTGTAGCTGATGCTTTAAGCAGAAAATCTTATGCGAGCACAAGTGCAATGCTGACTACGCAAAAATGTATTTTGTACGACTTACAAAAGATGGAGATAGAATTAACGCCACCAGGGACCCACATGAAGATTGCGCACGTACAAGTAGAACCAGCTTTAATTGATAAAATTAAAGCTGCTCAAGCTACTGATCCGGAAATGATGAGTATGATGAAGAAAGTACAAGAAGGTACTATTCCAGAAGCAAGAATCGACGAGAAAGGAATACTTCGACTCAACTCTCGACTCTGTGTTCCTAACGACTCTGAATTGAAACATAAAATCATGATGGAGGCACACAACACACCGTTTGCAATTCACCCGGGAAGTACCAAAATGTATCGTGATCTTCGACATACATTTTGGTGGAACAATATGAAGAGGGAGATTGCAGAGTTCATCTCAAGGTGCTTAACTTGTCAACGTGTCAAGGCAGAGCATCAAGTGCCTAAAGGTCCATTGCAATCACTCGAAATTCCAGAATGGAAGTGGGAACACATCACTATGGATTTCGTGACGGGTCTTCCCAAAGTTTCTCAAAGTTTTGATGCGATTTGGGTCATCGTAGATAGATTGACCAAGTCTGCTCATTTCTTGCCTATAAGAGAAAACTTTTCACTCGAGCGTCTGGCCGGTATGTACGTAAATGATATTGTAAGATTGCACGGCATGCCAGTTTCCATAGTTTCTGATCGAGATCCTAGATTCACTTCACGCTTTTGGATCAGTCTACAAAAAGCTATGGGCACCGAGCTACGATTTAGTTCTGCATACCATCCTCAAACAGACGGACAATCTGAAAGGACGATTCAGACTCTCGAAGATCTTTTGAGACTTTGCGTGCTAGACTTCAAAGGAAGTTGGGACAAGTACTTGTCATTGGTTGAATTCTCCTACAACAACAGTTACCAAGCAAGCATAGGCATGGCTCCATTTGAGGCTTTGTATGGACGAAAGTGTCGCTCTCCAGTATGTTGGAATGAAGTAGGATAAGAAAAATTGTTGGGACCCGAGTTGGTACGCTTGACAACAGAAAAGATCCAAATGATCCGACAACGAATACAGACCGCGCAAGAACGACAAAAGAATTATGCTGATCTTCATCGGAGAGATGAGAGATTCAACGTCGGAGATCATGTATTCTTACGTGTTTCCCCATGGAAAGGAGTTACGAGATTCGGAAAGAGAGGAAAGCTCAACCCTCGATTTATTGGCCCATTTGAAATTCTCGATCGAGTAGGAACCGTAGTCTACAGACTAGCCCTACCACCAAGTATGTCTCGCATCCATAACGTTTTTCACATATCTATGTTACGTAAATATGTAAAGGACCCAAACCACGTCATTAAGTTAGAACCGGACGTTATAGCCGATGATTTAACGTACGAGGAGGTACCTGTCAAGATCTTAGATAAGAAGGAACAGATCCTACGCTCAAAGGTTATACCTCAAGTTAAGGTTTTATGGAGAAACAAAGATACTGAGGAAATGACCTGGGAGCTAGAATCTGAGATGAAATCTACGTATCCTTATCTCTTCGAAATGCCAGGTACGTCAATTTCGGGGACGAAATTTCATAAGGAGGGGAGGTTGTAAGACCCCGAATTTTATGAAATACAAAATTTAATTTTTCTTCATATATATTTTTCCTGAAACAGTAGGTGGTTAAATTGATAAGGTTAAAAGTTAAGGATGTTATGTACAAATTTTATTATGTCGGACAATATTCGTTTGGTCGGAGAATATTCGTTTTGTCGGGGAATATTCGATTCGTACGACGGCGCCGAAATAACAAAATAATGGTGGACCCCCACAACGACTTATTGTCGGATATAGAAAGCGACATACGTAACCTTTTTAAATAAAAATAGTCAACGGTATTATCATTTTGAACTGTTAAAATACCTGATGGTAAAAGAATAGTAACATACGGTATTACATAGTAGCACACGGTATTACATAGTAGCACACGGTATTGCACTGTAGCACACGGTATTGCACAGTGTTTCATATTATTAAATGATAAAGTGGTTATTGTACTATATTGACTTTATTGAACCAATAATTGTCACATGCATAATAATTCATATTATTGAGCTGATAATTGTCACAGTAGCATATGCACAATAATTCACATTACTGAATCAATAATTGTCATTACACAGTAACGTGTTATTTTCTTATTTATTTTCAGCATTATTGTTATCTCTTTTGCGATATTGATTAAACTGTTGTATTCTATTATTGGGTGATTTTTCTATTTTTCTAACTCGAAAAGCCAACTACACTGCATTTACAACAATTAGCCATAATAATGAATAATTATGAATTATTGTTGAATAATTGAATTGATAAAGTTATTTATTTTTATTATGATAAATTATATAAAGTTGTTTGTTTTTATATATAAAGATAATTGATTTATTTAAAGTTAGTTGTTTTATATATAAAGTAAATTGAATGGTATAGATTAAAAGATGATCTTTAAATGAATGGTTTAGATTAAAGAAATCTTAAAAGTTAAAATGAGTGGTATGGATTTAACATTATCTTGAAATATACGGTTTGGATTAAATTAGGAAATCTTGGTGATGATAAGAATTTTTGCTATAAATAGAAGCCTTAACTTAAGGATTTTTCATAAAAACTTCCTTGCTTATTCTTTCTTTCACTCTCCAAATATTTCTTAGTATAAGTTCTCTTTGAGTGTGCTAAAGTCATCTTGAGTATTTGTAAAGAGCTGTAAGTGTACGAGTTCATATCTAGTCACGTGTTAAGGTAAGGGATACCATCTTTTTCATCTTCCATTATTCAAACTTACTATGGTAAGGGATTATCATTATTTGATTCTCGAAAATAATATCGTTTCTTTTTTACTCATAAGACATGCCATTTATTTCCATATATTAAATTGTGGGAATAACCTTACGACGCGGATTATCGCCTGTTGGTGAATAACCTTTCGTATTCATTCCTTATTAATTTATGGGAATAACCTGACTACGCGGACTACCGCATGTTTGGTGAATTACTCTTCGTATTCATTTCTTACTTGTCTCTTCTTGGTAAAGTTTCCTGAAATGAATACATATTCTTTAATAGTTTGCGCTTCATCTAATATCATTTCAACTGAACCTTCCTATTTTTCTAAATCTTTCTATTGAACCTTAACTGTTATTCTGAACTGTGGATCTGAAATATCATTCTTGAATTTTAGTCCACATCATGTTGGCAATTTGGACATTATTTGAATCTGCACAAAGTAAAGTCATAAACTTTTGATATTTATTGATCATACTGTTTCTTCTGATTCATCATCTATATCACGGTTGTTATTCTAATCATCAAGAACCATGTTGTTGTGAATATCTGTGGCCTGGGGCACAGTTGATAGGATAAAGGCGATATAATTATTGTGTCTTTTAGGGCACGTGGTGAATATTCTCTTTGGCCTGGGGCAAAGATGAACTGTTGTTGGTATGATTATGACCAAAGGCTGAAAACTGGTATAATCATTACCGTTGGTGTTATATTTGAATATCTTTGGCTCGTAATGCAAAGATAAACTATTGACTGACATGATTATAATCAGGAACTGGAAATTTATATTATCATGACCAGCAGTGTTTAAGATGATAAAAGTTGAGGATGTTTTTCCTAAAAAGAGAACCGAGTGGACATTATAGTCTGCATTATTCTTCTAATAGATTGCTCATTCCGCTGCTATTATTGATACAAAGCTTATTGTCTATTATATTCAATTAAGAACTCATCTGTTGAAGGCTAATGATAATTTATTTGTCGTTATCTTAGTCATGATATTTCTTACTGGCTATTTGAGCTCACCCTTTCTTTTGGACTGCAGTGTACAGTTTGGGCTGATGTGACATTCCTGACCACACCTATAGCATCTCACTGGTGGTCGATCTTCTCCCCTTGAAACTGGGGTCGGTGCTGGTGTTGGTACTGGTGCTGGTGCCCTTCCATAATTATTATGGAATCTCTTTCTTTTGAAATTGTTCCCACTAGATTCTCCTCTTCTATTATTTGGTATGGAATTACCACCGAAGTGTTGGTTACCTCCTCGATGGTTCTCGTTACTGTGGTTGTTGTCACTCCTTTCTCTATGCTGATCATTAACTCTTGGCTGCAATGTTTCATCTGTTTGCTCCACCCTTTGAGCCCTATCTACAACATCTGAATACAAACTAAATTTATGAGAGCTAAGTTGTTGACGAATTTTGAATCTCAAACCTCTTAGGAACATCCGACTCATTCGTGCTTCGTCATCCACAAGATGGGTGGCAAAGCGAGATAACTCGGCAAACTTGGCTTCATATTGGGAGACTGTCATGTTTCCCTGCTCCAGCTTAATGAATTCCACCTCTTTCATATGGCGGATGCTTTCTGGGAAATACTTCTCGTTAAACAGTTCTTCAAATTCTGTCCAAGACATTTCGAGTGCCGAAGGTTGGATACGTTTTACCGCTTCCCACCAATGGTCCGCCTCACCTCGTAACATAAAAGTGGCAAATGGCACCTTCTGATCATCAGCGCATTGTAAGACATCAAGTATTTTTGTCGTCTGCTTTAGCCATGCCTCCGCTTTGAGTGGGTCAGGCTTCCCGTGGAATTCAGGTGGTCCTAATTCTTTAAATTGCTTAACAGTGACCATCCTCAAATTGCCAGCGTTTCTACCGTTATTATTGACTGGATTTCCTCTTCCTTGATTCTGTATGAACTGCATGAAATTCCTAAAGAATCCGTCGTTCATCATGTTATCAGGAACATTATTTCCTGAGTTGGCAGGAGGATTGTTTGGGTCCTCTTGATTCTCGGCTACATTTGCTTCGGGTATTCCATAGTTAACCTCTTGATTTTCAGATGTCATACTTAACTGTGGTCACAAAATAAATGTTAGTTCAAATAAACCGACTCATCACTTCATGTTCCTACATTCAAATCAACTCATTAGATAATAAAATCTATTTTAGGTAGGACACACTAGTGACTGATTCTATTCGTCTCTCCCCTCCTAGTTCTACCCCAGATCTCCATTAAAGACCATATCCCTAAGCTCTGATGCCAACTGTGACGCCCCCAAATCTGGGCCTACACAGCCCAAACTTGAGTCGTCAAAAGACTACAACAAAATTATTACAACAAAGCACAACGTACAACAATACAGTGTATAATAATACACAACTAAGTCTTCACTATTATTGCCACACTATTTTACAAAACGTGAAGACTATGATAACTATTCCTCGGACCCTCACTCCATTCCCCGGCTAGACCCTGTTATGTTTTCATCTCCTGTTGAAAAACAATGGAACAAAAGAAAGGGTGAGCTCAAATAGCCCAGTAAGAAATATCATGACTAAGATAATGACGAATAAATTATCATTAGCCTTCAACAGTTGAGTTCTTGATAGAATACAATAGACTACAAGGTTTATATCAAAAACTGTAGTTAAATTCTTAAACAATGTTCAGATCAATAATAGCAGCGGAATGAACAATCTATTAGAAGAATAATGCAGACTATAATGTCCACTCGCTTCTCTTTTTCGTAAAAACATCATCAACTTTTATCATCTGAAATACCATTAGTCATGATAATATAAATTCACAGTTCCTGATCATAATCATGCACATCAACAGTTCATCTTTGCACTACGGGTCAAAGATATTCAATATAGCACCAACGGTCATGATTATACCAGATTCAGCCTTTGGTCATAATCATACCAAACAACAGTTCATCTTTGCACTACGGGCCAAAGAGAACATTCACCACGTGCCATAAAAGACACCGAACAGATGTATCGCCTTTAACCTATTATATCGCCTTTAACCTATCATCTGTTCAACAAATATATCCCATCTGTGCCCCCGGCCACAGATATTCACAACAGCTTGATTTTTGGATGATTAGAATGATATAAATGATGAACAGAAGAAATAGGATAACAATAAGTATCGGAAGTTTACTTTGTACAGATTCAAATAATGTCCAAATTGTCAACATGATGTGGAGTGAAATTTAAAAATGATATTCAAGATCCACAGTTCAGAATAACGGTTACAATTCAATAGAAAGGTTCACGTAAATAGGAAGGTTCAGTTGAAATAATGAAGTTCAACTATTATGGAACATATAATATTTTCAGGAATTATAGAAGCAATAGTTCCATAATAAATTTCGATTTAGGAGTATGAAAGAAAATAATATCCCTTACCGTAGCAGGTTTGATTAACAAAAGGTGAAGGAAATTAATACAAAGGGTTATTCACCAACAGGCGGCAATCCGCTCCGTAAGGTTATTCCCACAATTTAATAGAATTTGAGTACAAAGAGTTATTCACCAAACAGGCGGCAATCCGCTCCGTAAGGTTATTCTCAGAGATTAATAATGAATGAATACGAAAGGTTATTCACCAACAGGCGGCAATCCGCTCCGTAAGGTTATTCCCACAATTTAATACATGGAAATAAAAGGCACGTCTTATGAGTAAGGAAGAAACAATATTATTATCGAGAATCAAATAATGATAATCCCTTACCATAGTACGTTTGAATAATGGAAGATGAAAAAGATGGTATCCCTTACCTCAACACGTGACTGGATATTGATTTAAATGAGGTTGATTAACTTGAACAGTACACGTTTACTTATAGATCTTCACAAATACTCAAGATGACTTAAGCACACTTAGAGAGAACTTTCACAAGAAGTATTTAGAGAGAGAAAGAAAGAACAAGTAAGGAAGTTTATGAAAAATCCTTAAGTTAAGGCTTCTATTTATAGCCAAAAATCTTATCATTCATTTAATCTAAACCATTCATTTAAAGATCATCTTTTAATCTACACCATCCATTTCAAATATTATATTATCTTTAATCTACACCATTCATTTCATATCACCTAATAATCACCTAACTTTATATTATAAACAAATCAATTTAATTATTCAACAATAATTCACACTTTAATCTACACCATTCATTTCATATCACCTAATAATCACCTAACTTTATATTATAAACAAATAACTTTATCAATTCAATTATTATGACTAATTGTTATAAATACAGTATAGTTAGCTCTTAGATATCAAGTCAATAAATTAATGAAATACAACTGTTTAAATAACATCATAATAGAGATAACAATAATGTAAAATAAAGCATACGTTACTGTGTAATGACAATTATTGATTCAATAATGTGAATTACTGTGCATATGTTACTGTGACAATTATTAGGTTCAATAATTTTAAAAACAGTGCAACAACAATTATTGACTCAATGATATAAAATACAGTGTAATGACAATTATTAAATCAATAATGCAAAATACTGTGTAACAACAATTATTGAATTGATAATATAAAATATTATGCAGTGACAATTATCGATGAAATGATGCGTAACAGTTACGGTGTCAATTATCAGATCAATAATATGAGACACTATGCAATACCGTGTGTTACTGTAGAGTACCGAGTGCTACAGAAAATACCAATAACTACCGTATGCTACTATTCTTTTATCACCGGTATTTTAATAGTTCCGTTGACTATTTTTATTTAAAAAGGTTTTTTCTGTCGTTTTCTATATCCGACAAATATTCCGTTGTGGGGTCCACCAATAATTTGTTATTTCGGCGCCGTCGGACCAAACGAATATTCCCCGACCAAACGAATATTCCCCGACAAAGCGAATATTGTCCGACAAAATAAAATTTGCACATAACATCCTTAACTTTTAACTTTATCGATTTAACCACTTACTGTTTCAAAAAAATATATATATGAAGAAAAATTAAATTTTGTATTTCATAAAATTCGGGGTCTTACAACCTCCCCTCCTTATGAAATTTCGTCCCCGAAATTGACGTACCTGACATATCGAAGAGGTAAGGATACTTAGATTTCATCTCAGATTCTAGCTCCCAGGTCATTTCCTCAGTATCTTGGTTCCTCCATAAAACCTTAACTTGAGGTATAACCTTTGAGCGTAGGATCTGCTCCTTCTTATCCAGGATCTTAACAGGTACCTCCTCGTATGTTAAATCCTCTGCTATAACGTCTGGTTCTAACTCAATGACGTGGTTTGGGTCCTTCACATATTTACGTAACATAGATATGTGAAAAACGTTATGGATGCGAGACATACTTGGTGGTAGGGCTAGTCTGTAGGCTACGGTTCCTATTCGATCGAGGATTTCAAATGGGCCAATAAATCGAGGGTTGAGCTTTCCTCTCTTTCCGAATCTCGTAACCCCTTTCCATGGAGAAACACGTAAGAATACATGATCTCCGACGTTGAAACTTTCGTCTCTCCGATGAAGATCAGCATAACTCTTTTGTCGTTCTTGTGCGGTCTGTATTCGTTGTCGGATCATTTGGATCTTTTCGGTCGTCAAGCGTACCAACTCGGGTCCCAACAATTTTGCTTCTCCTACCTCATTCCAACATATTGGAGAGCGACACTTCCTTCCATACAATGCCTCGAATGGAGCCATGCCTATGCTTGCTTGGTAACTGTTGTTGTAAGAAAATTCCACCAACGACAAGTACTTATCCCAACTTCCTTTGAAGTCTAATACACAAAGTCTCAAAAGATCTTCGAGGGTCTGGATCGTCCTTTCCGATTGTCCGTCCGTTTGAGGATGGTATGCAGAACTAAAACGTAGTTCAGTGCCCATAGCTTTTTGTAGACTGATCCAAAAGCGTGAAGTGAATCTAGGATCTCGATCAGAAACTATGGAAACTGGCATGCCATGCAATCTCACGATCTCATTTATGTACATACCGGCAAGATGTTCAAGTGAAAAGTTTTCTCGTATAGGCAAGAAATGAGCAGATTTGGTCAATCTATCTACGATCACCCAAATTGCATCTAAACCTTGAGAAACTTTTGGAAGACCCGTCACGAAGTCCATATTGATGTGTTCCCACTTCCATTCGGGAACTTCAAGTGATTGTAATGGACCTTTAGGAACTTGATGCTCTGCCTTGACACGTTGACAAGTTAGGCACCTTGAGATAAACTCCGCAATCTCTCTTTTCATATTGTTCCACCAAAATTTTTGTCGAAGATCTCGATACATCTTGGTACCTCCTGGGTGGATTGCAAACGGCGTGTTGTGTGCCTCCATCATGATTTTATGTTTTAATTCAGGATCGTTAGGAACACAGAGTCGAGAGTTGACTCGAAGTATTCCTTTCTCATCGATTCTTGCTTCGGGAATAGCACCTTCTTGTACTTTCTTTATCATGTTTATCAGTTCCGGATCGGTAGCTTGAGCAGCTTTAATTTTATCGATTAAAGTTGGTTCTACTCGCACGTGAGCAATCTTCGAGCGGGTCCCTGGTGTCTTTAGCTCTATCTCCATCTTTTGCAAGTCGTACAAAATACACTTTTGTGTTGTCAGTAGTGCACTTGTACTTGCATAAGATTTTCTGCTCAAAGCGTCAGCTACAACGTTCGCCTTTCCCGGGTGATACTGGATTGTGTGGTCATAATCCTTTAACAGCTCAAGCCAACGTCGTTGTCGCATGTTGAGTTCATTCTGGGTGAAGAAATACTTGAGACTTTTATGATCCGTATAGATATCCATTTTTTCTCCGTACAAGTAGTGTCTCCAGATCTTCAACGCGAAAACGACTGCTGCCAACTCTAGATCATGAGTAGGATAATTTTTCTCATAATCTTTGAGTTGTCGAGAGGCGTAGGCTATAACCTTTCCATGTTGCATAAGGACACAGCCTAGACCTTTGCCAGAAGCATCGCTGTAGATAACAAATTCTCCTGATCCTGATGGTATGGTCAGAACAGGAGCTGAAACCAGTCTCTTCTTGAGTTCTTGGAAACTTTTCTCGCATTCCTCGCTCCATATGAATTTTGTGCTTTTCCGAGTAAGCTGCGTTAATGGAGTGGCGATTCGAGAAAATCCTTCTATGAATCTCCGATAATAACCAGCTAGACCCAGAAAACTTCGGACTTCGGTTACTGTTTTGGGTTGTTCCTAATTTAGTACCGTTTCAATCTTCGCAGGATCGACTGATATTCCTTGACTAGAAATCACATGCCCAAGAAACGCGACCTCCTCAAGCCAGAACTCACATTTCTTCAACTTGGCATATAATTTATTTTCACGGAGCTTTTGTAGTATCAATCTCAGATGTTGTTCATGATCCTCGCGACTCTTGGAGTATATGAGGATGTCATCAATAAAGACAACCACAAAATGATCCAAATGTTCCTTGAATATCCGGTTCATCATGTCCATGAAAGCTGCAGGAACATTAGTTAGTCCAAAAGGCATGACTAAGAACTCATAATGCCCATAACGAGTTCTGAAAGCAGTCTTTGGAATGTCCTCAGCTTTAACCTTTAACTGATGATATCCAGAACGGAGATCAATCTTTGAGAAATGTTGAGCGCCTTGCAATTGATCAAACATGTCATCAATCTGAGGTAACGGGTACCTGTTCTTGATGGTGACATGGTTCAATTCTCGGTAGTCAATGCACAATCTCATACTCCTGTCTTTCTTCTTCACAAATAGAACAGGAGCACCCCAAGGTGATGCACTCGGACGAATGAAACCGGTATCCAACAATTCCTGTAGTTGGACTTTTAACTCTTGAAGTTCAATGGGAGCCATTCGGTAGGGAGCTTTGGAAATGGGCTTGGTACCGGGTTCAAGATCAATATAAAAATCAATTTCACGGTTTGGGGGTAAGCCAGGAAGTTCTTCAGGAAAAACGTCAGGAAATTCATTAACAATGGGAATATCATTCAAGTTTGACGTATTTTTGTTCAAATCAGTGACATGAGCTAAAAAGGCTTGACATCCGTTTTTCAATAAACGAATGGCTTTATGGCTAGAAATAACAGTTATAGATTTCAATGGTTTAGTTGCTTGAATTTGCATGACAGGTTGATTAGGAATATGAAAACTAATAATCTTATGAAAACAATCAATTTTAGCATGATGGGTAGTCAACCAATCAATTCCTAAAATCACATCAAATTCATGCATCTCCAAAGAAATAAGGTCAACAGGTAATGTGAGGTTGTTGATTTGAACTAGGCAAGATTTATAGACAGTAGATGTAATGGTCATTTCTCTTAATGGGGTTTCAACTGATAAGTCAAAGTCCAAATTTTCAGGAGTTAAGTTTAAACGCTGAGCACATGTAGGTGAGATAAAAGAATGGGTAGAGCCAGTATCTAACAAAGCGTAGACTTCACGAGAATTTATGAATAGCTTACCGGTTATCACCTCGTTCGAGTTTCGCGCCATTTGGGATGTCACAACAAAAGCTCTCCCTTGAACTACAGATTTTCCCTTATCCGCGCTAGCTTTTGGTATCATTATTGCAGCTGGACTTGATTTTGTGGCAGGACAAAACCGCGCAAGATGACCCTCTTTCCCACAACTGTAGCACTTTTTGGACTGCAGTGTACAGTTTGGGCTGATGTGACCTTCCTGACCACACCTATAGCATCTCACTGGTGGTCGATCTTCTCCCCTTGAAACTGGGGTCGGTGCTGGTGTTGGTACTGGTGCTGGTGCCCTTCCATAATTATTATGGAATCTCTTTCTTTTGAAATTGTTCCCACTAGATTCTCCTCTTCTATTATTTGGTATGGAATTACCACCGAAGTGTTGGTTACCTCCTCGATGGTTCTCGTTACTGTGGTTGTTGTCACTCCTTTCTCTATGCTGATCATTAACTCTTGGCTGCATTGTTTCATCTGTTTGCTCCACCCTTTGAGCCCTATCTACAACATCTGAATACAAACTAAATTTATGAGAGCTAAGTTGTTGACGAATTTTGAATCTCAAACCTCTTAGGAACATCCGACTCATTCGTGCTTCGTCATCCACAAGATGGGTGGCAAAGCGAGATAACTCGGCAAACTTGGCTTCATATTGGGAGACTGTCATGTTTCCCTGCTCCAGCTTAATGAATTCCACCTCTTTCATATGGCGGATGCTTTCTGGGAAATACTTCTCGTTAAACAGTTCTTCAAATTCTGTCCAAGACATTTCGAGTGCCGAAGGTTGGATACGTTTTACCGCTTCCCACCAATGGTCCGCCTCACCTCGTAACATAAAAGTGGCAAATGGCACCTTCTGATCATCAGCGCATTGTAAGACATCAAGTATTTTTGTCGTCTGCTTTAGCCATGCCTCCGCTTTGAGTGGGTCAGGCTTCCCGTGGAATTCAGGTGGTCCTAATTCTTTAAATTGCTTAACAGTGACCATCCTCAAATTGCCAGCGTTTCTACCGTTATTATTGACTGGATTTCCTCTTCCTTGATTCTGTATGAACTGCATGAAATTCCTAAAGAATCCGTCGTTCATCATGTTATCAGGAACATTATTTCCTGAGTTGGCAGGAGGATTGTTTGGGTCCTCTTGATTCTCGGCTACATTTGCTTCGGGTATTCCATAGTTAACCTCTTGATTTTCAGATGTCATACTTAACTGTGGTCACAAAATAAATGTTAGTTCAAATAAACCGACTCATCACTTCATGTTCCTACATTCAAATCAACTCATTAGATAATAAAATCTATTTTAGGTAGGACACACTAGTGACTGATTCTATTCGTCTCTCCCCTCCTAGTTCTACCCCAGATCTCCATTAAAGACCATATCCCTAAGCTCTGATGCCAACTGTGACGCCCCCAAATCTGGGCCCACACAGCCCAAACTTGAGTCGTCAAAAGACTACAACAAAATTATTACAACAAAGCACAACGTACAACAATACAGTGTATAATAATACACAACTAAGTCTTCACTATTATTGCCACACTATTTTACAAAACGTGAAGACTATGATAACTATTCCTCGGACCCTCACTCCATTCCCCGGCTAGACCCTGTTATGTTTTCATCTCCTGTTGAAAAACAATGGAACAAAAGAAAGGGTGAGCTCAAATAGCCCAGTAAGAAATATCATGACTAAGATAATGACGAATAAATTATCATTAGCCTTCAACAGTTGAGTTCTTGATAGAATACAATAGACTACAAGGTTTATATCAAAAACTGTAGTTAAATTCTTAAACAATGTTCAGATCAATAATAGCAGCGGAATGAACAATCTATTAGAAGAATAATGCAGACTATAATGTCCACTCGCTTCTCTTTTTCGTAAAAACATCATCAACTTTTATCATCTGAAATACCATTAGTCATGATAATATAAATTCACAGTTCCTGATCATAATCATGCACATCAACAGTTCATCTTTGCACTACGGGTCAAAGATATTCAATATAGCACCAACGGTCATGATTATACCAGATTCAGCCTTTGGTCATAATCATACCAAACAACAGTTCATCTTTGCACTACGGGCCAAAGAGAACATTCACCACGTGCCATAAAAGACACCGAACAGATGTATCGCCTTTAACCTATTATATCGCCTTTAACCTATCATCTGTTCAACAAATATATCCCATCTGTGCCCCCGGCCACAGATATTCACAACAGCTTGATTTTTGGATGATTAGAATGATATAAATGATGAACAGAAGAAATAGGATAACAATAAGTATCGGAAGTTTACTTTGTACAGATTCAAATAATGTCCAAATTGTCAACATGATGTGGAGTGAAATTTAAAAATGATATTCAAGATCCACAGTTCAGAATAACGGTTACAATTCAATAGAAAGGTTCACGTAAATAGGAAGGTTCAGTTGAAATAATGAAGTTCAACTATTATGGAACATATAATATTTTCAGGAATTATAGAAGCAATAGTTCCATAATAAATTTCGATTTAGGAGTATGAAAGAAAATAATATCCCTTACCGTAGCAGGTTTGATTAACAAAAGGTGAAGGAAATTAATACAAAGGGTTATTCACCAACAGGCGGCAATCCGCTCCGTAAGGTTATTCCCACAATTTAATAGAATTTGAGTACAAAGAGTTATTCACCAAACAGGCGGCAATCCGCTCCGTAAGGTTATTCTCAGAGATTAATAATGAATGAATACGAAAGGTTATTCACCAACATGCGGCAATCCGCTCCGTAAGGTTATTCCCACAATTTAATACATGGAAATAAAAGGCACGTCTTATGAGTAAGGAAGAAACAATATTATTATCGAGAATCAAATAATGATAATCCCTTACCATAGTACGTTTGAATAATGGAAGATGAAAAAGATGGTATCCCTTACCTCAACACGTGACTGGATATTGATTTAAATGAGGTTGATTAACTTGAACAGTACACGTTTACTTATAGATCTTCACAAATACTCAAGATGACTTAAGCACACTTAGAGAGAACTTTCACAAGAAGTATTTAGAGAGAGAAAGAAAGAACAAGTAAGGAAGTTTATGAAAAATCCTTAAGTTAAGGCTTCTATTTATAGCCAAAAATCTTATCATTCATTTAATCTAAACCATTCATTTAAAGATCATCTTTTAATCTACACCATCCATTTCAAATATTATATTATCTTTAATCTACACCATTCATTTCATATCACCTAATAATCACCTAACTTTATATTATAAACAAATCAATTTAATTATTCAACAATAATTCACACTTTAATCTACACCATTCATTTCATATCACCTAATAATCACCTAACTTTATATTATAAACAAATAACTTTATCAATTCAATTATTATGACTAATTGTTATAAATACAGTATAGTTAGCTCTTAGATATCAAGTCAATAAATTAATGAAATACAACTGTTTAAATAACATCATAATAGAGATAACAATAATGTAAAATAAAGCATACGTTACTGTGTAATGACAATTATTGATTCAATAATGTGAATTACTGTGCATATGTTACTGTGACAATTATTAGGTTCAATAATTTTAAAAACAGTGCAACAACAATTATTGACTCAATGATATAAAATACAGTGTAATGACAATTATTAAATCAATAATGCAAAATACTGTGTAACAACAATTATTGAATTGATAATATAAAATATTATGCAGTGACAATTATCGATGAAATGATGCGTAACAGTTACGGTGTCAATTATCAGATCAATAATATGAGACACTATGCAATACCGTGTGTTACTGTAGAGTACCGAGTGCTACAGAAAATACCAATAACTACCGTATGCTACTATTCTTTTATCACCGGTATTTTAATAGTTCCGTTGACTATTTTTATTTACAAAGGTTATTTCTGTCGTTTTCTATATCCGACAAATATTCCGTTGTGGGGTCCACCAATAATTTGTTATTTCGGCGCCGTCGGACCAAACGAATATTCCCCGACCAAACGAATATTCCCCGACAAAGCGAATATTGTCCGACAAAATAAAATTTGCACATAACATCCTTAACTTTTAACTTTATCGATTTAACCACTTACTGTTTCAAAAAAATATATATATGAAGAAAAATTAAATTTTGTATTTTATAAAATTCGGGGTCTTACATTATTAATAATTAATAAAATTTTAAAACATCTATTTTTTTGTAAGCTAAAATAAAGTAAAATAATATTAAATATTACTAAAAATATCTAATTTAAAAAATAAAAAAACACTTAAAAATCGAGTCAATTGGTTCAACTACCGGTTGAACTGATGGTCAACGGGTTTAACTGATTTTTGATCAAATTAACTAAACTGGTCTAAACCGGATAGGACATTAGACCGGGTCCCGATTCAACTTATTCGACGGGTAGGTTTGGGTCCATGTTTCATAACATTGTTAAAAACAATAAATATTTGGTAATATAATTTTAAAATTACTTATAATCACTTTTTACAAAAATAATTAAAAGTTTCAATTTGGAGTTTTTGATTGTGTTTACCAAATCTAATAATCATAGTTGACCAATTATATTATTAATCTATCCATATTTATTTTCGTAATTCTATCAATTACTAATCTTTACTTTTAAAAATATTTATGTTTACCGAATGCAATTGACTCGAGTGGTATTACTCAATTCATGATATTCATGAGATTGGGGGTTCAATTATTGACAAAGCCAAGGTGGGTGGGTGTCAAATTAGCAAAAAAAATAAATAATATTTCTGTTTAATAATTTACGTTTGAAATAAGTGATTAAAAAATAAATTATACTCCATACTTTTCATTTTTTATTAGTTTAAGCATTTTTTATTTACCAAATACAAATATTTTTTTTTATTTTTTATAATTATAATCATATCTTTTATGCAATCTCAAACATACTACTCTTGGTGAATGCGGAGAATAAACGATAATGATATTCTTTTGCTCATAATTAATAATGAGAATTAATATTTTTACAAAATCAAATGAGACTTACTTGTGGAAATATCAAATTAACTTATGGAAATATTAATTTTCATATGAAATTGATATTTCTACAAGATAATTTGATATTTTCACATGATCAAATGTGATCCACTTGAAAGGAAAAAGAAAGGGAATTAATATTTTCATGTGATCTTTTCTCACATGAAGGTAAAATCCATTTTTATATGGACAAATCTATATACACAACATTTAAATACAAAATTAAACACTATATCCATATTAACCATTAAAAAGTAGGGCATGACACAGATTTCAATGTCATGACCCACTTTTTAATGGTTAAGATGAATGTAGTGTACTTATACTTATTCTTTTTATATTTATATGAGAGAAAAATATATAAAAATATCAAAAATACATGTAAAAATATTAATTCTCAAAATAATAATAATAAAAAATAACGTACAAATACTCTAAATAGGATCCATTAATGTGGGAATGGTGAAGATAAACATGAGAAAAAACCCTCTTTTTTCTCTCCTACCCAAGCGATGTGTCGACGTCATGTGTATTTTACTTTATTATTTTTTTTGCAGATAATTTTGTTACCGAAAATACCAATCCATGAGATAAGAATCCGTTAATTAGTGTTGAAACAAGTGTACCACACATACGTTAGATTACTTCACACCAAATACCATGATCAGAACCTACGACATGACAATCGATCTCAATGCCAAAGAGATTGTAAGGTAATTAACCAGAATGGCGCACTGATTTTCTTTTTGACAGTAGAAAACAACTGTAATAATAATGTTAATTGTAAACCTGTTTATTAATTGTTCCAAAACTAACATGACCATAACAGGATCTAATTCAATCATTGATTGAACAAGCTATATATATATATATATATATGCACAATCCCAACTCTTGAAGTGGACTGCATTTTTTTAAAACTTGTACTCAATTCAAGACCAAGCTTTGTTCCATTCCCAAGTCTTGAAGTAGAGTGTATTATAATGGATTAAACAAAGTGATCATTTCCTTTATGCTTTTGTGAGTGAGTATGGAATTTCTATGAAAGAAAAACAAGCAACTAAACTAAAGAAATGAATAAACAAAATAATGGAGTGATAATAATAGAAACAAAAAAAATAGGAGGGTTACCTCGCGTTTTTATATGAGATATTATTTTATAATAATAATATTTTAAAAAATTATTAAAATTCTCTTTTGTATATAATATAAAAATATATATATTCAATTATATAAACAACATCCTTTTAAAAATTAACTAACGCAAAATAACCCCCATCCCCTCCTTTTTGCCAAAAAAGTAATACTACAAGTCTAAAGTAAAGTTGTCAATAAAAAGAAGCAATGATTCGTTCTCCAAACACTATCAAAGAATTAAAAAAGGCCAATGTGGCATAGAGATCAGATCCCCATAAAGATGTAAAAATACAGATCCGTGAGGTCAATAATTACTTACTACTAGTAGCACAAGTTAAATCAAATACACGGGGACAAAATAAATGACAGATCCCTAGAAGAGGCATCCAAACACAGCCCATCCCAATACCAAGCTCCCAACCACCTTCTGCAGCACGCACTTGTAGCTCTCTGCTCCGCTCTGCATTTTGTTTCCACACAAATTCAGACTCCATTAATTATTTATCCAAACAAATATAATTAATTAAACACTGAGCGGCAATTAAGACTGATTAATTAGTTTAATCTACAACTAGTTGAACTAGTTGTGTTAGTATGTTAAGTAATTGAACTAGCTCTCTGCTAACATGTATACTACTGAATATGAGTACCGTGCATTTATGATTTGGTTCGTCTTATTCAGTTTTTCAACTCAGATTTAAATCAAATCGATAACTTCAATGCAGTTCCTTATAAATTAAATAATGTTCAAAAATATGGAAGTTAAGCAGAAAATCCAAAGCATTATGAACTCAACTATCTAAAGCTTTTGATTGATTAAGATAAACAACTTAAATTAGTTAGGAAATTATACATAATCTGATAATATAAAAAATCCAGATCTGTATTTGCATTAATGATCCGCCGTGTGTTAGACTTAAATTAAGAAGAGAAAAGAGGAATTGTACGTACCTCGTCGGCAAGTGATGGGGCAGGCGCTTCCAAATCTTGACTAGGCTCGGGAGCTCCGTTAGGAGGTGCAGGTGGGCCGAGCAATGCCGGAGCAGGTGCATGGGACTTTTTGCCCTTGCTTTTCTTCTTGCTAGGAGCAGGAGAAGGAACCGACGCAGGTGGAGCAGATTCAGGAGCCGGAGGACTCTCCGGTACCGGAACTGGAGGAGACTGCGTAGGCGCAGGCACTGGAGGAGAGCTGACCGGAACCGGAGCAGGCGGCGCGCTTACGGGTGCCTCAGCTGGTGGTGCTGATACAGGAGCCTTTATAATTTGTGTCGGTGCGGGAGCCTTTACAACTGGTGTCGGTGGAGCTGATACCGGAGCCGCAGTTGGAGTAATTGAAATCGCTGCCGGTGGTGCCGAAGTAGGAGCGGTCACCGGAGCCACAGCTTTAGGTTTGGTAGGAGCCGCCGCCGTCGTAGGCGACGAAGCAGGTGTCGCCGCCGTCGTAGGCGATGCAGCAGGTGTCGCCACCGTGGCAGGTGGAGTTTTAGTCGGCGCAGCCGCGGGGGACTGACCTCCGACGCTGGCTACTATAATGCAGACAAATGCAAAGGCGAAAGCACCCTTCCGATCCATGGCTAATTCTAGAAATGGAAAGTATAGAGAGAATATGAAGATGGTGATGGTGATCTTGTGGAAGTGAGAATAGATGAGAGTGTATAAGTAAAGCGTGTTAACGTGTAGATGAGGAGCATAAGGATTGATGAAGGTTCGTCATCTGCGTGGGGCCAAGCATTATCAAACAAAAATTGCAAACGGTAATATGGCGAGTAAACAGTCTGTATATGAGTTATTGTGGTGGGTCCTGACTGCATGTGAAGGCGGACTACTATTACACCGTTGTAGCGTCAACCGATTATGTGAGGCTCCTTTTATTTATTTTTTGGGAACATTTTTATTTTTATAGAAATATAATATTTTTACCGGACTGGCAGACTCTCCTAATATAAATAATAAATAAAATTTTATAAAAATAATAATTCCATACTAGTAGTAGACACTTGTGAGTTGTGACTGTGGGCCGATGGTTATGACATACTGGAGTGAATTACAGTGTAGCTAATTTTGGCTGTACTCTTTCGAGCACTGCACCGTCAAAGTGGATCACATCCCAATCACAACTATTTTGTTGTTTCTGTATATTGTATACTATTTTCTTCAGTTACATTTCTTGCATAATAATAATAATAAATATTTTTATTTACAAATTTCTTAGATATTTTTTTGTTTTAAAATATTATATATATATATATATATATATATATATATATATATATATATATATACAAGTGTGTAATGCATAGTTGACTATGACAACAATTTTTTTGAATTACGGCGACGGGTCAACCGTCGTCATAGACCATAAATAACTATGGCGACAGTTGAACTGTCACCGTAATCCAAAAAAATTATCACCATAGTCGACTGTACACTGCACATTTGTATATATATATTTTTCTCATATATATATATATGAAGTTTATTTTAATTTTTAAACTTATTTTTAATATTAGTTAGAAATATAATAATAGTGACATGAAATGTAATGACATGTTAGAAATTTTATGTTATTTTATAGTTTAAAGATAAAATATATTATTAATTTTAAAATAGACAAAAATATATATTTTAAATTTTGGTACATGATAAGTATTAAGAATATTTTTTTTAATATTAACCTTAAAATTAATTAATTATTAATTTAATTATTTTATATTACTATCACTAAAAACTATACTATTTTTGAAGGATAATTTTTTATTATTTACAAATGAGACTATTTTTTTGTAATGGATGAAGTAATAAATTAAAGTAACTCATTATAAGAAACTCTTTTTTATAAAAATAATTAATAAATCGGAAAAAAAATACTCCATCGCCAAAAAAGAGAAAAAACCAAATTTTACCGGACTTCTCTCTCACTTTTTTTTCTCTGTTTTTTAAAACTCTTCCGAACCTTTGAAACGAATTAGTGTAGAATCCAGGTGTCCATTATATTCAACATGTTACTAACTGAATTATTTTTAACCCTCGACTTCATTACTAATTGAATAACAACAATATTATGTGTGCAAATTATATATAAATATATCAAATATTTAATAGTAGATCTTATTTTTTTTTTTATGTTTTTTATTTTTTTATATTATTGATATACAATTTTTTGTATATAACATTACTCGATTGAATAATATTTAACCCTTGACTAAATTGTTTTAATTGATGCTGCTTTTAAGTTAGTAAATAGATAACACACCTAAATTTATTATTTTTCATTGTAAACATCACCACACCCTTGTAATGGTACACATTTTTCTGTATATAATTTATGTTTTGACCTTGACTATAGCATTATTTAATTGAATAATGTTTGACCCTTGACTAAAGTGTTTTAATTGATATTGTTTTTAAGTTAGTAAACACATGACTCATGACACACCTTAGTTCATTGTTTTACATTTTAAGCATGAACCATACCCCTTGCAATTGCAAGCTAACAAGAAAATAATTATT
The DNA here is from genome assembly GCA_947179155.2 of Hedera helix. NCBI lineage: Eukaryota > Viridiplantae > Streptophyta > Magnoliopsida > Apiales > Araliaceae > Hedera > Hedera helix. Next base: position 40,403,988 of record OX359275.1, read on the forward strand.
TTCTTGATTTTAAATTATAAGATAATTTAATGACCAAAAAAATCAACGAATTTTACAAATATTATCAATTTAATCATGTAATTTTTTTAACAGATTAAACATTAAATTTTTAAAAATCCCGTTAGAATACTAAAAAATATATTAGAGTCTAAATTATAGTTAACCTTTATTGAGGTGGCTGCTCCATATAAATATTTTTGTGTATGCATATATTAAGCATTATGTGCATGTACCATACATTCTATCGGCAGCAACTTGAGCTGGAGGGTAGCCTTTTCCTTTGTCAGTGATAATTTAAATGAGAACTGGGCCTTGGGTTGGCATGGAATTCACCTTCTTGAAGTGGCCATCCACGAGCCCAATATAGTAAAGTCCTACTTCCTCGAGCCGAGATGCCCCCAGCACCACTAGTTATACCTTTAGTTTGTATACCTTTAGCGAGGAATTTGCTAGTTAAGAGTAATAAACTTTAAAAACGAAAACATCACCCCACACAAATACAAGGGATGGATGACCTTGCGTTTTTTGTCTTTTACGAATTAACGGTAAATGGGCTAAGAGGAAAGCCCAATGTATTAGCCCAAAAAGGTTTTGTAAGTTTGTGTAATTAAGACCAGGGTGTTTATGAGGAGAATAAGGAGATCCAAGAAATTACTTTTTTTTATTAGAGGCCGACGTACTAACTTTGTTAGTAGAGAAAATAGCATGAAAATTCTATTATTTGCATATTATTTTCTCTCGATTAATTAGTACCCAAGTTATACAAGTATGATTCAAAAGTGTGTGTGTTTGTGTGTAATTTTAGTTTAAAATATTTCTGATAGAATTTTTATCCTTTCAATTTTTGGCTATTAAGAAAATTCCCATTTTTAAAATATTACAAAATCATCACATCAGAGCCAAAAATCGTAAGAATAAGCTTTTACTATTATAACTAAAATGCTCTAGCCCAAGAATAAAATAATATATAACTTCTGAGCATCAGCATGAGGCAATCAATATTTGACTTTGACAGTTACCACTGAAAGAGTGAAAGGTACTCTTTCTAGTCAATACTCCCATCTGTTGCAACAGTGAACTAACAATCGACAAGGGACCAATGAGAAGTTGAATTTCGTTATTACTAATGATTTTGCCAATCACTTTTATAAAAAATAGTGGAATTTATTTGAAATTCACCACTTATATGATAAATTTTATCATTTTTTATAAAAAATATTACAAAACATAATTATTTATATATTTTTCCATGAGAAGACTTAAACTACACCAAACCACAAAAGGGTTGAAAATTTGATGAGGGACTCTAGGTTGTGCTTCCACACTGATGAACATATTATATATATATATATATACATTTATTTTAAAAATATATATATTTATTAGTTAATTTTTTGTTTATGTTTATTTTAATTGTATGTAATGTTTTGTATGCTTCCACACTTAATTTTTTATATATGTTTATTGTATGTAATGTTTTGAAATTCATTACTAATTTTTAATTTGGTTTTAATGGTTAATAATTCTTACTTATTTGATTGAGTTTAATTAAATTGTTTTATTCATAATATCACGTATTTTGAATAATTTTAATTAATTTAATTTAATCCGAGTTGCGATTTTAAATTTAAATTAAGAACTAAGATTATTTGTTTTTCAAAACGGTTGATACATTTAATGCTTTGGTTTTATATATTTAAACCTTCAAAATAAAAATTTACAAAAGAAATATTTTTATGAACCTAAATGAAAAATCTTGAGAAAGAGTTTCAAATTGCTACTCCCAATTAATAATGAATAGTAAGATATACATAATTAATATTGTGAATTCCGAATCTCAGAACTTTCTTCCATTTACTAGAGTTTGTTATTTAATTAGTTTAAGTTTTAATTATTTCAAAAATCAATTTTTGTTAACTAGATTAGAATTGAATATAATTTAGATTTAATTAATTATTCAATAATTCTCGTGAGATCGACCTCGTACTTGCATAAACTATTTTACAATAGATTCGTGCGCTTACGAGTATTTTACAAAATTTAAGCACAACACACACACACCAAAACAGTGATGCCAGACCTGATTCTTTATAGTGAAGATTTCACATCTCAGTATAGAGCTAAACCTGGTTTCTGCCAAGCACTGAAGAACAAATTTGTCCAGCGAGTCAAGTTCCAAATCCAAAGCAGCATCATAATCCATCACCTTTATCATAATATTAATGAGAGACCAATAAATAATAAAATATGACACTGAAGACTGCAGGCAGAAAAAAGGAAATCCAGCATACTGCTTCTCTGTATTGTCGGATGGCATGGTAGCAAGAAGCTCTGAAATACCGGCACTCAATGTTTGAGCTCTCAAGACACAGTCCAGTTGATAAATACTTTATAGCATTCCTGTAACAGAAAATTTGGGCACTTAGTCAGTGGAAAATGTAGATCAAAAAAGGATGGACAGAATAAGGTAAATAAGTTGATGGATGGGTTACTTGAGCTCTCCCATCCCATGAAGAACTAGTAGTAGTACACGCAAGTGATGCTTTTGAAAATCTATTAATAAGTAACAAGACTATCAAGTATGAGCGCCAGTAGAACCTGTTGAAGGCATTCCAAAGCCTTGTTTTCAATCGCCAAATCTTGATAAAACTGTCAACAAATTAAACATCAACCACCATACCATTAGTACATGTCCAAATCTCTTGTTTTTCAAGTATATATATATTTGAAAAATATTAATTGTCAAAATCTACCACACCCCCGTTTAAAGTTACGACATACACATCAAAGTTTGTAATAATTGGGCTACTTATTTTCAGGGAAGTTCAATGATTTGAACAAATTTTTATTTATTTGTCACAGTGGACCCATAGTCATTACACTTACAGTGATGATTTTGAACACTTTTCAACATTGAATTAATAATGGAAGTTAAGGTAATAACGACTACAAAATTTCAAAATGTAGGCTCTACTCAACCCAAAAATAATTTTTTCCATTAAAATCAACTATACCCATTATCAACTAATAAATAAAAAATAAGCAGGACCAAAAAAGTCTCTCGAGTAGATATAATGATAATATAGGTCTACACATCCACAAAAAAATAATGGAAATCATAATGATTAAATTAAGGTGCACATAAATCATGTCATGATCACTTGCTTCTGATGTGCTGAGATAGTTGTCTAAATTGCAAGATAAACACAATCCTTATACCAGTAACCAGTCATATTTTACTCCCTTTTTCTAGAGATCCTCGTTGGGATTTAGCATTCCTTAATAAAGTATACTGAATGCTGTAAGAAATTAAAAAAGTTACAAGATCACCCTCCATTGGACCTAAGCAAAAGGCTCTCTTTCTTAAAACCAAGGTTAAGATGGTACCACTAGTACAAGTTAAAAACTGAGGCCCATTAGGTTAGTTTGGTAGTCAGTAGATCCTCTTTGAAGGTTCTATAGTCTTTGATCGAGTATTTGATTTGACTCACACCGAGAGCAATGATCCACACACTTGAGCCCTTTGTTGGTGCAGGACAAATTTGCGATAAGAAACAATAGAAAAATAAATTAGAATTTAAACTTTACATTTAAATTAGCGAGGTCTCTTAAGTATATCAACTCCACAAATCAACATTAAGATAAATAAAATACATCTACATCTACAGTATGAATAAAATAATCAACTTCAATATCAATAGCGTGTAGTTTAAAAGACTTGTGAGGATTAAATTAATATTTAAAGAGACTTACAACCCTAATATTACTTGAGAAATAATAAAAGTATTAAACGATTAAATACATTTACTAATAATTCATAATCACTAATTAATATCATAAATCCCTAATTATAAATAGATTACATCATTTACTTTCACATTAAATATAATAAAAACTCCAAATAAGAAATATAAGAATTCATTGTAATAGGCTTTGACAATATCTTCACGCGATAAGGCTAAAAAATTGTTGGGAAGACTACCAATGAGAGTATCATTTTTGCAATCAAAGGCACTTGAAGTAGATTAACCGGAATCATGAGTTCAATATTATCAATTTGGACCAGATCATCCTCTCAAATTGTCTTCTTATAGGTGACGAACAGCTTAAAAGCAACTTCAAATTTGTTCTCAATTTATTGCTCACACCCAATTTTTGGTTCAACTTTTAGAATTTTCATGGACACATTACAACTATCTGTAATCCCGAAATTATAAACATCCTCTTTTTCTTTCTCTTACTCTTTTTCTTTCTTTTGCTCTTTTTCTGTTCGAATATGTGCTAGCAAGTTAATAAAACCATCTTTTATAAAATAGATGTCATTTTTTATAGAAGTACATATAAAAGCAATATAAGATATTGTCTTTCTACATTCTTTCGCTTCAACTTGTTAACATTCTTTTGCTTGAACTTGTTGACGTTTCTTTGCTCAAGCTTGTCTTTGCTCATCTTGATACTAACGTTGCAATTTTCTAAGATTGTCTTGCGCATCAATCATATCTCATCTAAGATCTTTCTACTAAGCACAAAATTCTATTAGAAGAGATCAATCAAAAGTAAATATCCGAAATTAACACTTAGGAAGAAGATGTTGAACAAAGAAGAGAATAATAATAATTCAACTGATCAAGAGAAGAATAAATCTATTATCACAAGGAATTGAATCGGTATAAACACACAAAAACACAAAACTTTCTCTCAAAATAATTCATCGTTGATTATAATGATGAGATTAAAAAGTATGTATACATCTCAAGATGGAGTTTATATACCAATCGTCAATTGAATTGTTGTTTACATATCCATTTGTCCCCTGGATTGCAGTCTCTTTTAGTTAGTAATTCAATTTATACTAGATATAAGTAAGAGGAGTGGAGAGGAAAGGACATTAATTAATGTTTAAAAAGAACATTTCAAATTCTTTATACACAATTTGAATTTAATTAGAAGACAGAGAAAATTTTACACATTTGGTGGCTAACTTGGTTCAGCTTTGCAGCTCTCTTAATTTTATGTGCCATTCTTCTCTCCTTTTATGTTAACTAGTTCAGTAGTTCTACATTAAGATGTATACTTCAGACGTCATATGTTATACAGTGCACTATTGTTTTATTGTGCATTACTATTGTACATAATGAGATGTGAAAATTACTTCTCTTAATGCAAGTATCGTTGTTACGGCGTCGCCTAAACATTCCCAATGAGGAGAGGGTCATGTCGTGCTTCAACTTGAGATAGAGCTGCCAAGGCGAATGCCTTAGTAATGGGAGTTGGGTATTTTGGGATACAAAAGAAATTCACTCACAAATAATATCACAAAACTCAATCAATTCTTATAATTCAATGTATCAAAAATAATGAAGTACATCCCTATTTATAATACTACTATACAACTCTCCTAACTTAAATTGAACTTTAATAAGATAATTACAAATTAAATGAGGTAACTACAAATTAAAAAAACTAATTAAAATACAACTCCTAATTAAAATACAACATCTTATTTATGAGCTTAATTCATGGCTTCTAAAACCTTTTATATTGTTTCAACCAAGTCTTGCGGGATCATCCAAGGCTCATCGTCCTGCACCACTTGGCAGCTTGGCGTCGCCTGCTAAGGCGCTTGCCTTGTTAGCTTTGTCCCAAGTTAATTTTTTTTTTTATCCATGATCCGTGGATCTTCTATTTACCCAACCAACTATCACGATTAAAAATTTAAAGCTCTAAAATCAACTTCGCCTTAGTTTGCAACTTCTCTGCTTCTCACGACTTCGCGACTTGTCTTCCTCACAACTTCAACTCCTCTGGTCTTCCTCTTTGACTTCACCTCGCCCAGTCGCGAACCACATCTATACAATTGGACTTCTCTTACCTCTAGTCTCTGTTTTCTCTCATTCTCTCACACATGCGAAATATATTAGGTATTGTTTATATTTGATTAAAAGAAGCTGGGTATTTTTTATTTTTTTTTGTGAAGTAAAGTTGGGTATTTTTTAGTGAAATGTTAGGTATTGTTTATCCATGATTAAAGTATGTTGTTTTGGACAGTGGATATTATTCGTCTTTAATTAAAATTTGCGAACTTTACACATGCCTCGGAATGATATTGTAACATAAATGAGTATTAAATAATATGAAATGAGTATTAAATAATTCTTTCTCGATCTTTTAGAACTGAGACATATATTGACATTATTTGGAAGTATTGGTAAATGAAATGACCTACATGTGTTTTTTTTTTAACTTGGGTGGTTACATTTTGGACAGTGTAGAGACTAAAGATTATTTTGGCTTGCTAGGTGATGTTTTATTATTTATTAGACTTGTGATGTGTGATGATTAGTTAATACTTTATTTTATATATGGTGTTTATTGAATTGTTCTACCAGTTTTAAATATCAAATATTTTATTTTTGAATTGTTATTGTTAAGTATTTACATAATTGTGCTTTTGTTGGTATTCCATAGTGTTGTGTTTTAGGATGTATATAAAATTTTATTGTTGATATATTTGTGAAGTAAAATAGTAATTTATAAATTGCACATTGTGAACGACTTGTTCTCATACGGACATCGGACGCCATGACAGTCGCCTAGAGGTCTTGGCGGCTGGCATGCCTCGCCGTGGCGCCGTGACAAGTATGAATGCAGAACTGATGAACTTGCCAGTTCAACAACAAGGATGTTAGTTATGTGATTCACTTAATTAAAGAAGTGAACACTTAATTATGTTAATTAAAGAAGTGAATGACTTGAGATTGTCTTATATGCTTACAAAAAGTGATTTTTTTACTTCATTTTTATTTTTGCTATTTTTGCTTCTTTTTTTAGTTTGTGAAAGTATATTTTTCCACATGAAGTGGTTAAGGTTTGAACTTTGAAGTAATCTTAACCAAGCTTATCAAATTTGCTATAGGACAATTAGAAAACTCCTATTGCTATTGTATATAAATCAAGTGAGCAATGGTTAAAATATACATATTAAGGGGAGCTGCATATCGCTATGAACAATTATTCAAATATGATGTTTATTAGCATATGGTTATTAAGTATTTCTTTTAAATTGTATCTAATGGAAAAGATCTTAATACATTCGGGAGGAGGAAATAAGAGGCCAAAATGTAAAGAACATATTATTATGCAAATTTGATTAGTAGCTTTTATGTTAATTTTCTATTACTTTTCTTTCGTAAATTAGAGAGCACAAATATTACTTTATAATCTAAACTTATTCATAATTATTTTACCTGTTCTTACGTAAGTCTAAAACTAAGGTCTAAGGTTTGGAGCTTTCACTTCTGTCATGGAAACTTGCAATGGTTACTATATAAATTTGTATCAATGGTAAACTTGAATGTCGATAAGAGAAATTTTTTGGGATTTTAACTATATTTACCACATATGCAATTGCATAATATATTTTCAAAAACAAAAAAAAATTAAAAATATTTTTCATTAAGTTGTTTGATAATATAATTACTAGCATAATATATTCCTGTGCATCGTAACAATGGAAGGCTAGTTAATGTTAAATATTCTTTATTCATCCACAAGGTCCGATAGGTGAACATTATCTTGTCTCAGTTACGTAGTTACGCACGCACTAGACAACTATATACTTTTCAAATGACAGATTGATAATGGTCCAAACACATCTCGTATTCAGTGGAAACTTTTTCATCATGCAAGTTTAAGACATACGTTATATAATCAAATCTTTGTGGAATATTCCACAAACACAAATCAACCAGATGGAATGAAGGGAGGCATCAGCCATCGAATGTGCGAAACTAATTGTTTCCACTAGAAAACTCACTCAAATCACCGACTTTAATTTACAATTTCCATTTCGTTAGTGGATGAATAACTAAAGGTTGACATCAAGAGTCGCAATCTTTTTAAGTTTGCAATGACTTGCTAGTTTTATAACTATAGGTGCATTATGAATTGAGAATTAGGATCTTGTAGAATTAGGAGAGCACATCCTCACGTTTACATTGTCATAGCCAGCCATCTATGTTGTAATTAAGAAGTTGAAAAAATAACTAGTTTCTGCCCCAACTTTTATGACATACCCAGATTATCAAAACTTCCATGCTGCATGCAATTAAGTTTATAAACTCCATATATTACTAAAACACAATCGAGCTATGGATCAGCAGCATTATTTGAAAATCATCCCAAGCTGTGATGATGACCTTTACTAGGTTGACAATAAATGCAGCAAGCAATGCTACCACTAGAACATGCATTTTAAAACAGGATGGTGCCGATAAGCAAGTTAAAAACACCGAGTCAAATTAGGGGGAAAAAAAAACAAAACAAAACCGAGTCCTATCTCCTATGCAAGTAAAATCAGGATATAATTCAGCAAATATGCCTATATATATATATCATTCCATTTACAAAACGCAACACCTTTGAGTATGTAGGCTTGAAGCAAAGTAGGGTCAAGCTTAAGTACCTCATCGCAGTCCTTAATCACGTGCCTTGTGAAGCTCCAATTGACTATAGAAAAAGGCAGGATTACTGCAATTCACAACAATTAAAAGTCACATACAATCCTACCGATGGAATTTGTTCTGAAGCAATCATTCATAATAATACAACAACGAATTAAGTATAAATGAGAAGGAAAAAAAACCCAGAAGTTTTGGGGTATGGACCAGATGTCTTGAATGACGCAGGAATTAGATAGATGAGAATCAAGAATGCGTATGGCTTTGGACCAGTCCCGAGAGCTGCAGAACTTGGTGAGTTTGAGTCTCTCCGATACCGTTGAGGCCATGAGAACGGATTGGAAGCTCTTGTCTAATTTTCCGTTGATTTTTTTTATTTCAACCTTAATATTTAATTAAAGAGTTTAATTTATTAATAAAAAAAAATATGTCTAACTTTCAAATGCAAACCTTAATTATATTTGGGGAAAAAGTAGAACTCTTATTTTCAAATAGATGTAAAGTTTATCTTTCTAAGAAATCAAAGACTTACTAAATAATTTCAAAAGTTATTTTGCTAATTTATTTTGGATTGAAAATAGAAATTATTTTTATATTATATTTTACACCGGAGGATGTAAAACGTAAAATTATATATAAATACATCTTAGGCAAATTTTATACAAGCAAAATGATAACAAATTAAACAGGACTCGTTCGAGGGAGGGAGGGAGGGAGGGTAACACTTTATCACTGGACTTTCCAGAACGGATGGATTCTTATATATGAACTCCGTGCCACAGAGAAAACAGTGAAAAAAGGGCCTAAAGCCCATATGTTATCCTTGTGTAGGTCATATCGAAGGTTTGTAGCTTGCTTGTGATTGGATGTAAGATCCTTTGTTCTCATTCTTTATTATCAAACACAGATAATATATATATATATATATATATATATATATATATATGTCTGGTAATAAAGAACGAAAAATAAAATGAGTCTCATTTCAAAATAAATTTTCAACTTTGAATTTAACTTCCTAGTCTAGTTTATGTAAGAGTTTTGATATTATGATTTAGAGGGGGAGTCTCAACTCTCATCTATCTGAATAAACTCTATGATTATTTTGAAGAATGTTTCGAGATTTAGACGATTGATATTTTTGGTATTTTTTTATTTTTTGTTCTCAAATTTGGTTTTGCTCATGTTTGTTTTGAAACTAAAAAAATTGTCCAAGATATTTTCTGAAAATAAAAAATTAGGTGTTAAAACAAATACCAAGAGGACCTTAAAATATAATTGATACTTTTTATAAAAAGATGATAAATAAGGCTAATCAAAATTTAAAAGTCATATTTTAGTTTTCTGAGTTATACAATACAATTTGTTAGAGGAATACACGCTGAGCCTCGCATTTCGTCTCATTACAAAGTAGTATCATACCGAATCTTCTTACAAACTGGGTGTCGTATATTATAAGGTTTACTCTTGGGCCACCTGTCCAATATTTTTTTACATTTATTTATTTGACTCTTAAAATATTTATAATATTTATTTTAATAATTTTATTTTACAGAATTTAATAATTTAGGTATAATTTGAATAAATATAAATAACAATATTGTACAGTCAAAATAAATATTATAAATATTTTAAGAGAGTCATATATATATTTATTGGACCGGTCCCCCTAGAATCCCTTATATTATAAATGGCAATGACGTCAACAAGGCTATAAAGTGAACCAAACGTTTGGGTTCGATTTGTACTCGCTCGACTAAAAATTCGGTTCGAACTCAACTCGAAAGATAAATAATTCAAATATAAGTAAAATTTAAAACTCGATAAATTACTCGAAACTCTTCAAATTATAATTTTCTATTGATACTCGAATTATATTCGCTTGAAAAATTTAAACTGCTCGGGCTCGATTCGAGATCGTGCCTGACTCAATAGTTAAACGAACCTCAATCAAATCTTATTATTTCATACGCGATAAATTTTATAAACCAAATTTGAACAACTTAATATTCGATTCGACTCGACTCAATTCGTTTACGCCTTTAGACATCAAATTCAACTTGCATGTGTAAGAATTCGTACCAATCTTTAATTTTACAAAAAAAAAAAAGAGTTTTATTTACAAATTTTTGTGAATGATAAGAAGATATTATATTTTATATAGTCTTAAAAATAATAAATTATTAGTTTAGTAGAATAGGATGATAGTGAAATTATGATAATAAATTTTAGAATATTATTTTATTTCCAAAAAATATATTTATTTTGTAAATATTTTTTTTTTTTAAATAATGCCACTATTTTTGCAGGAGAGCATGTAAGGATATAGAGGAAAACAAAGAAAAATATGACTATCATGATTCCTATGCCTCTACGGATAAAAATGTATTCCGCCACTGGATAAGAGCAAGAAGCAGAAGCCCTACTTTGAGATCATTTTGAAGGAATTTTAATTATTTTCTCTTGTCTTCACCTCAAATAAAAAACTTACAAACACTATAATTTTCAATGTAGATAAGATGAAACGTGTTGTGCTTATGACCACTTATAAGATCGTTTACTTTAACTTTAAATATCTTGGATTTATGCGTATGAAACTTAATTTAGGGAAAGATAAGTAATGAATAAGCAATAGCTTAAAAAAAATCTTATTTTTTTAGAAAAATTAGAGGGGGAAAAAAACTAATGATATTGAAAAGAACGTGGATTCAGTTATTGATACACAATCTTAGACATTACAATAGAAATTAGGGAGAAATACACGAGAACTCTTCTGAATTCTGATATTAGATCACACAGCAATATCAAAACGAATGTGCCTAAGGAGCACCGGAACCACAACATCCGGTGAGCTCAATTGCGGCAAATGACCGTCCGTTGACATGACCTCAACAATTGACTCGCCGCCGAGGTTCTGGTGGAGGTACTCGGAAACCACCACAGGCACCGCAAGGTCCTTCATGCTCTGAATTATGTGGCAAGGCACGGTCACATGGCACAATAAGTGTCTCAAGTCACTCTGGAATATGATTCGACCCACGCTCAAAGCTATGTCCGGTCTCATGTTGAATAAGGTCCTGCTGAACTCTTGGACTGCAACTGAGTCCATATCACCGCCCACAGCCAGTGGTGCAAATCCAGAGCACCATGCCTTGAAATTTGATTGCATTGCTTCGAATAGTTGATCTAGGTCTTCTTGTTCGAATCCGCCAAAATAATCCACATCATTCAAGTACCTAAAAGGAAAATAAAACTTTTTCTTCAAATCCAGAATGTTCTAACTAATGAACAATAATTATAAACAAGCACATAAATATTAGTCGAGTCTTATTTTGATTTTTTTACATTTTTATTTACACGTGTTAAGGCTTGACAAATAACAAAATCGTTTACTCATGGTTGACCCAAAAAATCACTGTTCCATCGAAATTGTGATGATAAATTACGAAACCAAATATGAAAAGCCAAATTTTGCAGATATAATTGTCAAGTAACATGATAAGGACACAATGAATTAATCATTTGATTGAACTTCATATGATAAGAAAACCCAAAGAAGTCAAAAATGGTTACCTAACATCTTTTATGAATGGAATTTACCCCGTCTGTGAATTTTATTTTGGTGATAGGAAGAGATGAGAAGGAAAATTATTCTTCTAAAAAAAAATTCGAATGAAGACCCTTCTCTTCCCTTCCCTTTCCCTTTAAAACAAAACTCACAAACACAGCCTTAACGAACCTGGGAGAACCAGAGACCATGACAAACTTGGTGAAGAGATCAGGACGACTTATGGAAGCAATTGCGCCGATCATTGCAGAAACAGAGTGGCCGACGAATATGCAAGACTGCACTTGCAGCTCCGTTAAGATTGCAATTACGTCATAAGCATAGCCTTCCAGAGTGGCGTAACGTTCAAAATCAAAGTAATCGGGATTTGTAGTTCCGGCGCCCATGTTGTCGTAAAGTATAATCCGGTAGTCGTCGACGAGATGAGGCACGAGATGTTTCCACACAGACTGATCGGTGCCGAAGCCATGAGCTAAGACAATGGTCTGTTCACCTGATCCCAATATCTTGACGTTGTGAGCCTCTTCAACTATTCCCATTACTCCTATAATTGATTTCGTGTGTGTTTTGCTTGGTTGGCTTCGTTGTGGTGTGAAATTTGAGGGCCGACTTTGTCTTTCTTTGTGGTTGTTGTTTTACTAAATTGGACCAACATGTAGTAATGCGAGGAGTGATTATGACCATTGATATTTTTCATATCTCTATTATTTAGCGGTACTTGTCAGCGCCACCTGATGTCTCAACTTATTTACATTTTTTTATTATAATTTTTTTTTAACTTTTTTTTTTACCCGTATATAAGATAAATAAATACGGCCTATTTATTTGAATTAAAGATAAAACAAAATAGAATGACACTCATTTGCCTTATATGAGGGTAAAAAAATTAGGTAAAATAAATAGGTAAATATAAAAACACTATTATTTTAATAGTGCTTCACTGCTTACAACTCTGGGTCCATTAAAATAAAGATATATGATTGACCTGAGACACCATATAATAATATCCTAATATTATTGAATAATTACTCAGATGTGACATCAACTATTATTGGTACACAAGTTTTTAAATTATTATTAAAAATTAATTAATTTATTTATTTATTAAGAGACAGCGCATGGTATCATTCGTCATGAATCCTGGAATCCTGATCCAACGATTGGGGTCAGGTGTGTGTTCTTGTTCAGGCAACAGGGCATTATCCCTGAAAAATATTTATTAGTTATTACCATAGATTTATAAACCAATAATTGAGCTATATTATATTAAAATTTATTATCTAGAAAAGTTATTACGAAAAATTATACTCCTGAGTATATATAATTATGATTAAACATGTTAAACCTTGATGAAAATACTCATATGTTAACAGGCGGAGTATTAAATTGTTAATATTATATAATAATAATTATAACGATTCATAATATTAGAACAATCATTATATTGACATAACAAATATATATTTAGTGACAATTTAATATTTATTTGAACGATACTTTGAACTTTCAATAACACTTATTATTTTGACAACATAATTAGAATTTTGATATTATTAATTACTATAACTATAAACATAATATTATTTCCAGTAAAAGATTAAGAAACTTGTATCTTGTTAGTTAATTAGGTTAAATAATATATGTGGAGTTTTTGTTGCAGAAAAAAGAAAGACACTGTTATTAAATACTACCATAAGATAATTAAAAAAAAAAATCTGATTGTGACCGATTTATTACTAAAATAAGGAGGAATCAACTTGATAATCAATCATTAGACTAGTTTAATTTAGTCTATGTGAGTAACAACATTAATGGGAATTTAACTTATTCTTCTGATTTTAGTTTTTCTAGATGGTTCTCTTATATTTTACCATTGATGGACCCTATCTTGAATATCTAATAAATCTCTCTATTTAAAAATACAAAATTATTATTATTATTATTTTAAGTCTATGTGTGACAATTTCACACTCAAATTAAAGATCAAATTTAATATAAATTCATTTAATTTTAAATAATATAATTATAAATATTGTAACTATCAAAACGTTTCAACGAATAGCAAGATTTAATATTTTAAAATTTTAATAAATCACGCGAGATTTTAAATATAAAAAAAGATAAAATTAATTTAATAAAGTCGATATTTATCTTATTACGCTTTGAAATGGAAGAATTATAATAGACCGACAAGGCTCGAAATATGAAATTATTGGTATTACAATTGTGGGAGGAGTTAGTCAGAGGAGGACCACAGTTCACTTCTTGTGGAGCACAAATGTAGCGCACTTGCAAGTTGCAATGAAGAAAAACATATCCTTTTGTTTGCTAAGTTTCTCACTAGTTTATTAAGATTCGTTCCTCCTGTTTTTAGTTGTCTTATTAAGAATCTACATCAATTAACGGATGAGATTATAAATCAGTCTCAGGGTATCTTTTTATTTCCCTTCTGTTCCATAAAAATATTTTTATTTTTATAATTGTTTTAACATTGAAGATATATTCCATATTAACTTTGAAAATAATTCTCTCTCTTTTTGTAACAAAAATATCTCATATAAAAAACTTTAATTAATTATTAAATTATTTTACACTTAACTTGAGTAAGGATGTAAAACAAATCAAACAGTTTGAACTTAATTCGTACTCATTCGACTAAAAGTTCAATTCAAACTCTACTCAAAATATAAACAATTCAAATATTAATAAAATTAAAAATTCAATAAATTACTCAAATCTTTTTAAATTGTAATTTTCTATTGATACTCGGATCATATTCGCTCGAAAAATTTAAATTGTTCAAACTTAATTCAAGATCGTATCTGACTCAATAACTAAACAAACCTCAATTAAATTTTATTTTATATTAAATAAATTTTATAAATTAAATTTAAATAATTTAATATTTAACTTAACACGATATGTCTATATCCTTAAACCGCACAAATTTAATTAATTATTAACGTAGGGTAAGGGGAAAGCTTGGAGAGAGTGATTAGCTGGCTCTTGGGTTGTTGGGCAGAGAGAACAGGTCAGCGCTTAATTGAAGCCGCACATTAACAACATCAAGTCCAGTGGTCCAAACAGAGACCTTTCAATTTTCCACCAGTATTTTTTATGGCCGATGGCAACATTTTCCAACACAAAACGAGTTTACAGATTTGACATCTCTATTTACATTTCCATAAATTTCAGAAAAATATCTTTAGACGAAGTTATATTAATGAATAGACGCTGTATATTAGTATAAAAGATCCATATATTTGATTAACCGGGTTTAATTTATAAATTTCTCAAGTCCCTTGTTGTTTCCAAACACGTACAAAATGACCTACTTGCCAAAAAATAATCACAAAAATTTGATTACTTTATCACTCGATTAAGCATATGATGTAGTGGTTATCATTAAAAAAAGAAGGATGTGATGTAATGTGTACAAATTAATTATGCGAGTTTCTTACTATTCCATTTATTCATTATTTATTTTTGGGGTGATATTTTTAATCATTTTAGGGGTGTATTAGTGTCTAAAAACGACACCGTTTTATATATTTTACTTTACTGTTTTATATTTTGATAAAAAGAAAGTACATAATAAAAATTTCTCATTATTTAAAGCATATGACGAGACTTTAAAAATAAGTGTATAAGTTATATGAAATATTTCATCATATTTTAGATGTCTTATTTGAACAAATAAAGACAAGATCATACTGATGGCAATCATTATATTATTACATTACTTTTATCATTTGATTAAAATTTTGTGATAACTATGTTGATCTTTTTATAATATAAAAATTATTTATATTTAACACTAAATTTTTTATTAATACTTTATTCATATCGTGTTATTGTTTCGTATCCCAAATTGTTGCCTCTAGTTCCAAGTAGAGGGATGTAATTATTAGTAAAGAAGTATAATTTTTTATTTGGATGTAGAAGTAAAAGAACTTAGAAGTCAGAGAAAGTTGGTTACGATCATGGGCCGGATTCTTCGTTACTAGAATTGTAACCAGCAAGAGCCTTCGTTTGGGCTTTTTCTTAACTATCATGAATTAATAGGACTTCAGCTAGTTTCGTTATTGTGGCTTACAGATGCTTAAAAAAGCTTTCCCTACGTGTAGCAGAATAACGCGTAGATATAATATATTTGTCAATTAAATATGTGATGAATTTGAATTGCGATTAATATGAATATATGTATAATAAGATATAATAAATTTAGGTGAGATTATTTTTAATTCTTATATATCTCGTTTATACACCTACGTCAATTATAATTTGACTAAAAAATTCGCAATATATAACATGACCCATATTAAATTAAATTCTATTATTAGCTTAAAAAGCTTCAATAACTTTTACACTTTATTTATCTTTCACTGAATTTTTTTCTAAGAATTCAAACATATTTTACACTTTGTTATTTTTTTCTGTTGACATAATTTTAGCTTATGCTAATTTCAAAATTTAAATAAATTAACACTAATATGCTAGTGAAAAACTGTTGGTGAGAACTGAGCAAAAGGCTAGAAACATTGGAGTGATTATTCCATGTCTCTGGGGTATGGATGAATAGTATGCTCTCCTCTCACATGAGGGTAGGCTCCACGCGTTGTGGCACGGATATCATCGCGTGTGGAGTCCACCCTCATGTGAGAGGGAGATATACTATTCACTAGGGATGTGCAAAATTTTCAGTTTTTTCGGTTTTTCGAACCGGTCGGTTCGGTATTAAAAAAACCGGTTTGGTACCGGTACAAAAAAACCGGTATATACTGGTTTTTTAATACCGGTTTCGGTACCGCCTTTTTGTGGTTCGGTAAATACCGAACCGAACCGGTATACCGGTTTTTTTATTTTTTATTTATATTATTATTAATAAATAATTAATAATAATTCTAAAAATAATAATAATATTAACAAAAATAATACTAATATTAATAATAATACTAATAAAATAATAATTATATTAAGTTTTGATTTTTTTCGATTTTTACCGATACCAAACCGGTATCGAACCGGTAAAACCGGTTCGGTATACCGGTCCAATCGATACCGATTTCGGTATCCAAAATTTGTATCTTTCGGTTTCGGTTCGGTACGGTTTTGGTTCGGTACGGGCCGATAATTACCGGTTGAACACCTCTACTATTCACCATGCCTCAGAGACATGGTATAATTTTTCAGAAACATTGTCTGCATGTACAGAAGAATTGTAGGGATGTAGCTAAATTGGCTTGCAGCTATGCATTTCTTTCCCACACAAATCATGACGGTGGTTTCATCTGCCATTCATTCCTTCACTTTTTCATGTTACGACTGTCTCTTTTTGTCTCTCTCTCTCTCTCTCACCTACCCTGACACACACAGAGGCACTCGCGGAATAACATTCACACTTTAATCATGACAATTGACAAGCACCACCACCACTAAACACTCCTCCACTGCCACTGATCACACCCACCCTATCACGGCCACCATTCTTTTAGTGTCAGCTTACTCCTAAATTTACTGGATTAAGTGTTGTTACTACTACTTGATTACTTCAATTTTCAAATACCAAGAGTAAACTCGAAAAATATAAATAAAAAAAATAAAGAAAACGAAATGAAATCTAATAATTTTTTGGAACGTCATTAGCCATATACGTATAACACTGTATTTTAACATTATTTTACTATAAAACAAACCAAAAAACTTGTCACAAGTTTATTTAGATTAGATTAGAGAGTCTAGTTAGCTCCAATATTCCAATTTCATACAAATTATAAAAAGTCAACTCTTCATCGTGACAGTACTCACAAAAAGCATAAGCCAAACAGTTGGCTAAAAAAAGGTACACCCCTACTAAATGATAAAAAGGAAGCACGCTCATGGCATTGCTCTTGAATCTCTAAGCTGCTGATGATGATTCATCTTCTGGGCCACCTTCAAGAGAAAGCTGCTTTAACCATTCAAACGTTCGTTTGCGTGACATCGCCTGCT
The DNA here is from genome assembly GCA_947179155.2 of Hedera helix. NCBI lineage: Eukaryota > Viridiplantae > Streptophyta > Magnoliopsida > Apiales > Araliaceae > Hedera > Hedera helix. Next base: position 40,422,006 of record OX359275.1, read on the forward strand.
TTCCTTTCTTCTGATGCTGCATACTCTTCTTCTTTTTGTTCGTCATTTCTCCTTTCTCTTTTTTCCCAAATGTTTCACAGTTAACGTCAATTCTACTACTACGACTACTACAATTCTTAATACTAACATTAATTCTGGGATAAACTGTTTGATCAACTGAACATGACCTGCAGCCATCACCAAATAATGTCCCATTTCTGTCAAATAACATACTCCATTGCTTCTTTTTCCTATTTTCATTAATGCTGGTGGCACTAGTGCTACTAGTACTATTTGTACTATTACGGCTGCCAAAATTCTTACTGCTAGCATTGTTATTGCTACGGATCTTGAAGTCGGGCAATTTAATCTCCGGTGTTGGGATCAAACCCACCTGGAAAAAGCTCCACAGTGTTGATTTTTGCCTCCGGTGGGGAGTTGAATTTCCACGTTGAATGCGCATCTGGGGTGTCGGGCTTGGGTGGGAATGGAATTGGTTTCGGGTCCGGGCTATTGGGGGCTTGTGCTTAAGTAGTGGGGTTTTGGTAGTACTGGAACTATTGCCACTGCTTAGTGAATTGTGATCACTGCTAATGCTGCTACTTCTAGTAGTGCTGCCACTAGGAAAATTAACACCCGAATAACAGTGATCCATGGACTGGGACCTGGAAATAACGGAGCGGGAATCGGCCCGGAACATGGCAAATCCAGTTTCGGAGCTTACCGAGTGGCGAAAGGGAAGAATTTGGCCTTGGAAAAAGACCTCATCGGCGGCGCACATCTCGGACTTTGCTAAGGGAGAGCCACCAGAAGAATTGAAGAAAAATTCTTCTATGGGTTGATGAGCGTCATCTTCTTCCTTTGAAATTGATTGGTTTTCATCTTCATTGACAGGAAGATCAGAAAGCGATAATGCTTCTTCTTTGTCAGGGGAATTGGAATTTACCCATTTCTCATCTGTTGCCATTTTTTGTTGTGTTCAGAAACTGTTTGGGCTTCTTTTTGTCTCAATGAAGAAAGAAAGATGAAGTTTTTTTAACGTATAGATAGATAACAGGACAATTATATATACATTTGAACAGAGAGAGGGAAGGGGGTCAGGGGAGAGAAAGACGAGTGGAATGTAAAGAGCGTAAAGCTAAAGGTGCAAAAAAGCATTACAATAAAATTTGAAAGATGAAGTCACAGCAGGTGACTGTTGCTTCCAAGGCGGACATCACATGATCAGCTACCAATATCTAATTTATCTCACTGTCAACTCACACTTTTAAACTTCTTCAACTTTGTAAGAAAAGGATGGGGCTTTTGTTTTTGTAGGGTCGGGGCCGCTTTGTGAACATATAAGCGTGCGTAGTGAAAATTATTATATGTTTCTCTGTCTCATAATAAATATTTTAATTTAATTTTAATAATTAAATTGATTAATTTTAAAAATATTTATATAGAATTTTTAGATTACGAAACTTGACATTTATAGTTCATTCTTCGCAGTTTATTATAATCATAATATCTCAATGTATATCTTGAATATTTTTAAAGATTTATTAATTTTAAAAATAATCAATTTAACTATTGAAGTTAAATTAAAACGTTTATTATGAGACGGAAGGAGTATTATATATACCGTACTCTAATTTATTTTTTTAATAATGTGAGGAATGTAATTTACTAGAGAAGATACATACATACATATATATATACATATATATATATATATATATATACACACAAAAAATTTCTCCAACGAACCTAAAAAAACAAATTAAAGATGAACCGGCTATGACGACGGTTCATCCGTCCCTAAATCATAGAAAGTCAACATTTTTAAGCTATGACGACGGTTTTCTATGCTATAACGACGGACAAAACCATCGCTATAACCGGTTCGTTAACGAATCGGTCTGTTAGGACATAATTTATTTGACCTCATATTTTAATATGGGTCAAGAATTATTTTATATTTAGAGTTGAGTTGAACTCTTTTTACATACTATGATGGGCTTGGACCGTGGATCAATTCATTCAAGTATTCTTATCTTTGAGGCAGTTTGGGGTAATGAGAAAAGATATTATTTTTCTACTTGATAAAGTTGATGGGACTCTTGACGGTAAGTGAAAGAGTATATATATCAAACCTCACAAATGAACTAGGTAATGTTTTTACATGCAAACTATATATCAAATATCTTATATCTATTCCAATATTATTTTGGCTTTCTATTGTGACATTTATCACATGTACTTATTCTTACATTGGAACTGCGGAGCATCCTCGGACGGCACAAGCCGTGACATGAGAGGTGTTAACGATTTCTTTTGAATACAGGAATCTTACTATTGGATGGTTTCAACAAGAGAGAGATTCCTACGTCAACATATAGCAACATCAGTTTATTTAAACAACAAACCAACACTATATTCTATTAATTAAATGGTCTCAAAATTTAATCCAACATTAACATAGTTATTTCTGTAATTTGTATAGTTTTGCCATATTAACGAGTGTGAATGATAAATGTCATGGAAGACTTGTGTGGTGTAATAAAAATCCAGTGATGTTTTCACTTTTCTCTGCCTGCTTTTGTTTATGTTGTACAAGCCTTCTTCCTATGCAACTTTTTCAGAAAGTAGTTTTCTTTCATGTGAAAACTCCTGGCTATAATTCCGGGTAGCTGGCATGTTAAGTATGAAAATGTGATGTCAATTATTATATGAAATATATGCTTCATATTGTCAATTATCCCAAGTCTTACGAAAACACTTGCATGGGGTTGATAATGATAATACTTGATGAGTACTTGGAGCTAGGGAAAGGCCTTCTCTCATTGAGAAATTAAGTAAGCGTATACTTGCGTGAATTATCGCAAATATTTGGACCACTTTTATCACCTTTGCTGCCACAAACTATTTATTAATTTGTGTAATATTGGATTTTTTTCCTTTTTATTTCTTAGTACATGCATGGAATTAACAGGATTTATCAGAAAAAGAGAGAGAAAAAAAAGAATTGATGGAGTAATCAATTCGTGGATAGAGAAGCTAGCAAACATCATATGAATTGACCATTTCTGAGAGAGATTCTCTTAATTATTTTACAAGCTTGTTGTTTTCTTAAAAGCAATTAAAAACAAATCAACTAATTTCAGATGCATCTTTCTTTCCCCATCTAGTGGAAGTCTGTTTCATTCTTGAAAGCTAGCCAAAACTATGTATCATGATCATGATCATAATCTCTCTTTTCTCAAACTCCACTTCAATTAATAATTGGGCAGCAACTTGCATTTGTCAGTATCCAATACTACTTTAAGATCTAAAACTTATAAACATTACTAATCCAATCGATAAGCAATTGAATAAAATTGGATCCATGACACATAATTTATATACCACGGCTGTTCTCATTTAGATGTTATTGTTGTTGTCCTACAAGTAACCAAGCAACAAAACTAATGAGTACACAACCCACAAAATAACCATACAACAAAATTAACGAGTATTATAACACCATCTATATAAAATTCTCCCTGATACCACCCCGACAATTACTAGAATTGAAATTAAGGAACACCTTGGCGGTTGGTGGAATTGGGGGGAAGTTGAGATTCAGAAGAGACATGGCCGCCGGCGACGGTGGGGGCGTCAGTAGAGGCGGCAGCGCCACGGCCAGGCTGGGGCTGCTGGTGACCCTCTGTGCCGTAACCCTGACGCTTGTAATCCTCCAGGTCTTTGTACTGCGTGTACGGACTGCTCTCTGTTGGTAGCCCTTCTTCTCTCTTCCCTCCTTTCTCCCTACCTTGTTGATCTCCACTACTCATTTTTGTGCTTGGCCTTTGTTCAGCAATAGCATTAACGCTCATGGCTTCCCTTCATATTTGAAAATTTTTATGGCATATATTGTCTATGTGATTATGCATGAATGCCACCAGTCATGTACGTGTCGAGCTTCTGGCTTGTCTGTGAGCTTACGAGGTGTTAGATTTAGCGGAAAACGCGGCTCAGATTTTCTCTCAAGGCTTGACTTGGTAATTTTTTAGTTTGAAAGTGGATTTTTGCCATTTATTACTGATCTGCCTTATCCATGAAATTGGAGTATTGAATTTCAAACGCAGGGGTCAATTGATAAGTAACATTTTCTACTTTAGGACGCAACTGTGAAGGAGCGAAGCCTGGCTAGCGTTGGCTGAGTTGATTACAACTCTATTGAGGGGTGAACAAGTAATCTATTAAAAGCAAAAAAATGTTCATATCGAATCAAATTGCCAACGAAGTCGACCGAAAACTAAAAAATCAATAAGTTGACAATTACAAAATAAATAAAAAAACAGAGCACAGTCGGCCGGTTCGATTTACACTCGTAAAAAAACCAAAACCAACCGAATATATAAAATTATAAATATATTTAAATATATAAATATAATTATATATAGAATACACGTTTGCTTGTATGCAATAATACTCAAACTTTTTAGTATATGATATAATATTTTATTTATCATACTAAAAAATTTAAGTTTAATGGATGCTTATTATTCTTTTATAATTAATCTTCTTTTGAGTTCTTTATTAATATGTTTGTAAGACCCCGAATTTTATGAAATTCAAATTTAATTTTCTTTCATATATATTTTTCCTTAAACAGTAAGTGGTTAAATTGATAAAGCTAAAAGTTAAGGATGTTATGTGTAAATTATATTATGTTGGACAATATTTGTTTGGTCGAGGAATATTCGTACGACGGCGCCGTACGAACCAATCATTGGTGGACCCCCACAACGAATAATTGTCGGATATAGAAAACGACATAAATAATTTTTAAATGGTCAATGGTACTATCACTTTTAATTGTTAAAATATCCGGTGGTAAAATAATAGTAATATACGGTATTAGAAGTAACACATGGTATTGCACAGTAACACATGATATTGCACAGTAACACACGGTATTGCACAGTGTTTCGTATTATTGAACTAATAAAGTGGTTATCGTACAATATTTGACTTTATTGTCACATGCACAATAATTCATATTATTAAACTGATAATTGTCACAGTAACATATGCACAGTAATTCACATTATTGAATCAATAATTGTCATTACACAGTAACGTATTCTTTCTTTTACATACTTTCTGCATTATTGTTATATCTATTATGATGTTAATTAAACAGTTGTATTTCATTATTAATTGACTTGATATCTAACTCAGAGAACCAACTACACTGTATTTATAACAATTAGTCATAATAATGAATAAGTGTTAATTATTGTTGAATAACTGAATTGATAAAGTTATTTGTTTATTATAATAAATAATATAAAGTTAGGTGATATAAAATGAATGGTATATATTAAAGATAATGTAATAATTATAGAATTTTAAATGAACGGTGTAGATTGAAAATGATATTTAAATGAATGGTTTAGATTAAAAAAATCTTAAAAGATGAAATGAATGGTATAAATTAAAGATAATATATAATTTAAAATGGATGGTGTAGATTAAAGATGATCTTTAAATGAATGATTTAAATTAAAGAAATCTTAAAAGATGAAATGAGTGGTAAGGATTAAACATTATCTTGAAATGAACGGTTTAGATTAAATTAAAAAATCTTGGTTATAATAAGATTTTTGGCTATAAATAAATGTTTTAACTTAAAAAAATTTCATAAACATCCTTACTTGTTCTTTCTTTCACTCTCTAAATATTTCTTTGTATAAGTTTTCTCTAAGTGTGCTTAAGTCATCTTGAGTATTTGTGAAGATCTATAAGTGTACGAGTACTGTTCAAGTTAATCAATCTTATTTAAATCAATATCCAGTCACGTGTTAAGGTAAGGGATTCCATCTTTTTCATCTTCCACTATTCAAACTTACTACGGTAAGGGATTATCATTTTTTGATTCTCGAAAATAATATCGTTTCTCTCTTACTCATAAGATGTGTCATTTATTTCCATGTATTAAATTGTGGGAATAACCTTACAGCGCGGATTACCGCATGTTGGTGAATAACCTTTCGTATTCATTCCTTATTAATCTCTGAGAATAACCTTACTGCGCGGATTACCGCCTGTTTGGTGAATAATTCTTCGTATTCAATTTTTATTAAATTGTGGGAATAATCTTACGGCGCGGATTACCGTATGTTGGTGAATAATATTTCGTATTCATTCATTATTAATCTCTGAAAATAACCTGACTACGCGGATTACCGCATGTTTAGTGAATTACTCTTTGTATTCATTTCCTATTTTTCTAAACATTTCTGTTAAACTGTAACCGTTATTCTGAACTGTGGATCTTGAATATCATTTTTGAATTTTACTCCACATCATGTTGACAATTTGAATATTATTTAAATCTGCACAAAGTAAACTTTCAATACTTATTGTTTATCCTGTTTCTTCTGTTCATTACTTGTATCACTGTTATTTGTACTAATCATCAAAAATCAAACTGTTGTGAATATCTGTGGTCAGAGGCACAAATGCGATATAATTGTTGAACATATGATAGGTTAAAGGCGATATAATAGGTTAAAGGTGATACATTTGTTCGGTGTCTTTTATGACACGTGCTGAAAGTTCTCTTTGACCCGTAGTGCAAAGATGAACTGTTGTTTGGTATGATTATGACCAAAGACTGAATACTGGTATAATCATGACCGTTTGTATTATATTGAATATCTTTGGCCCGTAGTGCAAAGATGAACTGTTGATTTGCATGATTATGACCAAAAACTGTGAGTTTGTATTCTCATGGTCAGTGGTGTTTCAGATGATAAAAGTTGATGATTTTTTTTCTAAAAAAAGAAGCGAGTGAACACTATAGTCTGCATTATTTTTTTAATAGATTGCTCATTCCGCTGCTATTATTGATCTGAACGTTGTTCAAGAATTTAACTACAGTTTTTGATATAAACCTTGTAGTCTATTGTGTTATATCAAGAACACAACTGTTGAAGGTTAACGATAATTTATTCGTCATTATCTTAGTCATGATATTCTTTGCTAGGCTATTTGAGCTCACCCTTTCTTTTTGTTCCATTATTTTTCAACAGGAGATGAGAACGTAGCTGGGTCTAGCCGGGGGATGAAGTGAGAGTCCGAGGGATAGCTATCGTAGTATTCACATGTTGTAAAATAGTGTGACAATAATCGTAAAAGACTTAGTTGTGTATTATTATACCCTGTATTATTGTACGTTGCACTACTTGTAATAATTTTGTTGTAGTCTTTTAATAACTCAAGTTTGGGTTGTCACAATGTTGGTCTTAAGTTATCTTGAGAAGAAGTTTAAAATCTTATTTTTAATGATCATACACATTTGTCAAAATTTGAAAAGTAGAACTCTCTACTATAAAATATTGTGTTTGGTTATTTGATAATTTATGATTTTATTTTATATATAATTGTTCATTTATTTTTTATTCAAGCTGCCTAAACCAACCAATTTAAGTGATAATTGAATAGGCCAATATAACCACTACGATTTTAATTTTAAACTTTTTATAACCTCCTTAAATATTTTAATTATTTTTTTAGATACAAAATCAACCAAACAAGCCGTTATACACCCCTAACTCCAACCTTTTATTTCGCCAAAATAATCTTTCTTTTAATTTATAAAATAACACAATATCATTAAATTAAACTCTAGTATAAATGTTATAATATTTTATGAGTTTGTCATCACACTATTAAATTGACAAATATGAAATGTGATAAATTTTATCTCAATTATCTCACCAGCCATTAATATTAATAATTCTTTCGTTTTAAACTATAAGATCATTATTTATTTTTTAAAATTAATTTAATATATTTTTAAATTCAAAATTAACATGCATACTTTTGATGTTAATTAATACAATGATAAATATTATAAACTATCTAAAAAGTACTACTCATCATAATATATATTATTTTATATTTTTTATTGAATCATCTTAATTTAAATTTAAAAATATTTTAAATTAACTCTCAAAAGTGAAAAATAATTTTAAAATTTGGAATAAAAAAAATACATATTTTTTTTATAACTTATATTATTACTATTCAATTTTAGGAATCTTTTGTATATCCTACACAATAAAGGGATAAATCTTTACTACTGAGTTATTATCTTTCGTCTGCCTTCAATATTAATACTTGATTTAATTATTTTTGACTATTTTTCCATGATTGGTAATACTTTGGTAACTAATGAATAAATATAAAAGTAAAATACAAAATAATATATATAGTTACAATTAGTTATGACAACCATTCATGTATAATAAAATAATAATTAATTATAATTTGACACATTATTTTATATTCATTTTTTTATAACTATTTTTAGTCACTATACCATTACTAACAATATATTTATATTAATATAAAACATATAACATATATATATATATAACATATATATATATATATATATATTTATATACGTGAATGATCCATAACATATAATTATTATGGGTATTATTTTAAGAAATTGATCTTATACTGTATATATGAAGATTTAGAAGTATAAAATGGTGCAAATTTTTTATCAATCGCTAGTAGAACTAGCGGCTATAATGTTGCAGCCGTTACCTCTACTAGCAGCTGGTCAAATTAGACAAAAAAAACATTCAACTCTGACAACTAGTAGGATTAGTGGCTAACCAAATTATGTCCAAAAAAAATTTATGCCACTGTCGCTAGTAGGAAGTAGCGGCTACAATATTTTAGTAAAAAAATTGTTCCATTTTACATTTTTAAATTTTCATATAGATAATATAAAATTAATTTATTATAATAATACTTATAATAATCATTTATTATAAATTATTCCTCACATATATATATATATATATATATGAGCGCGCGCTACGCGGTCACAAGTCACAACTTTAAAAAAATACTCCAACTTAAATCTAGTATTAATTATAACATGCGGAATAAATATGATATTTGAAAGTTTATTAACTATTAAAAGTTATTAATTTTAGTCAGTCGTTTCATTATACTCCTCCGTCCAGGAAATACTCCCAATTTCCCTCTTGCATGCGCTCTCTTTACATCTGGGGCTACAATTAGAAACTTGAATCTAGCGGCTGAAAGTCGTTAATTGGCGGCATTCCCCACTGCAGTAAGATCTAGATGTGCATTTTATTCTTTCTTTACTGTTAATTTGGTGATTCCTAGATTAATTGTTTTCCTTTTTCTTTTCTCTATAATTGTGACTGTATTGGTTGTTTCGATTTTATTGCTTGATTGGATATTCCGAAGAGGGCAACCCGTGGAAGATTTTGCTACCTCTCAATCTCTAATGATTAGTTATACTTGTATAGATGTATGTTTAATTACCTTTGTTGATCTTATGTACTGTAAACTTTATTTCTGCTAATTAAATCATCATTGTTTATCTAATTTGGTATTTAGAGTGATTAGTAATTCAAAATATATGTAAAAAAATCAAATTCTGAAATTTGAAATGAAGGGCATTTTTTAAAATTTGTTTTGCTGAAAATTTGTTTTGGTAGTACTTGTTGTTCTTAATTAAAATTCATATGCTTCTATTTGCTGTTTGTAGAGCTAAATATTTACTCTCTTGTGGATTTCAGTGGCTGAACTACTTAAGCATCACTAACTGTAAATGTTTTGTTAATATAACCTTCCGTGACTTCTAAAATGTCCATTAATGGTTTGATCACTTGGTATGAAGTATGAACATGTATACTAAGACGCTTGTAGTTATATAGAATAATGCAGCTACAAAATCTGTATGGCATTATCTTTGAACAGTTTTTTTTATTCATAGGTAATTTTTTGACATCAGATGGGTGCTATCTCTTTCTTTAGTTTCTTCTTACGTAATTGATTTCTTTTCTTATTCTAGGTATTTTTGATTTGAAATCTAATTATGCATCAATAATCTAATTTCTTTGAAAATGTTGTCAATGATATATGTTGTTGCATTGTTATTGTCTATGACACACAAAGGGTGCTGTTGCATTGTTATTATCTATCACACACACAGTATATGGACTTAGTGATATAATACCACATTAAGTTGTTTGCGGAGTAAAAATGAGAAAAGGTCGAACGACCTACCAAACAAAAGTTTGAAGTTCCAATATGTGCCAAATAGAGGTGCCTTTTTTACCATTGATGAAATAGCTTATAAAAGCTCGACGTGAGACCGGGGTATATCACATGTTTTGAGCATGGTTTTTAGTTTGAAGCCAACCAATGTCTAGAGCATTGCGGAGAACTTTGGAATTGGATGGGGCTCTAGGGGAATTGACCATAAAGCAACATGAGTTGACGGATCTGTTGAAGGTTCTTGAGGCATTAGGGGAAACTCATGATGCAACTATACAAAGTTTATTGCATCTCAGAGTGGTACTTGTGCTCATGGTTAGTATTTATGAAACTTGTTGCTTGCTAAATTTTCCGTTATGAGCTTTTAGTTTAGTCTGTCACACAATATTTTACATAATAAGCCCTTTGTGAAAAGCTGATATTTCTTTTTTATTTTATCCTGATATACAAACTTGTACTATCTCCGTCTTTTAATGAATGATTGAATAACTTAAGTACAATTTTCATACAAATTAAGAATGTCAAAGAAAAGGAAAGATATAAAGCAAGTTATATTTGGCTTTAATAGTGGTCCTACTTTGATGGAGAACGGTGGGAATATTAAGAGTCAAAGAACTCAATATGAATCGTATATCTCTTAGAAGTGCGGAGGAATTCATTTTTGTTGTTAGAAAGCTTAGGTCTGGTTGGACAATAAAGTATAACTCTACTTTTAGTCTTTTACGATTGTTTTTTATAATCGTTTCTATTAATTTTTATGATCATTTGTTTGGCTAGATTTTGTTTTTCAGTTTTCAAGAACCAAGTTCATTGTTGCAAATTTAAGTTTAATAAAAAAAAATTAAATTCAAAAAACTAGTAGAATTAATATAAGAGGTAAAAAAAATTAAAAGTTAAGTTTAAAAATTTAAATGGGAAAAATATAATTTAAAAATGAGAAAAAAAGATTAAAATTTAATAAAAATACCTTAGTAAAACAAAAGTGATAAATTGTCACCTAGTAAAAACCCAAAAAAATATAAAATAAAAAAATTAACAAATTTAGAACTTCTGAACTTGAAATATAATAATAGAAATAACTAATAATATACAAATTATTAAGAATGTATAAAAAAAGTTCGATTTAAATTTGTACCAATAATGAACTCATTAATATTTCCATATTTTCTTATCATTCCCCCTTATACTAAAAGGTATATCCTATCCAATCATGTGGTGATTCAGTTCACGGGCTTTGTAATTGTTGGATTGGTAAAGTTTAGTGTGCGATGGACTTTATATGTAGAAGTGAAGTCTTCACTTAGTTAAAAGTAAGAAATGCAGATATTAGCAGATTCTGAGGAGAACCCATCATGATAGGTGTATGTCTGTTATCTCAAAGAGAACTTCAACAGTAGAATTCTAGACAATGTCTGTGTATTAGATATGTTCAAAGGCAAGCCTTAGGTCCTTGAGTTTTTATTTCGTTATTGGTATTTACAAACTGTGTATTGCCATCTGGTGGTTTTGTGGGTAGTTTAGAAATGTAGCAGTGCTAAATTGTGTAGCTGAGACTTTATAGTCCATATGGTTGAGATTAGGTCTACTCATCTAAAGTTCATATGGTTGAGATTAGGTCTACTCATCTAAAGTTCTTGTGTTTTGATTCTCAGTGATATGCCACCTCTGAACTTGTTATTTTTCTTCAGTTTAATCAAAATCTGAATTACACCCCAAAAAAAAATATATACAAATATTAATCTTAGAGACAATGTACTTTGTTTCGGGACGAGACCTTGGAATTGTATGAATAGTCAAAGATTCCTGAATTATCTCTCACATTTAAAAACTTCTCTCATTTGCATATATTAGGGTTATGCCAATCAATGAAAAGTGGTGGCATCTTGGTATATAGCTGATTTTGGAATATTTTAGATGCACCAACTGTTCTGATCACCGTGTCTTGTGTATACACACATGTATTACTACTTTGGTGATCAATTGTATTTGTAACTGTGTTTATTTAGATGCCAGTAATTAATTGCTTGTACACATATTCTCTAATCTCTATGCAGAGCCTCATAACTTGTACCAGCGTCTGAGCCTTTTTGTGTAATAGATTCATACTAATTTCTATTTGGAAATGTTTTTTACATGATTGTGAGATTAGAATTTGGTAATTGTGGTTCTGAAATTGATGGAGAAAAAGTAGACCTTTATAGGCCAAAGTTAATCAATTATACAACAGGTTCTTAAACTGTCAATATTTACTTCTTTTTTCCTTCTTTTCAAACTCATGAGACAGATTTCAGAAATAAAATGTACACCGAGCAAGAAAACAGCCCCAACTTCGGTTCATTTTCTATCTTAGGGAACAAAACTGCAAATCAAACAATACCATCCAGCTTCCAATTTTCGCGGTATTAAAAACCAGTAATTTAATCATAACTTAAAATTAAGTTTTACATTCACTTTATTTGAGTGAGCTACAACAAAAAGTCCTATGTCCAACTAACTGCAACCGGACTTCCCACAGTATGCTTCCCATCCGACCACTCAATCCCTCCAAAGCTATTTGTATTTGATGGCATTGAACTTCCCTTGAAAGTCACTGTATACGATTTCTTCTCGTTCACTTGAGTAAAGCTCAAAATCTCCGGCTCAACTGATATCTTAACTGACTTGCTTTGAGTACTTGTAGACACTTTGTATGTTGCCGGTGAATCTACATTAGTTAGTGTTCGAGTGTGCTTAATCACGGCGGTTCCATCATCACCGGCAGCACTACGGGATTGTGCTGTTTGAAAAGAAACAGCAAAAGAAGGATAATTGAGATCAGTGACGCTGTATTTCTTACTTGAGTCACAAGTAAAGTTTCTCCTTGCTAGTAACTGAATTTGCGATTCTGTGTAGTCCAATGCGCAGAGGAAGCTCAAATAATCGTCAGCCGTCAGATCATAGACCAGCCCTGGATTGAGAGCTGATACAGGGTCCACGTGCCCAGCACCATGATCAAATGGTGTTGATGGCTTCCCTGTTGCCAGGTCTTTAATTTTCTGGCCATTCTTGTATTGAGAGTAGGCTGTTGTCATAAGAGCCGACCGTATAGCAGCGGGACTCCACTCGGGGTGAGCTGCCTTGAGCAGTGCGGCAAGGCCACTCACGTGTGGGCACGACATTGACGTGCCCGAGATAATGTTGAACTCAACGTGCCTCGTGTCCTCAGCTAATCCTGTTGGCCCAACTGATCCCGCCCATCCGGCTATAATGTTTACTCCGGGGGCAATTATATCTGGCTTCAATATTTCTGATGTGATTGAGTTTGGCCCCCTGGAGCTGAATGCAGCCACCACAGGAGACGGCTCAATCCCCACTTTTGTTCCTTCAAAGAGAATTGTAATCGTGGGATTAGAATCCGAAAACAAGTAACTCTTTATTGCATCACCAGATTTTTGGGTTACAGCCGTGGCTGGCAGTAAATGGGCGTCCGCCACCAACTCGTCTCCATTTGCGTCCGTGTTTGCCAACACCATCCCTACTCCACCAGCTGCTTTTACCACAGAACCCTTTTGAACTCTAGCATTTACTCCACGATCACACAACACAATCTTACCCTTCACCTTTTCAGGTATCAAAGTATCTGTCATGCAAAGATTACCATTTGTCGCATTACTCGTATTGCCAGCGTAAACAAACGGTAGCATCTTACTTGGCAGCATGTCGCCTCGGTACAGTGATACCCCTGAGTAGTTTAGCCCATTACCAAGACTAGCATATGCCGGAAAGTCACGGTCTAGTGTACCGGCGCCGACGGTGGTGATCCAAGGGGCTACATTAGACAGGCTATAAGAACTTGGCCCAGCATTACCAGCGGAGCATGAAACTAAAATACCTCTCTCCATAGCCGCAAATGCTCCAATTGCCACGCTGTCACGATAATAATTGGACATTCCACCGCCGAGGGACAACGACATGACGTTAACGTTGTCTTCAATGGCCGTGTCCATAGCCTTTAATATGTCAGAGCTGAAGCAGCCTCCAAGCCAGCAGACTTTGTAGACTGCCACCCTCGCACGCGCCGCCATCCCACGTGCCGTTCCGGATGCATATCCTAATAGATTAGCATCCGCGACTACTGAGCCCGCTGCCGTGGTGGACGTGTGGGTCCCATGGCCGTCATCGTCTCGGGGAGAATTGGACTCTTTTAATTCATTGATTGGGCCCAAGGCAGCCACATAGCCTTTGGAGAAGAACCTAGCACCAATTAGTTTGCGGTTACAGTTGGATGAATTGAAGTTGTTGCCGGACTCACACTGACCCTTCCATGAAATCGGGATGGGTCCAAGTCCGGTATCGTCGAAGCTCTTGCTCTCCGGCCAAACACCGGTATCAAACACTCCAACAATAACGTCACTAGCCGAGTCCGATTCGGGGAACAAATTGGCGTTCTGGTCGAGTCCAAGGAACTTTGGCGTCCGAGTTGTGTGAAGTTCATATTTCAAATCGGGCAAGACTGAGAGAATCCCTGGTTGACTCTCTAGTGACTCAGCTTCTGCTTCCGTCAATCTGGTGGAGAATCCATGGACCACGTTGGTGTAAGTGTAGAGCATTTTAGCCGAAACAGAGACCGACTTGAGGGACGAGTCATACCAGTGAGTATGGTCGTTGAAACTCGGGGGCATTTGGGATTTGGCCACGTGAACGATGTATGTTTTCCTCTCTTCATCCTCTGCCTTCGCCACTAACAACACGTGGCAAAAACCCAGAAGCAGTAGCAGAACAGTGAGAAGAATTGATCTGAACATCTTAATCTTCTCCATTGGGTGTAGGAGCAAAATCTGATTTCAGGGAACACCTTGATATTGTTATATAGAGTATAGACTTTATACAGCTGTAAATTAAAGGTGTGAAATCAGGAACAGTTTGGAGAGAGAGAGAGAGAGATAAGAGAGCAGAGTAGGTAGTAGTAGGGACTGGGGACGGTGCTGGTTGTGTGCCTCTCTATGTGATTGCGTTAAAACAAAAGAGGCACAGCTTCGGAGAACGAGAGAGATAGAGGTGGCAAGATTTTCAGATATATCTACTTTTAATCACGTGTGCGCGCTATTCCGGCTTTTCTTTTTACCCACTAGCTACTTGTGTGTTTTTTCTCTCGGGATGCCCCTATCCCTCTGCTACTGATATGTTTTATTTGCAGAAAAGGGGAAACACTAAAGAGAGAGAAAAAGTAAAGGCTTCATATTTTCATTAATATTAACCTTGTTCTTGACTCTTTATATGGAATAGAATAGAGAATAACCAAAGCTAGCTTCACATTCACCCCTTTGGTCACGTAGGATCATTTAACATTTGGACTCAACCTGGTTGAGGGTCCATTGCTTTACGTGGATGGGAGATGGTAACTCGTGGATGGGATATAGAAACTCGTGTTCTGGCCACTCACCGCAAATCTTATACATTGACCTTTGCTCTTATAGATAATATTCCTCTTAATAAAGGAGACTAATATCTCAATTCTGGATTTTGTTTCGGATTATGTTATTTACGTAATCGGTGCCTCTTAACCTCAAATCGAATAAAACTAGCACTCAAAATTTTGTATGTTATTTGTAACTGTATGGTTAAACGAAAATATGTAACTTGACCTAAGTTTTAAACTTATAACCTAACACATTGAAAGTTAATACTCCTATTTGAAAATATAAAAAATATTTTTTTAATAGTCATTTTTAGTTTTTTTTTATAAAATTTAAAATTAATGCAATTCATTAATAATTATTAGACAATAAATTTATAATTAATAATATTTTAAAAAATAATTTTAAATTAACTTTAAAAAATTCGAAAGTCATATAATTGAAAACGGTGGGAGTATAATTTAGTAACACACAAGTTGGGTTGGTGGGATGTGGACGTTCTGCCTGCCAACCAACGTGGCAACCTTTTCCCACCCAAATAAGTTAACAGCCGAAATATCACGATGGCTTGTAAGAACTGAAGAAAGTTCCAGCGTGAGCCGTGAAGTAAGACAACAAGTTTATTATCAAATCATCATCTTTGGTTGATTTTATTTTATTTTATGCTTAGATTTAGGTAATAAAAGTTAAATCATGAACTACATATATATATATATATATATATATATATATATATATATATATATATATATAGTTATATTTCAAAAGCTCCCTAAGCCATTGAACCCATGACATGTCCCTAAGAAAGATGAGTATCAAGATTTCCACCACCACCACAGTTGGAATTTAATATAGAAATTAAAATTACTGATCAACTTATTTTATCTCGGTTATAAATTATGAAAAGGGAATAGTTATTTTCACAAATAAAAATTAATATTTTTACAAAATCTCTCTTATATATATGTGAGAATTATTTATTATTCATGTGAAAGAAATTTTATGAAATTATTATTTTTATTTGTGAAAATATTAATTTCGTTATAAAAAAATATGATGAAACTCTCCCCTTTCTCTGTCTTTCAAAAAATTGTTGGTTTTTTGTTTTCACTTTCGCTCGCTATTGTTTACTTTCACAACTTCCATGGTCAAATTGTATTCGTTTGTTTTAGAATTTAGAGAAGACTAGTGGGCCACCGAGTCATGCAAATTTTAGCAAGCACAGTTTCATCTACTAAATTAGCTTTCTGGTGAAAAGCGTGCAATAACCAAGGACTTTTATTTTACTTACCGGCGAAAAAATGAAAGGAACCTAGGGAGGACTTGAGCAAAAACGGTCAATATAATTCATATTAATTAATCACGTTCAATAACTTGTCATGAGGTTCACTTTTTTTTAATTTTAATAATGGTTGGATCGATTTGTCATAACTAGTGTACATGATTTGAATATGAAGAACAGTAGGAGAAAAACGCCGAAGTTGGGTGGTTGACCGTTTTCTTTTTTGTTTCTTTTGGTGAACTGGAAGCAATTATCCGAAATGGTTTGCCATATATAATAAATTGATTGGAAAATAAAGTAAGTTCTGTTCAAGATTCATCAACTATCTTATGCCCCACACCATGTATCTACTACTAATTATTATTTAATTGTCGACGAATCTAGTAATTACAGTGCGGGGCGGATGAATCTACTAATTATATATATATATATATATGTGTGTGTGTGTGTGTGTGACGGTTCAAAAGTATATCTCTTAAATAGCATATTTTTATTAAAATTACGTCGCTTTGAAGATTTTTTAATGACATTTTCGTAAATAAAAAAAATAAGTGGGGTTAAGGAATGTTACGTCATGTCACATCTTCTTTTAATATTATTATTTTTAAAAAAGAATTTTCAAAACGACGTCGTTTTGATAAATATATGTTATTTAAAAGAGATATGTTTTAAATTCGTCATATATATATATATATATATATATATATATATATATATATATATATACTAATTTTAGTTTGCTTATTTTCCAACTATACAAGAAATTTTATCTAAAATTTTACAATATGGGTTCACTTATATGGAAGCTGAAGTTGTAACTATACGAGTCCAAACTGCATAACCCGTATTAAAAATAAGTTACATGATTTTAATTTTTAATAGACCCATAATTATATTAAGTAAAATAAAATCAAACTAAACCCATTTTTTATTAGGTCAACAAGAAAGTCTAATTTTATGTACGTGGATAACATCGATCTATTTAATTTATATAATCCCTCTGTTTCACTGAAATAATTTAATTTCAGTAGTGAAATTTATAAATACTATTAAAAACGTATTTTGTTTCATACAACTATTAATGTTTAAAATACCATTCCAACGTAGCAGGTTGCCAAACATGCACTGCATGTGCGTTTGTTTCCCATTTTTCCTACCCAAAGTTTATACATGTGAGCCCCTTTTGTTAATAACGTTAAAATAAACAACCGCGATGAGTTGTAGTAATCATATAATTAATGTAGTAAAACAGAATTTGTTTTCCTAATCTCGTGTCTAGTAGACGTTGGACAAGAATTTGACAAGTGCTGGATTAATTTACCTGCCTCTTTTGTAGGTGTATTCGATGTTTACACTTCATCCCATTTTTCATGCCTACTAAGTACTACCCAACCTGGTGCTACTCTTACAACCACTAATAGTGAATTCACAATTTTTTTTAATAAAAAAATTACTGTTTCTAAAATTAAAAACTAATGTAATTCATATCGATTTTTGAAAGCGATAAATTTGGTAGTTAATAGTCTTTTCTGTATGGCTGTGTTTCAAGATATATAATCAATTTTGATTTTTAAAAATTAGTTTGAGATATCGTCAAATTAAAAAAAAAATGAATTAATTCATTCTATTTTAATCCCTTTTTCAAAAAAAAAAAAAATCTATTTTAGTCATACAAAACTAAGTAAATTAAAAAATAAATAAATGTGTAAATATCTCAAATTTACTTGGTCAATAAGTTACAAATAATTTTATATTTATAAGAGAACGGTTACCTTTTGAATAATTTACAATAATTTCAATTATATTAATAAAAATTAAATCAAGTTAAATTCATTTGAACTTTAAGATTTTGCGAATTCACTTCATACAAATATAAAAGAGACTCTTTATCGAACATAGGCAGCAGTAGTTGGTAATTAAATTCCGTCCTTCCTAAACATGAGAGTCGTGTTAATTTTTTATTATTTATTTCTTCTTTTTTTAACCTTTTATATATATTAAATTTTACTTACAAGACAGTAGTCCACCTCCATTATTGGGTATATGAACAGATGCATCATCGAAGCTTTCCACACAAATATCATACTTTATGTTGACTATGATTACTTATTTATTTTATACGCCGGGATTTTGTTTTTGTATAAAGTGGAGTAATTAATTAGCGCGCAACAACATGGCTCCAGATGTCTTCCAACACTTCCACCCACCATGTGTTATACATGTGCTTCGTATATCTGTGCTGTACTCAACCTTACTAAATCAATCACGCAAATTTACTAACTCGTCTCCATAAATAATATTAAGCGATTATTCATCTTCCATTTTATCTCTGATCGAAGTTAAAATCACCGTCACGGAGGAAACAACACAAATTGCCATCTATAGGATGGAGGACTGTATAATTTGGTAACTTCCGTGTATCACGTTTGGGGGTGGAATTATAGACTACTTGATCCGATTTCTCCACTATAACACTCGTGATAATATTTGCAAGGAGGATCATCATCAGCCTTGTTTGGCGGATTTTCTATTTCTTTAAGAAGACCACGATATGCTATGAATAATACTCTAGTTAAGAGATCTCTTTCACTATGAACTGCTTCAACAACATTTTTTTATTTATATAATAATTATATTTACATTTTAACTTTTTTTTATTGCGCTTCACTGCAAAATTAAAAGAATGAAAATTATGTTCTACGATAAAAACAAATGAAGAAAGTTGGAGCACATAAATTTTCCAAAAAAGAATGACTGAATGAGTATATAAAAATATATCTCAATATTTGGATTTCTATTTTATGGCCAGATCAAGGGGCATCATGCAAAGAGATCTTCAGCGGTTCTGAATTTTAAGCCAATCAAGAGTTCAACATATATATATATATATATATATAAGAGTGATCTATAGTAAGCATTTACTAAAACAATTGTTCCAGCAAATTGATATTTGACCATTCAAAAAAAAATCTATCGATCTAAAAAAAAAAATCTCCCATACCGCTACTTACACTATGTTTTTGAGTTTCTGTCTAAATTCGGCCAATTTTGGATTAAAAAAACTTTAGCAGGAAAAGTGTTCAAGTTTTTTTATCAATTTTTTTTCTTTTTCGTTTATTAAAAAACTCAAAAATACAAAAATTAGACAAAAAACTTAAATTTTTTGTTCATTTTAAAACTCAAAAAAGAGTGTTAGAGTAGTTCTCTTGCCCACCCTCAGAAAATAATAGTAGCTATATTGTTAACTAGAGCTGGCTATTGATAAAACTGATAGTTTTGCTCTGTGGACCGTGAGCAATAATAACTTTTAGCATGTAGTGGATATGAAATTGGATAAGTGTACGTGTATAACTTTAAATATAACTTAAAATATTATATTTTGATTTCAATTATTGAAAAATAGAGTCTGACACGAAAATTCATATTAGATTTCACTTTTTAATAGTTAAGATGTATGTAGTGTTTGAAAAAATATTTAATTATAGCGTGTATAAAGTTATCTTATGAAATCAGCACAGGCCGAAAAATCAGGTGACAATTTGCATAGGCTGGACCAAATTAATTGAAAAAAGTAGGGTGGTACCCCTCTTTCCCCAACAAGGCACTACCCCATGTTGTTAGGATCAGGAATGGATATTGTATGGTAGCATTTTGGAGTCAACTTGTGTGCAAGTAAACTAACCTGACCATCAGCTAGCCCAGAAGGCCAGAAATAAGAATTTCCTCAACTTTCTAACTATTTATTTACCTCAATTAAGGTTTCTGCACAATGAATATTCCTTTCGATATATATATATATATATCATTGTGATGTATAAAGCTTCAGTGTATGAGTATTACAACGTGAAAAAAAATTGTATAAGATTTATTTATGTGGTGCACCTGATCAATCAATTACTACTACTTGCCTTATTTTTTTGGGAATATTAAGGTTTGTGCTTAACATATATATATATATATATATATATATATATATATATATATATATCAAATGGTAAATGTATTACTAAAAGATTAAAGAGAAAAACACATTAAAATTTAATATTGAAAAAAGTAAATTTCTCGTATTCAGATTGAGATAGTAATATACTTGAGTTCTGATTAATCAAGAATACACAAACTCAAAAACTGTAAGGTATGGATAGAAGCAAAGTTTATGTAAAATACTCTATCATACATACTAATATATATTAGATTAATAATTACTAGCCATTTATTTTTGACATTTTAAACGATTTTTAGTCAGGGAATATAAATAGATACTTCTAACAATCAATTGCAAGTATGGAGCAGAATGTTGGGAGGTTCCATTGTAAACTTAAATCGGGAAGAGTTTTTTTTTGTTTTTTTTTCCATGTATTGCAAAAGGCAACAGATATAACATGACATGCGACTATTAGTCGAAAAGAATCCAACGGAATCAGAAATAGAACGAGTATAGCTACTTCTATTAGCATCAGACCTTGAGTCGAATTGATCGTGTCATGTGCAACGTCCGTCAATGATGGACGTTCATTAATGTCCATTGATTTAGGCATCATTATGTATCCGGTTTTAGTTGTGATAGAGATGTTACGAGACGAAGGCTGAAATTGTCATTTGGATGAGTACCATTGGATCCGTCATATTCTTGTTTCTATATATAAAAGGCAAGGGAGCAATAATTGAGTGCAAGAACTTGACACAATCAAGCTGTCCCAGTCAAGGTATTTATGCCAGTCCTTTTCTAAGGAAAATATGAGCTATTCACTCATGAACATAATTACACATTTACACTGCTCCAATAGGCAGCCTCAATGTTGGAGTGGTGGAACACACAAGGGTGAGTTGTCGAAAATTAAAGATTACAATGACATAGAGACTTTAAAACATATAGATGGTTAGTAAGTCAATGTTTATACTCTGTATTTATTTAGATCGTGATTAATGCCCATTCAAAATTGTTCGTGCCGTTATAAATCAATGTGGAGCGCTGTTTTTTGTCATTTGAAAAAAAGAAAAAAGAAAAATTAAATTTTGTGAGTTTATATCACTAACGTTATTCACTGATTCACCAACACTTATAATTATTGTGATGTGACAGTATTATTCTGAATAATTATATGTTAAAAAAAATATTAAACATATTTACGTTTTTACGAATTTAATAGTTTGATACTTGTATATAATCTTTAGAAAGTTTAACAAATTTGTGAGAAAATTTGACAAGTGTTCTAGGATTTATCTCACCTCTAAGTGCTGCTTGCAAGTTTTGATCTCATCCAAATGAGTAGGGGCTACCCATTGCTCATAAATAAATTATGAATGAAGTTCATCATATTCCAAGAATCTCTTTTCCCCCTCTCCATATACTGTAGAAACGTTTTTTATGTACACTAGATTTTAAGCCCACTATTCCTAGAAGTAAAGCCACTCTTTAGTTTTCAATAGGCCCAAACTGTTTAACATTGCTCGAGAAATCATAGAAAGAAAACATTGTTTCGTCAAGTAAGATAGAAAACATGGGCTTTAACTGTTCTAATAGAACTAAACTGGGCTTTCTGTTGTAGCTCATCTAACAAATTAGCTGATTCGCTCCAATTTTCTCTAAAAAGGTGGAGTCTACTCAAATTCGATCACAAATATAGCAATTTTAAACTACCATTTAGGGTTAATAAGCATTAAATTTATCATCTCAAGTGATCAAGTAAAAGAAAAGAATCCTATGGTTATAATTCTTGGGCGGAAAAACATTGCTATTCAGCTCCATCTGATTTTGTTCTAGGATTCTGGCAAGGCCCATCTCGAAATCCTGCTCGTGTGAATTGGCCCATCAACTCGTGTCAAGTTTTTTGCATCGCTTGCTGGTGATGCTTACATCTCCTTTCTATTTCCGGTCTGAACAAATCAATCCTCTGTATATTTCACCATTTCCGCTACTGTTCTTTTAAAAATGGCGATTCACACCGGATTTTTCTCTCTCCTCAGTCTCTATAGTCGCCAGAGTCAAATTTATTCCGTCCTGGCGCGATCAGTCCACGGCCTCTATCTTCTCGTGTGCCTATACCCCAGCTACGGTGGAAAGCGGTTGCTTAGTACTCGCACTGAATCGAATCCACCGGAATTCGCCGGAAAAAACGCCTATGACCTCTTAGGAGTCTCCGAGTCCAGCTCATTTACCGAGATTAAATCTTCTTTTCGGAAATTGGCTAAAGAAACCCACCCTGACCTTGCTCAATCGCCAAATGATTCCTCCGTAGCTCAACAATTTGTTCAAATTCTCGCGGCTTATGAGGTATTGATGCTTTTCTTTTATTCATTTGATTTAAGAAATTATACTGATTGCAGTTGTGCGATTTGCTTGACCAACGTCTGAGACATTGTTTTCAGCTTTGCTTCTGTATTGATGTAAAATTGTAATGAAATTATCTTCAATTGCTATATGTTTAATTGATATAATTAGGTACTAAGTGTCTTTGACGATTGCAGTTAAATCTTATATTCTTGTTACTATCTCTCTTCCAAAAGTAGAGATACAATTTGACTTTTTAAGTCAATTATAGAAATCCTAAAATACAATATTTATATGAAGTCATTTAAGTTTGGCAAGAACAAATATGGTAATTTATAGTACTTTTTAGTTGATTTACATCAGTTATAGTTGTTTGTACTAAAATCAAATAAATTCCTATCAATTTTGAGTTTTGCAAATTGACTTAAGGAAGTCAAAAATAAAATGTACATCAATTGTGGAACCAGGGGAGTAAAATGTACTGTCAAAACATTTGTGACACAGCGATAGTAAATCAAGCATGAATGCTTAGTATTTTGCACTGTTTATAGGTGTCAATCGTCTACTGTATATATTTCTTTGCAACGCCTTGTTATTTTCAAATTTTAACACTTTGTGTGCGTGTTCGTGTGCATGTGCATGCGAATTTCTCATGCATTTTAGTGTTTTCTTCAATTCATAGTGCAACAATGACATGAACTTAAGAGAATGTGACTTCTTGCAGAGAGATATTGAATATATTAGGATACTATGAAGAAACCAACCAATAGATTAACTTTGCTTTTAATATAATTTGAAAAATTGTGAAGTCTTTTGACTTACTCATCTACAATGAAATGCAGATACTGTCAGATTCGGACAAGAGAGCCCATTACGACAGGTATCTGTTATCTCAAAGAGCCCTCGTTCAGACACGGTTTAGAAAAGGTTCGGTAATGTATAAATATGAATCCCATAGGGCAACAATGAAGCAGATGGAAGTTGTTGAATGGCTAAAATGGTATAGATATGCTATTAATGGCATTTTATCAGAGAGAAGGGTGGTAGTTGGATCAGGCTATTTTGACGTACTGGAAAGGGATTTCTATTCTGCCATACATGCAGCGTACTATGGCCCCAAGATTGAGTCCATGGACCTCCTTCCTGAGTGTTTTGAAGCTGAGGAGAGGTCTACATGTGAAACTCCAGAGGTTTTGCACTTGGTGTCGGGGAGAGACCTTTTTGGAATGGTATGCATAGCCGAAAGGGTTCCTGAATTATCACATGCCTACAATGTAAAACTGCCACCTGTTACTTCTGAGGGTTCAGTGTTATGCCAATCCAATGAGAGTGCGAGAACCCAAATGGAACCTGGTGTAGCCAATTCGGGAGTTTGTCAGATGCACAACAACAGTTCTGATCACCGTATATCTGATGCATATAAAGATCTAGAGTTGCATGTATCAGGGAGGGTTGTTGCTGTGGCTTCTAGAGTGCCGCCTAAAAGTTACAACAATGGGATGCAGAATGAAGATTCTGCAGATCATATACAAGTTTATCTAATACCAAATGAAGACTTAATGTCTGAGACTCACGGATTTCCTAAAGATTCTGTTATGGGTGTTGCAGTCATATCAAGGATTCCACTGGGGACTATAATTGGACTGGGGACGAGCCCTGAAGAAGGGTCCTGCTACGTCCATGATAACTGTGGCAGGAAGACCCATGTAGTAATGAAGCATAGAACGTTGCTGGTGTGTTTTAACCTTCTTTCAGCTTCATTTTGTTTTCAGCTCTCATCCTTGTTAAATGCGGATATGGAATCCTTCTGCATGCATTAAATTCTTAACCTCATTCACTTTTCATTTTGGTGATCTGTGCATCACTGAGCGCAAAGGCATAACTACGAGGTGCTCTCAAATCTGTAGACTGTTAATTGCATTTTGTAGAAACCCTTTTATTTTCATTCCAAACAAGTCTTTTACAACTTATTTCATTTTCTATATATGTTAGTGGTCAGAATTTGTTTCTAGCTTCTATCAAGCTCGCAATGGACAAAAAGGCTTGCCGCTTGCAGGTTCACCTTTTGTTGACTATGCAACTCTAACTTATGTTTGAATGTGTTGCTTGAAGAACTCATTCTTCATTATTGATTGATTTAGGTGCTTCTTGGATGCGATATATATTTCCTGCATATCATGTTGCGAGAAACCATACATCTTCAGTTTAAAGTTTCTTTGCACTGAGAATCAGCATTCAGTGAACTTGCTCATGATTAAGTGTGTAATTTTATTTATATAAAGAATTGCCATGCATTGTTGTCAATTTGGGTTCTCCTTTCAAGGACCTTATTTTTTTAATCTTCTTTTGCATTGTTAAATGTACAACTTTTTTGCCCGCTAAACTAACCACATTCTAATTTCCACTATTAGACCCTGTACTTTGTCCCGCACTTGAAGTGCAGAGAATTGACTTTGAGATAATATGGTGTAGTATTTAGTAGTTCTTTGGATCAGAGTGTCATCAGAAATTTTCATTAAACCTTCCTAAACTCTGGTTGATTTTACTCTTTACTTTTTGATGGGTGGATAGAAGTTATGTAATACTTTTACATGTCAACTGTCAAGTATTTTTATATTTCTCTATGTCTCAGGTAAAACACTTGCACTGGTATCAAATAAGAGATGAAGCTTCTGTTTGTGAGTGCAGATGCAGTAGAGCTCGGTTACCACCTAGCAAGTAAGCTGCACCGTTTTATGTTTCTTCATTGATCTTAATTTTTTTAACGATTATTTAGCTAAACTGGCTTCTTAGGTCCATTTTATTAATCGGTTTTGAAATGTAAGCTGCACCCTTAATTGGTTTATTTTCTGATGGCAAGAAATGCATCGACAGCGGAGCATATATTTAACTATGGCAACTAGATCAAACATATAGAAAGCCTCCTTTTACACGACAACCATCCAAGAGTTTTATTTTAGCCGAACCTAAGTTTTGGAAAGGCCTTGTTGTATATGTATCTTTATAAATTGAGAATTAACAGAAACAAATATGAACACAAACTTCATTCCCAGGATGAGTATGTTGTATTGTTGTTAAGAAATCAACAAAATGGTTTTATCTAGATATGGTCAGTGTATGATACCTTATAACCAAATGCCTGTACTATTTGATGAATCCCTCTCTATCATGTTCATATTCTGAGCTTATTATTATTTTTTTCTTCAGATTTTGGCTGTTTGAGCCTCGATGTGGGTTGCACGACATTGGGGGTTGGTATGTTGAGACATTTGGCAGAGATAAGAAAGGCCGAAACGTACTGTCCCAAAGATTTTGGGATGGCTTGGATACAAGTGAACAGTTTGAAACGTAAGTCCTTATCATATAATTTTCAGCACTTGTAAGACCTTTCCACTGTTTCTCTTGAGCTCGAGTAATTAACAATTACAAAGAAAAAAGTGATTTTACTGTTTTCACATGTTGGTTTTTAGTATTATTTGACATCTTTTTAACTTAACAATGTCACTAAAAGTAATTATTCCAGTACTCTTGCCTGTTTACCGGAAAGCCTTAATAGGATCAAAAAACTTTGTGTAGTTTCTGGATATTTGAAAATCTAAATAGAGTTGCGGTCTAGGTAATTACCTCAGTTACGCAGATCGCTGCTTGGTTGGTCTACATGTATTAACATTGACCAACCTAGCATCATATCATATTCTTGTCATAAAATTTTCTTATGCCTGAAGGGACCAATAAAAGTCCATCTTTGTCTTTATTTAGAAGTCCGAAAGTAATGCAAATGAATGAAAAGATAAGCTTTCTGCTTTGACCAAGACCGAAACATATGATTCAGAAATTGACTAGTCTACTATTTATTATTATTATTTTTTCGAAATGCATTCAAACTGCTGTTATATTTACTATGTGTGGAAGACTTCATCCAGCCATGTACTTGTTTGCTCTCACCTACAGAAATTGTTTTTTCTGTCCCCTCAACGATGCTTTCAGAATTGCATCAGAATCGCTCTAATTTTTGTTTACTGTGCAGAAGACATCATCCAGCCATGTACTTACTTGCTCTTGCCTATAGAACTCTAGATATTGAAAGTGCAAAGAGAAGAAAGCAAGCAGCAAAATATACTTGTGCAGAAAAAATATCTAGAATTCTCAGTTGGTGGAAGAAACTTGTATAGGGTGGAGAAATAATTTATGGTGATTCTGTCATTTCTGAGTCCTAAATATATCAGCTGACTTTGTTAGTGTTCTTTGATGGCTTAAACAACACTGGCTATGGAACCTGATAATCTATCAATCTCCTTCCAAGAAATTTGATGAAGAACTCTTGTAGATTCACAGAGAATTGAAGGAAAATTCATCGCATAGGCTCTTTGTGGAATACATGATGGTCATCTTGTGCTATATCGAGAAAATATCATATTTTCCATTGTGATCTATGTTGTTAATCCTTAGTAATATCACATATATAGAGGTCTGTTTGGGCTCTACACCGAGTACCACCTCATCATGGACTCGCTATTACGATGTTGTTTGTTTGGAGTATGAAAAGATGGTGATTAACCACAAAACCATGATGCCATCAAGGAAGAGATCAAATAAGTTTATACCATCTGGTAGGAGGGTATGGTGTCTCACATGGAAAAAACAGCTCTAAATCAGACGATTGACACATTAAGGTGTGCTTGTAGTGTTTTACATCTTCACCGCATGCATAAATTTTCGTGGATGAAGAGGACATAATTTTTCTGGAAGGCCGTTCCTGTTTCTTCATCAAAATGTTCATTTCACGTTTGTAAAAGTATCTTGTAATGTAAATTTGTTGCTGTAAGCAATTTATTAGCGCCGTATAATCCATAGTTCCTCCAATATTCATTGCTTAGTTTTCTAATTTTCAGGTTATTTGTATCATCAATACTGTTTCCCCAATGTAAAGAGATAAATTTGTAAAAAAAAAAATCACCCTGTTAAATAGAGATTACAAAGACTATTTGAATCTGAAAGGACAAATGATCTGGTATTTAATTTTCTCCTTCGTTACTTAAGTAAGTCCTCCCATTTGCAATACTGCCCGCCTGCCAATGCACGATGATACCTGTCTCTGCAGTAGACTGGCCTTCCATCAGCAGCGTCAGCAGCAGCTGCTGCTAGATCATCATCAGTCCTCACTTCTGCTGGCAATCTTATTAGCTCCTCTTTTCTATGATAATTCCATTAAAGTTACAAAAATATAGTAGAAATGATAAAGTAAGTCCAAGATCATAGATTTAGTATCCCAATCTACTTGCTAACATACCTTATATTAAACTTTGTGCTGTTCTTCAAAGCTGAAATATTGGATGTATTCTCTTTTGTAGTGAAACTGTTCTGAAGGAAATCCTCCACCGGTGTGGCAAAGATGAATAAGAAGACTGCTGTAACAAGTAATGCCCCTGTCCCAACTAATGTTTGCTTCAGCAGTTTGATGACTGGTTTGACCTAGATGCATATATTTATCATATTCATTAAAATGTACTCATGTATCCCTTCTTAATTCCTTCTAGAAATGAGAACATATTGTGTTTTAGTGTTGATGACCAATTATGTATCAAAGCAATCTTTTATTGGTACCTTATATGAGCCCAATAATCTGTCACGAGCCAGAATCTGCAAGGAAGCAGGCAATTTAAATTATCAATAAATAAGTCGAACTGCACAAATAATACATATGATAGTCATTATGAGTGTGATATGCAGAGACAATAACGTTATTGTCCTTCTAGTGGAGTCATATCATCTATTTATCAATGATAATTATTCAGTTAGTGACAGCCCTGTGGTTGTGTACCATTCAGTTGATGGTAAAGTGTTCAATCTAGATTATAGAGTTGAGTCCTTATCAATGTATGCATTGGTAAAGTGTTCTTCGCTGGCACTCGTATTCTTCTTGTAGAGTTGGGTTACTTGGGTAGCATGAACTTTGCTGTTGTAGGTAACACTGGAACTCAGGGCACTTATTATAAGCAAGTTTGGACTCTAGATTCTAGTTCTTCTGACATTTTTTTTTGTAGGAGTTATTTTTTCTTTCTTGACTAGTTCTTAGGTGTCTTTGGCTTTGGCATATGAAAGGTCAAAAGTTTCATCTAAAATCATGACACTTATTTAGTACATGGTTTTATAATAGCTTAATACTATTGATCTTTATCAAATATGCAGACCTCACAAGACTCTATAACCAGTCATTTGTGTTATGTGTTAAAGTATGTCTAGACACATTTAATTTGCATTGTTTGGGTTTGTGGATCTGTATTTTGGTGTGTTGGGGAGGAGTGGATATGTCCCATTTCGGTGGATGATTTGCTGCTTTCTTGTTCAGAGGCTTTGGAGGGCGAAAAAAATGCTAAGATGCTTTGAAAGAGTACATCCTTTTCTGTTCTTTAGGGAATGTAGAACAGGCATAATTCTCAGCTTTATAGGGACATTTATCATTTGCTTTGCTGCAAGATAGAATCTTATTTCTTACTTCGCTTTGGGCCTTTGCTATGGTTGCCACCAATTCTGTATCTCTGATCTTTCTAAAGATTGGAGAGCCCCTCTTTATAGAGTATTTTATTTTTATTTTCACTTGCCATAGGTTGGTAGACTCCTTGTCCCCTTCTGCTTGTAATCTCTCTGTTCTTTTAATAAAATTTCATTCTCTATCTAATTAGCAAAAAAGGAGTAGATCATGTGGTGCTCTCCAGCTCCATCTTACTAAAGCCCATTAAGTTCGATTTTCATTTTCACATATTCCGGAAGTTCAGTTAGTGTAAAATGTATCATGAGAATGGATTCTTGCTATTTGAATCTATTTTTCTAGTCGCAGTTCTTAGTTGAAGCCTTTTATATCTGAGTTTTGACACCCGAAACAGGAAAACGGAAAGGGGAAAAAAAGAGGTGAAAAACCTAGCAACTCAATTTTAGGCCTTGCTCACATCATTCTACATAAATATGATTCAAGTGGTAAGGCTCTAACCTCGGGTGGCTTTACCCACATTTGTCCGTCATACCATCCACTCTCTTCATAAGGTATGACTGCTGATAAAAGTCTATCACCAACATAACTCCATCCCTGCAATATGTATAATGCAAATCATAAGTTACAATGAGACAACCATTAATTTGTCAGGAGATTTAACACTGGGCACTAATAACTGAGAAAGGGATTTTAATCTTTGATTCGGCTGACACTGGTATGCTTTATCACTAGAAGTTAGCTTGGAGGCTCAGTTAATGTGCAAATTATGTTTCATAATTTTAAATGTACTGTTAATTTCTGTTACTTGTGAAGATGCTCTGTTTATGATCTATTTGCATTATGATTTATGAACTGCAGTAGTGACATCACCGTAACATCAGGTACTGTACCAGGTAAATCCTCAGGACAATCAGTGAAACAAGAAATAGAGTCCCTGTTCCAGCTGCCAGGGCAAATCGTAATGGTTCCTGCAGGAACAGGTGAGACAGTGTTAAGAAAAATATTGCTGCACAAGAAATATTTTCTTGAAAGTAAAAATATCTGGCAGCTTAGAAAAGTTTTCTTCCAGTGTTAGTCCGGTAAATTATGCTATTAAGCTTTGGAATCTATTACTTCTGCAGCATATGTTTTTATGCTTGAAACAGCAGTTCTGCTATCTTAATTTTTTTATAACTATGTTTGAAATAAAGATTCTTTTATTTACTTGCTTATTAAAAAGTTTCAATGTAAGATACTTAAATGTCTGTTAAAGGAGAGGGGGGGGGGGAGGCAGTTTCAGTTAGTTACAGAAATTGTTAGGAAACAAGCTGTTGCTAGTTCTAGAATTAGAGGGGAAGTTTGTTATTCAAATTGGAAACGGTGATGTGGTATAAAAGGGAAAGGATTGAAACAGGTGCCTCTTTTTTTCTTTTTTTTTTGTATTACATATATAATTTATTTTAAGGTGGCTCTTCTGATCTAAAACTACTATTTTTGTTATTTTTTTTCTGTTCTGTTTTTCTCCATTTTTGGTCCTATATAATAGTCTTGAACCCTAGAGTATTACATATTTAACTCAGCTGTAACATATTTTGAATTTGAAAAAGCTAATCAGTACTTACCAAGTAGGAACTAATTGGTGTTATAGACAGAAGAGAAGCAAATAAACTCTGCTTGCTTACCTCATTAGGTTGATCCTTGCTTCTGTATTATACAAAATCCTGCTATTGGAAAATAAATTGCTCCTAAGGCACCTTGTTTCGTGAAAATTGAATTGTCTATTTTATAAAAACAGAAGCATACCTTTTTTATTATAGAGGATACTTACTTTTGTGACTCTGCATTTTTATATATGTGTGTGGGTGTGGGTGTATATAAAATAAGTTGTTCTAA
The DNA here is from genome assembly GCA_947179155.2 of Hedera helix. Classification (NCBI taxonomy): domain Eukaryota; kingdom Viridiplantae; phylum Streptophyta; class Magnoliopsida; order Apiales; family Araliaceae; genus Hedera; species Hedera helix. The sequence continues at coordinate 40,453,382 of OX359275.1, forward strand.
GTGATCTTTTGAATGTCAAGTATGACTTTAGGAATGCTTGTAAAAAAAAAAAGTTAAATTCTTTGCTCAAGTGTATATCAGGGATGTGCTGCTTATGTTCTGCTTGCTGATTAATGTTCCTTATAATATATACTCAGAAGGGGAATCTTTAAACATGAGTTACCCTTGAAGGATTGAAGCTTGCAGCTGCAATTGGTGCCCCCAGCACTGTAAATGTCACTAACCACAAGCCCCCGAGGCGTGCAAAGAAGGACCCTCGACTCAGTTCGCCCCAGGAGTATAAAGGTCCATCTTTGAGAGATGAGTACTCATTCACCTATCACATAAACAGATAAACTTTAGCAATAATAATTCACTATCAATCATTCTGCAACTCCCCATTGACCTGTATTGTAAGGATAGCAGGTTAACATGTATACATTTTCAAGGCTCTAACAATTTAATATTTATACATGTTTTGGAGCCTATTTCCATGAGCCTAGGAGGCTTTCATCAGCTATGTATTTGTTGCAGTCATACAGGATTTGTTTTATTTTATTTTTATTTATTAACTTACCATCCCAATTTTCTTTTGTATTTTTAGTGTAACAAAGTAAAACTCCAGCAGTAATCTCGAGTGATATTTCCTGGCATCTCTGAAATGTGGCGGTGCATGCTTCAAGCATTGGCTGGATGGACCAACAATAGGTGCAGTTGTATCGATTAATTATGTCAACACATATATGTTTAAGAAGTACACTATAATCAATTTGTTTCTTCTACTTGGTCAGCAATATATGCCAATTCTTCTTTTGGTCTGATATCATCTAAGATTGAATATCAGAAAGATGGTCTAATGTCTTAACAGTCTAAGCATGCAACTTAACTTGGGGAAAGTGAAGACCCTCTAAATTCATTGATTCATTCTTACACACCAGAATGCACCATTTAGGTGAGAATTTTCATTTACCAGCTTGAAAATTTACTCTTGACAATTTACTTTTTGTTTAGATGGTCGTTATATTGGTGCAAGGAGAAGATATTTTGAAGTTAGTAGTGGGGTAGTCAAACTCGAAATAACTAGTATTGAGTTGCAGCTAAACATACCGGCCTTTGTTCAAAAGGGACTTCAATTTCCAACCCAGGATCCCAGCTTCGGCCCGGTAATCTGCTCATGCCTCCATCCATTCCATCTTTCAAGGCCTTGACCGTAATCCTGCGGAGTATGCTGTTTGTTCTGTCATACCGAATTACCCATGAGCCGTAGTTGCCTTGAATCTTGGCTTGCCTTGGATTTGGAACTAGAGAACAGTAAACATTTAGCTTGAGCATTTTATCTTCTATAATTGAACTGTAGTTGATGCAGAGGTTCTGAGCTTCTTAATCAATTGACTGGTAAGTGGTAACCAGGAGAAGGAGAGCTATTGAGGTATCTGGCGCAAGGAATGGTTGCAAATTTTCGGGGGACCATGCAGTGTTTAATATTCCCTCTATCCAAAAGAAGAAGAAAAAAGTCTCATTTATAAAAATTTTAAATATTAAGAATATTTTTATTTATTTATGCCCCTATAAAAATTTGTTATTTGGTAATGTGATATTACAATAAACTTTAGGATATTATCTTATTTCATACCATTATCACTTAAAAGGTTAACTCTTTTTAGGGAAAGAAGCAAGTGAGCGGACTTTTTTTGTGTAATGGAGGATTATTACGTGAAAGAAATCTATGGCACAAAATCAATTCAATTTTGTTCCGAGGTTTACCAAGTAGTATTTTTTTGCCACGAGTAGAGTAAGTAGTTCGTTGATGGCCCACTAGTGTTGCGTGCCTACGCGTGCCTTGCGTCCACTAGTCGTGCTTGAATGGTTAATAAGTGCGGTTATCCGAATGCTCTGATCTTTCGGTTTGTGGTTTATGCGAAGGGTGGTTGGGTTTGTGTGGGGCTGCAATCTAGATAGAAAACGCCTTGGACGATGGATATTGTGCACTTCTCACGTATCCACGACCAGTCAGCTACGTCTATTGTCGTCATTTTTCCATAATTGAGTCGTATAAATTATTATATACTTTCACTCATACTTTTTCCAGGTATGCACACTAGTCCTTAAGTGGACTAGAAAATACACAAAAATAGTCCCTCTATGGCTCTATTTATCACAGAAAAAGAAAAAGAAAAAATAGCCCCTTGCTTGAGACGTTAGTCCTTTTTAATCTTTATCTTTATTTTTTTTATTTTAAAACTTCAAATTTATATCAAGCACACTTGGATATAACTTTTTTAATATATTCTTAATTTAAATTTTTTGAAGAAAAGAATTTGGAGCAAGCTGAAGTTTAGCCGTATCTACCAAACCCGTAACGATACCCATATTCTTCAAATGTCATTAACAGAAAATGTTATTTATAAGGATTATGTACAATTGTGCGAACAAAGTATAATACATTAATAAAATCAATAAAGGAAATATTTTGTTATACTTAAATACAACATAAGACTTCGGCCTTTTGCGTAAAACTAAAATAATTTTAAAGCCCACAGGCTGAAAGACAACTCGAAACACCAAAAGTCGCAAATCATGGTTATTAAGTTTTTTATTTAAGTCAATTTTGTTGACAACAATAATGATCCTCTCTCCGTCTTAAATTAAATACTCAAATTTAATTTTTTTAAGTCAAATTAATTAATTTTAAAATTAATAATTAAATATATATAAATTTATTTTTAAAGTTATAAAATTTAGAGTTAGTAGTAAATTGTGTATACTTTTATTTATTATTATAATCATTTCTCCTATATCTTGGTAAAAATAATACAAAAAATAGTCATAAAAATAGTTAATTTGACGTTAAAAAATTAAAATTAGGTATTTAATTTGGGACAGAGAAAATATTAAATTAAATTGATTTAAACAATTTTCAAAATTTAGAATATAAGAGCCGCACAGTGCAGTACTCATTACACATTATTTTATTAATATTTTAAATTAAAATAAATAAATAGATTAAATTTTTTAATATATTTATCTACATATAACTTATCTATTTATATCAAAAATGGGCGAGTGTGAACAGACATAAATGAATTTAGATTTATATGGATTAAATTTAAATAAATTAAAAATTTAGTGGATCGTAAGTTGACAATCATAAATAGATATAGGCGGAGGTGAACTAACTCATATATCAAATTTGAGCATTAATATAAACTAATGTATATAATGGATTTCTCACATTCTCCATAACAAAAATTCATTTTTTAGTTTCTCACTAAAATATTTGAGCTTGAATGGGGCACGTTTTGGATGTTTTAAATTAATGTCTTTTTAATCAATTTAATTGTAATTAAGAAATTAAAAAATCTACGGAAGAAAAATGTTTTCCTATTAAAGTTTTTTTTTTCTTTTGATCCACAAAAAATATTTATATATAATGACATTAAAACCCATATAACCCTAGAAATAACAAAAAATATTTGATCAAACCATTCCCATTACCAGCCATACATTGACATCATTAATTATCACACAAAAATTTTGAAGTGGTTTAAACTTTAAACCGATTTTTCTATTTTCTATTTCAATTTTTTACCAAATATAATTCGGATATTCAATTTAGGATTTCTATTGCCAAAATGATTAATGTTTATGGTGTAATTTCACTTAAATTTGAAACTTCAGAAAAAATTCTAATTATATGTTCCTTTCCTTGTAAAGGAAATTTGGAAATTATTCAAATGATTCATACAATGATCTTTTGTAAAATAATAAATCTCATAAAATAATTAAAATATAAAATTTATTATTTTATAAAAAATTATTTTATAAATCATTAAGTATGGCAAAATTCACTTCAATATATTTTTCGCTTGTTTTTCGCTTCGGTCTGTCCGTCTCTTGGACATCTCTGCATTGAACGTGTGAAAATCACTCATTAATTCCAGAACATAGCCCACAACCACCCGACATTGCCTTTAATTTAAAAAGAGAAAAGGTAAATACTTTAGAGAATAGGTAAATATTTGAAAGATAAAAAATAAATATTTTAGAAAGAGGAAGTAAATATTTTAGAAATATGAAATTTTAAAGAGAAAAAAAATTTATTTAGAAATATAATAAATAAATTTTGAAATGAATTAATTTTTGAAACAAGTGTATAACTGAGATCTAATGAGCAACTCACATTCGAAAAATTATGCTATGCTCATAAAGTATAATTACAGTTTATTTTATTCTTTCACATGAGGTCGCGTCTACAGATGGTGGGATCTATGTGAAAATTATCCTCATATGAGAGAATAAAAGAAACAATAATCATACTTTAGAAGTATAAAATAATTCCTTCTCACATTTATCCACTTATTATGTGGATAAATATTGACGGGGCACCATTTATAATTTTTATTTTATCCTTATCAACCTAAACTTATCTAATGTGGATGAATATGAATCACCTATTGGATTTACACCTATTTTGTGAATAAAACTATCTATTGATCTACCATTCTTATTACCTATCTATCTATATTATAAAGTTAAAAGAAAAAAAAAACAGAATTATTTTGGTGTAGTATTATAAAATAAAATTTTACTCCCAACTCCCTCCTACTTCTTATCATCCCTTTATTTGTCTCTTATATTTTTCATTTAGTTTCTCTCACCAATTATAATTCTTAGTTTGCATATTACTACTATTAATAATTAATCAAGCATGATCTCAATTTTAATTATTAAACTAAGATTTTATTAATTTTTAATCATTAGAATAAGATTTTATTGCGGTACGAGGCATTAAATGGACTAAAAAATGATTTGATTGTACTTGTGTGCTTATGAGGTGGAGTATAGTATTTGTTGTCCTTTCCCAAACACCTCCACAGGTATTAGGTTCCGGTAGTGAGTGGACTCCATCTGTATCGACCAATTATACTTACGGTCGGCCGAGGTACAAAATACTAGTCTCCAATCGCGTGTTACCGTGTTACACCTGCTATCTGTATCCTTTTTGACACTCGATTATACTTATTTTTTTATTATATAAGTCGTTTAGAAAAGAAAAAAAATTTAATATAAATTATTTTATACATTTTTAAAATAAAAAATATTTTAATTATTATTTATTTTACCTTTATAGATGAAATAATTGAGAGAGGGTGGAGGATAAATAATTAATTAGTATATGAACAGTAATAAAATTTTAAATCAACATTAATTACTTAACATTAATATTAATAAGAATTCTTAATATGAATGATTATGTCTGAAATGACCTATATAATATAAAGACGATAGTATATACATGGGGATTATAAATTATTTTTTAGTTAATTCATTTTAAATCGTTGGTTACAATATTTAATGGTCCAAGTTAAAAAGTTTTAATTACCATCCGCAAGTAGGGTAATTAGTATCTGTAATAAATTTTTACGAATGATAATGACACATGATTTTTTATCTTTGTCCCTCGGTTTGAATTCGTAAATATATTTTTTATATTTTATCCACAATAAATTCTTACGTATAGTATACAAAAAAAATTATGTTAACTATCTATAATAAGTTACTATAGATATTTAGTCTCCCTTATATAAAATTCAACAAATCAAATTGGGCAAGATAATTCCCACAAATCATATAGTCGCGATAGCCACCCAAAGATTAAAATGAACGAAAAGAATTCCCACAAACCCTAGAATTGTAGCTGCACTAGCTACCGAATTTGAGCGATTTGGAGAGTCCATAGTTAATCTTAAAAAAATCTTGCAAGTTTTGAAGTTGAAAAATACATTTATAAGGATAATCTTGCTACTTTTACATTGTATAAGGTTGTTTATTAATTTTTTCAATTTTTTGTTAAATGAAGGTTAATATATGTTGGTTTTTTAATTTTTTACTAAATGCAAGTTAATGTGTTAGTTTTGTTAAATTAGGTAGGTGATTTTTTTCAATTTTGATGTAATTTTGTTGTTAAATGTAGGATAATATGGATTTTAATCCTAGCCCAATTGATCATAGCGTTTTTTATGATCAACAAAATCATATTTCAGAAGATGTTTGGAATAATAAGTTATGAATTGAATTTATGGTTTATTTTTTAAATAAATTTTAAAATTAAGTGATTAAATAATATTGGTGATAGCTAATGCAAATTATGATATATTTTGTATTTGCTGTCTTTTTTATTTTTATGATTATATGAAAGGAATGCATTATCTACTTATGAAAGTGATTGTAATTTGATAGAATGGAAAGTTTTCTCAAATTCATTTGTTGTGCTTAAAAATGATGCACGCTTGATATCTACACTTGTTGAGCAGTGGATGAATGAAACTAATTCGTTCCACTTCAATTGCAATGAAATGACCATCACTTTAGAAAATATAAGTATAATTTCAGAACTTCCTATAATTGAAAACCTAAACATGTGGACTTATAAGCCATCCAAAATCCTTATTTTTAAAATATTATGGCCAACATGGCAACAATGAAAAGAGAGCCTACGCTCACCGTTGAGCAATTAGTTTGACATGGTTGAAGGATAGAATTGGACAATTACCTAATGATTATATCTATGATCAACTCATATTATATACAAAATCATATGTTTTATACTTATGTGGCTCAATGTTGTTTTTCACTTCAAATAGAACATTGTCCACCCTAAATACTTAATGTTATTATAACGAGTAAAGGATATTCAATTGTATGCGTGGGGGGCAAACATGTTAGCATATTCGTTTAGAACATTCCATAAGATAACTAGGAAGAACACTGAGTTCATATATGCATGTATGACACTTTTGGAAGTATGAGCTTACGAGAGAATTAAGCTCGGTCTTCCATTACCAAGATTGAGATTAAAGTGTCTTGTTCCTCGGGCTCATGCATAGGCTTACTCTATGGGCGATAGATACGAGGATCAATGAGAGAATCCTCATCAACATCTAAGTTTTTATCGGGGGACATTGACGGAATGGTAGGAGGCGAAGTCAATTAGAAACCTGATGATAAGTTTGATAGGCGTTTGGGGTGGGATTTTTTTTAAAGATAATATTAGTTGGATCAGCTAGAGTTCCGTTGATACATTTTGACATAGTAGAATACCAAATGCCTGATAAAATTATGTGATAGTTTGATTAGTTACAGTTAATATCGGCTAGAACCGACAGAGAATATGGTGTCTTTAAGGGACGAGAAGTAATATAAATATAACATTATAGATTATGAAACGTTGAGAGTGCCATATATTGCTATGTGGTATTTAAACCAAGTTACGAGCTTCTGTAATTGAGGCTTTGAGGTGATTTATATTGTGTACTACATGAAGTAGTACAAGAAAATAACACGCAAATGTATTCATATACCTCAGTTGCAACATGGTGAACAATATGCACCTTGAGTATACTATCTACAAATGATACATGTTAATCTTGTAAGTTTTTGTTGTTGTTGTTTTATTAACTAAATTTCTATTTAGTTTAATGATTTATATTGATAATATGAAACAACTAGTTATATCTTATTTATCTTTATTTTAAAAGAAGCTTGAAAGTGTGCTGTCTCCATATTTCAGATATTCTTTATTATTGGGCAGCCACCTAAATTTCGAACCATATATAAAATATAGAAAACTGAAAAATATAGTTTTATGGTTGACTTCAAAGACATGAAAATTAACAACGCAGAACCCGAACCATCTGGTCAAGTTGTTCTTGCACTCTAGGGTTCCTAACTCCTAGTGTCTCAAGATTATGAGGATTCGGAACCAAAGATGACCCTAAGGAATAAACTCCTAATTAAACGCAGAGATGGTGGTGCAAGTTCAAGCGGTACATCAAAAAAAATTAATGTAAAGATGGTGCAAGTAAGGATTCAATATTTAAACCATTAAAATATAAGAAGACTAGTGGTTGTACAAACACTAATGGGGTGAAATTGAAATCCCGAAGAATTCTTATTCGAGCATCCGGAGTTGTATTTTGCTTTGAAACATTCATAACTGACTTGTTTACAACCTAGATGTTAGTTTGAAGAACATGTGCTCGATAGTTATATGTCACTTCTTCAAGGAAGAGAAATTAGCTATATGTCACTTCTTTGAGGAAGACAAATACATATAAAAGCGAATGGTATTCAGAGTTTTGCTGACTTCTTTTTCATGCCTTGCTTTTTTATACAACTAGCACACCAAAATTTGGATAACTATTGTGCACTTTCTCCTCAATAAAAAAAGAGTTATATCGTGTACCGAATTAGTTGTTAAGGGTTTCTCAGCTAGAATGGGGTCAAAGTATAATCGATACGGACTATGCATTCTTCTCCACCATTAACTTGGACAATACGCACTTCATATTATTCATTTTGTTGATAAAAAAAAATAGAAAATCACCTTGATTGATCCACTACTGGATGACGCCCCCGAAATGATTATTAGAGAATTATATAAACATTTTATACAAATTATGGTATAAATTTTCCTAATACTTGTATCATAAATTTGTTATAGATATTATTGTATGGATATTCACAATCTTTATTTATTTTTGAACTTTTGTAAACTGAGATTGTCCGGAACATGCTTCATGTTATTAAGCTTGAGAATAAGTGGCCAAAGAAAGCACCTAAGTTGAATATTTTGGATAAACGGTTAAAATAAAGGAATTCGTACGATTGTAGAATCTACGTTGTAAAGTACGTGCATTGTTTCCTTCAATCGATGGACATTACTGAAGTAGAGGATTGGAGCGATGAAGTTTTGCTTACTTTTCGTTTTACAATAGCGCATGAGCTTAAGAAGTTTAGTGCTACAGAGATTCGAGAAAATTCAACTTGATTTGTTGTATATTTGTAACTTGGAAAACGTGGTTTAAGTTATAATGGATTGGTTAGGATTTTAATTTAAATTATAATAGTTTGCTTCAGATTTATGTAATGTATAAAATTTGAATTTATTATTGTTGTGTTTGAGTTGTAACTTATTTGGAAACTTATTGTTGCTGTATATGTTTGAGAGAGGTGTGGCAAAACTGATGGTATAAAAGAATTTGGCCAAACTCTATCTATAAGAAGTTCCTGCAGATAGTAGGCATAAAATTTAGCCACAACTCTTTTATGTCATCAGTTTTGCAAAACATGTTAATGATTCATCCATCATATAATACATACAAACATTAACCTTAAATTTATAATCCACACTGATAATGCATTGGTCAAGTTCAAATTAAAGTTAATATTACAATTCGGATAAAAAATACATTGTTCAAGTCTAAAATAAAAAAAATTACAACAATGCAAATAAGATAGTATTTTATGATGGGTCCTCCAATCCTAATGCCTTATAGTGATTTCGCTTGTCAGTCATGACTTTGCATAATGCACACTTTCTCAATTGTTTTTGTGTCACCACCTCTTCAATGTCGATCTTGTTTCTTTGTAATTTTTTACGGTCTTTTATTTACGAATGTATCAGATCTAATAATGGAGGAACTTTAGTCTATGCCTCATTGTTAGCGTGAATTGGTATTTCTGTCTCTATAAACTGTTTAGGAAGGTAAACATATAAAATTAGTATCTCTATCTCAACCAAATCCATAATATGGTCATACGCTGGAATCGAACTTGCCCATTTAATGATAATATTTTTTAAAAGCGTGTAAAGATGATTATACCACATGACATGTGACCGTATAAGTCAGCACCTTTATAAAATTCATAAGGTGTTTGACCTTTTACTTTATTAACTTTTGGAGTCTATCGATGCACGATTAAATTCTCAAGAATCTCATTGAAACTCTTTGCATTTATGAACTTCAATGTGTGTCAACAAATAATTCCCGCATGTTCAAACATTTGACATGTATATCGAATGTGACCCTATGGAGATAGTGAACAATGGTAAAATACCTTCGTAAACTCTCTGACACATTTGACTTGTATACCAAATATGTCTTCAACTACATTTCTATTAACTCATAAATTTTTTAGACACTGAACTGATGCGATTTTGTGAATTCAATTTGAAAACGCCTAAACATTTCTCTTATATAAATTCTCACCCCATATTTTTTTAAAGTAGAACTAAGATACATACTTCACCTCTAAGACTTGGTTTCGTAGTTAGCGGTCATCTCTCTTAAATATTGTCTTTCAATTGCTTTTTGAGAATTTACAACAAACTCTTTCATACATGTTGTGGTATTAACATACTCATCAAATAAGTTATTCTTTCATTCGATCCTTGATGTTGTCGTCATCCCAACAGTAAAATACCTCTTCGTTTAGACCCTGATCCACTTTTCTTTGACTTCGTAAAGTGAATGTAACCAATTATGCCTATGCAACTTATACTATGTCATTAAATACTCCAAACGCTTCTCAAATTCTTCAATTGTCAATGGTTTATAAATACATGTTTAAAAATCATCTTTGAACGAAGAATATTCAACATATAGGGTACGTAATTTTTCAGGGTACTTGTTACTAATATGCTGCGAACAAAGAACATAGTGGGTATAAGGCAGAACCCTAATAAATGCATTGGACATTGCTTTATCTTTATATGTTATAATCATTATAGTTGTCTTATTTTCCATAGTTTCTAGCCAAGTTTGGAATAGCCGTTCAAAAGTGTCTTTTATTTCATCTTTCAACGAGGCAAACCCAAACAATATAAAATAATAATGGTAACAATAAATTCAGAATCAGGCCTAACACAAAGAAAAAAACTTGCTAAGACATCGACGTTGTATTTCTATCAAATTTTCTATTGCAGCCTGTGCATCATGCTCCTCAACTATGTCACATTTTGTATTTTGTGCAACATTCCGGATATTCGTAGAAGTAAAACCTATATTGCCCCCCTCCACTAATTTCACTAAGTACATTCATCATCATACTTACATCAACCCTATATTTATTTAATGTTTCAATTAATTGTCGTACAACAGGAGTTATATTTTCTATGTCTGGATGAGATTTACCTTACTTGGACTAACTAATTCATGATTCTGATGTAATTCCAAGTTCAAAATAACCTAATTATTATTTTTTTAAATGGACAACAAATATTTTATGTTGACACAAAGTACAACCTATATGGTCTCTTTGACTCTTTACCTTACTATCGTCACATTCATCATCATTTATCTAATGAATTTTAATTTTTGATTTTCAACTTTACGACATTGATATAACCTAGATTAAATATCATTCAAACCCACATGTTTTTTAGTTGTCTTAATTTTAATTTCAAAACTATTTTATTTGACATAAATTCTATAAGAATTTTCAACATCTTCAAGTGTTGCAAAACTTTGACCAAGGTAAGGAATTATCCTATTAGTATTGAATGAATCTTGAATATGTACATTTTCATCTTGAATTTACATATTAGATAATAATGAAGACGTATGAGAAATCAAATTAAATATATTCTCAAACATGGTAACAATTTTATCGAGAAAAGTTGATAAATAAAGAAAGAATAAATATTGATGAATGTCTCAAACTGATTGTAATATTTAATTACAGCTATTGAATTTGTGGAATGCGACTAGAGTTTGATTTTGAGAAATATTCTCACCCAAATTAGATTTGCTAAGTTTTATAGTCAATTTTTGCATATTATTCTCAATAACTTATTGCGAATAAGACATAAAAAGATTATCAGACCTCCTCAGTATCTGTTTGAACTTTTTGCACGATTTAGAATAGAATGACTGAAAAATGAATATCTATATATATATATATTTAAAATTATATGAGTTATATATATATACAAAATTATGTAATGCACAATAATTCAACCGTCGTCATATATATATATATATATATACAGAGATAATATAATTTTAAAATCTGCTGCGACCTGAACTGAATTCAAAATTATATATATAATTTTAAAATCTGCTGCGACCTGAACTGAATTCAAAATTATATATAGATAAATTCCAGTATTCCACCTTTGAATTAAGTTCAGGACGCACACAGATTTCCTTCCTGAGCGCACAAAGAAATAAAATTCCCGCTTCGTACGGAAATCAACAAGTCGTACAAATCTTCCATGTTACCCCCTCCTTTTGATCATATCAACGTCTGACTCGTTTGACTTTGAGTCTCCTCTCCAATCTTTACAAAGGAAAGGAAAGATAAAAATTAGATTAGTTTTAACCATTTGAAGTAGTATTCATTCATTCATAATTCAGCAAAAATGAAAACCAAGGGAAGATTTGTAGGAGGACGGTGGAGCCTAGGGTTACCTGCTGTCTTTCTTTTGTGCTTTTTCTTTTTCGTCGCCGGCCTCTTCGTTTCCACGCTTCTCTCTCACCAGGTACTTCACCTCCCCCCCTCTCTCACCCTATATAATATATATATATATGTATGTATATGCATAACACTTAAACTGGATACTTTTGTGTATAGATGGTATATAGTTTCACGTCTGTAAGGTGTTTGATGTTTGTTTTGTTATAACTGGATTGGTAATTAATCAGGAGGTATCACCTAGTTTACGGCCAAAACCGAGGATTTTGGAATCGGTAGTGCAGGAGGAGAGAGTGTTTGATCCATTGGTTCATGGTCAGACTGGAGAACTTTCCTTGACCGAGATCCCCTTTCAGGTGATCCGTTTTACCTTTTTTAGTCTCTGCTTTTATTCCCCAACTAATTCCTATTTTTGCACACGTGTGTGAGTTTGTGTATATGTGTGCGTCTCTTACTGTATTAAGTAGTTTAATTAGGCAATGTTTTCTTTGTTTGTTTTTTTCAATCATGGATTTTCTTGTAATGATAATTTCCTCGTGTGACCAATTCAATTCCGAGTGTTGTAGGCAGTTATGTTAATTTGTCAATTTTTTCTGTACTTTTGCATAACTTTAGAGCAAAATAAGTGAGTTCTCATAAATTTGTTCAGTGATTGGCATTTTAAAGACTATTTGTGGTTCAGCAATGGAGAGCTACCTCTCATTAATGTTTTTATGCAGGAATTAACTGAGTCTGACTGTTCTGTTGATAACTACTTTCATTTATTCTAAACTCGTGAACTACAAGTACTGAATTGCAAGGAGAATTAAATTATACCTAAGGCGCTCTTAAGGCAACTTAAATTGTTTCATGACTAGTAACATAATTGATATACCACAGTTATGTATGTCTCCTAAGGACACAATCATTGATTTAGCTAACGTTTTATATATGACCACTACTCCACTAATCATTGATACTCTTCATTTATTAGAGCTCATGTTGTTCTCTTCTGGACGTACTCATTATGTGCCTTTTATTACTTATGTAGGTTTTAAGTTGGAAACCTCGTGCACTATATTTCCCTGGTTTTGCAGCAGCTGAACAATGTGACAGCATAATTAAGATGGCAAAGGTACGTCTTGCACCTTCAAGCCTGGCTTTACGAAAAGGAGAAACAGCTGAAAACACCAAGGGAATTAGAACAAGGTACATTCTATTTATATGGAGTTCTACTCGCACACATTCATGTGCATACTTATCATGTAATCTCGTCATGTGTAGTAAGCAATTAAAAATAGGCATCATTTCAATTTTTATGTATTAATTATTTAATCTTTCTTTTGTAAACCAGTTCGGGTATGTTTATGAGTGCATCTGAAGACAAAACTGGGACCTTGGATCTCATTGAGGAGAAAATTGCAAGGGCCACAATGATCCCTAGGACTCATGGAGAGGTAAATTTCATTCTATATTTTCAAGTCCAGTCTTCACCCATGTTCCAGTCAGGTTTGCATGTATAGTTATTTGTTGGCAAGTGAGCTAACGCTCCATATTAACGAAGACTTGCAATGAATTTGTATGGTTTAATTTTCTTTCTTAAAATTAAAGCATGCAATTTTAGCACTTTCTTATCAAAACTGATGATGTTGCATGAGTATTATAAACCAAAAGACTCAGAGCCACACTGGGGTTGTCCGGTGAAATGGAAATATACATTGTAATCAGCACAACTTGTGATTTCTATTTCACAACATAACATAAAGTGGACCAGTTTTTTAAGTATTTCTCCAAACTTGCAACTTGGCTACCAAGTGTAAAATTATTTGGGATCCCTTGAACTACATTTTCTTTGTTAAACTTCCTGCTACATAAACTGTTGAACTCTTCGTCATAGTTCAAAGTACTGGTATTGTTATGAACTTAATTTCAATGGCTTCTACCAAGGCAACAGAATTTCATGATATACAGAGGCACAAATCCCTTTTTGGATAGTATAGTCTATTTGAAAAACATTTCCATTTTCTAAAAAAATTAGAAAATGGTTTTGGACAGTATTTTCAACTCCTTTTGTTTTTTTCAGTTCATGAATCTGGTTTTTTGCTGTTTTCATAATTAACTAACATATAATTTGGTTAAGATGATCCAAACACATTCTAAAATAAATTTACTGTTGTGAAAATCATTATGCACTTTAGTGAAGAAAAAATGACTTTATTTTTCCTTTTTCATATTTTCACAAACAATTTTTTCTTGCAACTCATTTTTAGGAAATTTAGAGAACATAAACTGAATCTAGAACAAAAACTTAAAATGAAAGCAGAAAACAGAGATTGTAGTTAAACAGACCCTAAATCATTCCTGGTCCTAATCCTGGATTTTACAGATTATTCTTGTACTATATCATTTCTGGTCAAGCTGAAAATCCCAGATCCCTAACTCTGTCCCATTAGGGTCAGGGAACCAATTAAATGTTAAATTATTTTTCATCTAAGAAATTACCATATTGTGGATATGGTCAGTTCAGGATAGGCTTTCGGCCTTCCCAATGCATATTACTAATTTCTGTTTTGTTTCTAAAGCATAATCACGTGAGATCATTTGACTTTTAATTCAGAAGGTATTGTTTTAGTGCATTTTTGAGAATATCTAAGTTATGCAATTATGTTTCAGGCATTTAATGTCTTGCGCTACGAGATTGGCCAGAGGTATAATTCACATTATGATGCATTCCACCCATCTGAATATGGCCCACAGAAAAGCCAGAGGGTACATATAAACCCAAACTCTGAGAATTATTTGCCATTGTTTAGTTACTGATTGTGGAGTTTATGTTTCTGCATAACATCGATGCACAATCAACAAGCATTCATCACTCGTATAAAATTATGTTCTTTAAGCATCATATGTGGACTATGGAAAGGTTTCCATCATTAATTGATTTACTTCCATCCTATTCTTGTACCAGATAACAATATAACTAATTACACAAAATAGTTTCTGTTTTATGGATTTTTTTCTTTGTAGGTGTATAACTATATATTGACCTTACATAATTTATTCAAGGTCACTTCAAATAAAGTGATTTTGATCTTCACTTAACAATCTAGCTATACCAACTATACGGATGTAAAGAGCATGCAAAAATATGAAATTATGAAAATTTTTATTTGATTTAAAGATGTGGAGCATCATGATTATAATGGTGTAAATTAGTCAAATCCAAGAATATACGTATTTTACACTTTATAATATAATCATAGTGTTCCACAAATTTAAATCATTAAACATTTATATATTTTCATATTTTTCCATACTATTTGCATCGTTTAAATTGTTGAATGAAGATCAAAATCACTTTGTATTTAAACTTTAAAGTGACCTTAGATAAATTATGTAAGGTCAATCCTAGATACCTTTTACTCATATATATATATATATATAAAGACACACGCCAGTTAGAGATGCCATTCCTTGGCTTCATACACCATCGAAGCTTAAATACCAATACATGTTTTGGAAATACTCACTACTTTAAGATATGAATACCATATTTCTGGTACTGATCCCAAACTTCAAAATTTTCAGTCGTGAGAAACCTAGCAATAAAAGCTATCGAATATTGAATATAACTAAATTCCGCAAAGTAAACATAGCCATTCATAAAAATAGCATTTAATAGAACTCAAAAATACAATCAAATCCACCTCCAAAAGTTCATAAATTAAAATAACCTGAAATTTTAATTTTTTAAGATTGGGCTGATTCAATTGAACTTAAACGAGGTAATGATAATTAAGATAAACTAGGCTTAGTAGCCTGGATGGTACTTTGGTTTGAATGTCTAGATTACAGATAAACAAAGACCATACGGACAAAAAAGATTCTGAGCAACGTGTATAGATGACAGAGAAACAAAGACCATACGGACAAAGAAGATTCTGAGCACATGTATAGAGTATGAATCACAATTGAGATAAATTTTTAACTGGATAGACTGTGGCAGCTTCTTCAATCAAAAGAAGGCTACTATAATCAATGGTATTCAAGCTAGAATAGAAATAAAAATGAACAATTACAGACTTGAATTGTTAAGACTAGGATTTAGGATAGACAATAATTAGATATAAACTTCAATACCTTATTACTTGTTAGTATTCTGGTGAAACTTTTTAAGTATATAATTGTGATAGTTTAATAATGAAGCAAGTGGTATGCAGTTGCATAGCTACTATAAATTGAATTGGACACATCTATATTGTATTAGTTCTGAATTCTGATAGAGTTGGTGTATATATCACCATTTTTATTATGGGGATATATATGGACCTGATGAAAATGTTCCAGATGGTCTTACGATCAGTTTAAACTCCATATTTGTAAGATAAATGAAACATATCCAGTAACCTTTATCTAATGCTTACGTTCTGTTGATATTGGAGTTGACCAGAGCAGCTTTCAGACTTATTGTTCAAGAGATAATCTTAGAGAGCCTATTAGAAATGCATCGTATGCCAACTCTGCACAATGAAACATTCATTTCTGGATGCTTTTCAAATCTTAATTAGAATAACGGATATTTAGATATATACAAGATTGGAATATTTCATCTTGAAAATGTTCTAACCTATCTTTTGGTTGCTGAGCATATAAGATTATCTTTTCATTTTTTCTCTTTCTTGTCCACTTCATTCTTTGGTTTTTTGCTCTTCCAGTTTTGTTTTTGTTTGACAAGGTCAGACAAGTGTTTTTCTCCTAATGATTTCTGGATAGGAAGAAAAAAATAGCAAAAGAAAGTTTGAACTTAAAATAAACAAATGTACTTAAATGCTTTCTGTTTCTTTTCAGTTTGGATTTATTGTAACCTTATTAAGACTCTATAGAAGTTAATTTCATGTCTCCCCTTAGTAAAATCAGAAAAATGAATTGCATATATAATTTTCTTAATCTACATAAGAAAGCTTTTAGTATAGTTGTCATTTTTTCATTATCTATATACTTGCTGCTAATCATTACTAATGAGTTGGTTATTACTTCAAAAGTTTAACCTCGGCCTTGATAAATTATTTCACAGATTGCTTCTTTCTTATTGTATTTATCCGATCTTGAAGAAGGTGGAGAGACCATGTTCCCGTTTGAGGTCAACCAAATACTATCATTTCCCTTATTTTGTGTTTTTCTTTTTTCTTTCCTTTTCTTTGTGTATTTCCAAGCATATCTGAAAACAGATGGTCGCCTTATTGCTTTGATCTGCAGAATGGATTGAATTTTGCGAACTATGATTTCCAGAAGTGCGTTGGTTTGAAAGTAAAGCCACGTAAAGGTGATGGACTTCTGTTTTATTCAGTATTCCCGAATGGTACGATTGATATGGTGAGTTTTCTTCTCCTTGTTCATTATTATCAGGTTTGACAATGAAAAAGGGCTATAAATTGCTTCTCTGAGTGATTCTTGCAATAATATCAGTGGATAATTGCAGAGCAGAGACAACTGAAACTTTAACTTGTTCAAAAATATACCAAAATTTAGTTTATAAATGATTGGTTAGTTATTACGTGTTAGGAATACCAATGCTAATATGCTGGTAACCTCCCTGGACCTCTCAAGAAGACAAAAAGATCTTCTGTAATCTATAGCACTTCTACACGTGTTGCCAGGCGATGCATTCTTCCATCGACTATTTATCATCATAGGTTATACTTAGAGGTGACAGTTGGATTGAGCTGTTGAACTGCCATCTTCTAAGACTTAAATTTGATAGATTCACTAGCTGTCTTGTTGAGGAATCAACTAATAAGAAATTGTTGTTGGGAAAATTGCTGGGATATGACTATTTGAAATATAACTTTTATGGTAGAGGAATGGGAGGATTGAGACTGAGGTGGCAACCTGAAGAGATAATTCAAAAAGTTTAAAGACTTTAAGAATATACCAAGAACCTTCATTAGAGTAGTGCTAACAAGTGCAAGATAAGTTTATTAATCATATTAGATGTAAACGTGCATCAGTTTAGGTTATCAATTTTACTGCTATTTGCGACTTTAACTGCTATGTTAATTTTATGTCACCGCAGACATCACTTCATGGAAGCTGTCCAGTAATTAAAGGGCAGAAATGGGTGGCCACAAAGTGGCTCAGGGATCAAGAACAGGATGACTAAAATTACGGAAATGATATATGGACTGAATAATCCGTGCCGATTCTTTGTTGAGACTCACTTTGTGTACCGATTCTCTGTTGCTGACTTGCGTGGCTTTCAATGGTGAAACACGCATTGTGATGTCTCCCCTTGTTAGTTACTCCCATCGAGTAGGCATGTGTCCATGTAACTTACAATTGAAAGCTTTGCATTGTGATGTCTCCCCTTGTTAGTTACTCCCATCGAGTAGGCATGTGTCCATGTAACTTACAATCGAAAGCTTTTGTCGGTCCATATAGTGGTACTCCTAAAATTATATGCAACAAATTTTGTGATATGAGCATCCGGGATCTACTTACTTCTTCCTTTTTTTTGCCTGGCACGTCTGTAGTTTTTTCCGCCAATATACTTGATGCAACACCTGTTAATTTATCCAAATTAGTTGATGAACAATTTTATACGAATTGCAAAAGCTCCAGCAATGAGTATAGCCAAATCACTGGAGAATTGATATTTTCACAAGGGAGACTGATGTTTTTAAAAGTCTTTACTGACATGAATAGTAAGTAAGTTCATCTTTATATGAGTAAAATTTTACAAAAATATAAATTTTGTTTGTGAAAATATAATTTTTTTTCCTGGACGGCTGTGCATTTAATGATTTTTAGGATAATGGAATACTAGACTTTTGAACAGCAAAGAAATTTTGAAATGTATGTTAGATTAACAAGATTAAAGTAAATATTGTTTCTGAAAGAAACAATCTCTTATTTTTATTTGTATCACATTCCATCTATAAACAGAACAAATGTAATCTCCGGGTTTGTATACAATTTAGTACATAAAAATTTCTTCCCACTTTTTCACCCAGCTGCTTTCAGAATAAACAACTTGATTACTCCAGCTCAAATGCCATATAATGCAGCTTCTCCATTGCTGCTTTGTGGTTTCTGGTGCCATAAAAACTCTTCACTACTATAGTAGACCAGTGATGGGACTTCATCCTCTAAAAAGAGTATTAGTTCTCTCCGTAAACTGATATGACCTAAAAACGCGCATTTGCAACACTACACAGAAGTTTAACTGCAGCTACATTGCAAGCAGACATTAAGTTGAACCTTCTTCACTATATTTTCCTTGTAGCATGTCACCTAAAATGCCCGAGTTCGATTACGACAAGATCTTTGCATCTTTGTTCCACATCTTTTTCTATCAATCCTTTCTGATAACCATGAAAGATTGATCTTTGAAATTATGCATATTAACTCACATTTTGCGCCAGTCGTTGTGGAGTTGCTTGCCCCACTGCTTCAACAGATGCATGCAACCAGCTGCAGATAATAGACTGAGAGCAGCAAATGCTGTGATTGTTGAATTTTCGATGTTCTGATAGTACCCTCTCTGTGACGTTTTCAGGATAGTCGTTAGTTCAGTATGATCAAATAGTTACTGAGAAAGAACAAAGTAGTTTTGGATTTGGATTGGATTAAGAACACCCAAGCCAAACAGTCTGCAAGATCAGAGCCATACATTGGAGGGCCGACAACATTATGCATATCTGACTTCGTTAATTTTTATATCTTCTCAGGATCTTTAGAGTCATAAAATATTAACTCACAGCATGCATGACGATCAGATCTTTAAAGGATGGTAGGATAATTGCAAGATCATTTTGTTACACAAATATTCAACTGTTAACTACTGTGAAAGTTCTAATTGGCATTTTATTATCCTCCTAAGTAGGCCCACATCAACCATTATAAAATACACTGGTAGGTACAATTACAATATTTACGTAACTAACAACTTACAGATTAATAGAATTAGATAGACACATACCTGCATTAGGAAAAACACAAGTGCTAAATTCGCAGGAGCTAGAGACAAGCTGATCATTCCTCCCCGCAACTCATTCGGCACATACCTGCTTGAAACAATTAGCCAGAGATATATCAACAGTTACTCTCATAGAAGATGAGAGAGAGAGAGAGAGAGAGAGAGAGAGAGAGAGAGAGAGAGAGAGGAGAGTACAAAGTTCTCAATCTGGCAAGTGAAGGTAAAATAAGGCCAACACAGGCATGAAATAAACAGAATAATGCCACTAGAACTCCAATTTCCTGCACATAAAATTGTAAACTGGAAAGCTAAGCTCCAAGTCCTGGAAGCTGAACAGAGAAGAAAACTTTAATTGATTTAGTGTTTATACCTGATAGTCATAAGCTACCACAGACAGTACAATGCCTGTAACAGAGAACGCATAGAGTAAACAGTCCTCAGTGCGAAGTGATACTGGTCCATTAACAAACCACGGGAATGCTGTGCTTCCTAACATTCCAGCTCCCAGCAAACAAGGATATATCAAACCGAGATGAACTTCTCGACCATCAGCCTGGAACGTGTGTTTCAGTTGAACTTTTCATATACCTTAATATATCTAACTGCTATATTTTTAACTATATCATAAATATTTTAAAAATATAATACTCCCTCCATTTCGAAATATAGATCAATTTGACTTTTCAAAGTCAATTTTGAGATATATTCATATCTGAAATTGATATAATTCATTAAACTTTTGAAAACAATGAAACTAGTAATTAGTTGTACTCAATTTTCACAAATTTAATTGTTTAAAATTAAAGGAAATCATGTCAATTTTGAATTTGAAAATAACTTAAATTAACTTTAAAAATCAAAATTGATTTTATATTTTGGAATCGAGTAAATATTTGCAAAGAATGTGGGACAGAGGGATTAGTAAATATACAAATTCAATAATCCACAGAAACAACAATGATCTTGGGACACTGACGCTAAATTTACTATGGGATTGCCCAATATGTGTGGTTGGTGTGGTATTGTGTGCCAAATAATTATATCCAGTGCACAATCTAAGGGTAGTGGCTCGCTAATCGTAAACCAAGAAGAATAAAAATAAATTACTAGTAAATATTCTTTTTCGCCCATACAAAAAAGAAAAGAAAAAAAATACTAGTAAATATTATTTATCCTTGTTAACTTTTCTCTGAGATTCCATGGAATCACAATGTTTATATTGATGGAGTTTTCAGGATTCTTTAAAGTTGTAATCCCTCTATTCCACAAAGAGTCCCATTTACACACAAAAAAAATGTTTCACAAAAGAGTCATTTTTCTTGATGATAGTATAAAATGACAACATATAGTTGAGTTTAACATCACAGTTTTACTACAATCCACTACTTAAGTACTAAACACTCATTATATTTAGGGATAAATATGAAAAAAAAATATAACCTCAAAGTTTGCAAATTTTGCAAATGCGACCCTTTTTTGGGAACAAATGAGACTCTTTTTCCTGGAATAGAGGGAATACTAAATCTTCTTTCTTCAAAATGAACAATTCTGAGTTCCCAAGTCATATGATATAACTACTTATAAGTATATATATAGATGACTTTACCAAACAATTTATATAAACTAGTGTACTATTCACTAGCTAATATGCCTAATATTCTTCATTGTTTAATCAACTTCTTATGATATTAGTGAAGAACATTATCCATCACAAACCATAACTAAAATCATTTTTTGTTGTATTCAAATAACAGCGAAGATCTTACTACAATTGTTGGGGCCCACAAAATCCAAAAAACTGCAACAGAGAACTGGAAACAAGCTTGCGCCCAAACCAACAGCCAAATCCTTTTATCTGTCAAAGGTAAACAATTCAATATTGATGAATACATTTTTCCATATAGTTTCCACTGCAAATTATAACATACATATATTATTTTTCCAATAGAATCTCCATTAGAGTTTTCTGGTAACTCTGGGATGAACCAAGGGCATCCAGAAAAGGACTGTAATGACCTTCAAGATTTGATGAGAGAGAGAGTACAACAATCACCTTTATACTTTAACTATATCCTACAACGATCACTTTAATGGAGAAAGTTCAAAGACTTGAAATTTCATATTTTTGTTTCCCTATGATGATTGTGTATCTAATGGTTGGGTAATTTAATAGTGAGAAAGTTCAAAGGTCAAATTTCATATATAAATAAAAACAAATACTATAAAGGACATGCATTTTTTTACCATCAATTACATATGTGTAAAACGATGTCCGATAATCTTTAAAAGCTGCTAATTTTGGAGTTTCTTTCCATCCACGAGTTACGAAAATGATACTGATAATTGCCAGCAACACGGTTGCACTGGAAAGAGAACCTATAGGTTTTCCAACAGCACCACCAACTAGCCAATTTGCAAGAACCTGACTGCCAATAAAAGATGCAGACTTTGAGAAGATCATCAACCAAAACATGTCATTCAGCGCATCTTGCCTGTATCCTAGCTGCAAAGAACAACGATGATATTATATCATTACAAGTTAATGGTGATTACTAAATAAAGCTCGTCTTGACATAAATACTAAAGGACAAAAAGCAAAATGGTGAAAATCTCAAACAGAAAGGTAAGATGGGTAAGAACAAGCCACTTGTCCAAATCTGGACGGTTTCCTTCCAGGCACCCCTATAAGAGTATAATGCAAAAGTTCAGAATGGATCCTATTTCATACCTTATCATGCTCAACAACCAGCCATGTCTCAAAGCTGAATGAAAATATAGAATTGGCGAGAGCTAGACATATACTTGCTAACCAGACGTTCGGATGTGAAATAATCCTCTTCCACATACCAACAAAAAGGTGCAGGATACAGAACACTAAACAAATTTTCTTTTGACCTCTGCACAAACAGAAATAAAAGAAAATAACATATAGATGCCATCGCTTGCAACACAATTATTAAAAATAAAATTTAACTTCGACAATAAGTACCAAAAAAAGAAAAAAGAAAAATTAAATTGTAAATCTAAAAGAGTAAGGACAAAATAAATCATATTTAACTATAGTAGAAAAGTAGCAAATACCACTCAATCAGGAAGACACTTTCTTGCACTTTTTGAGTGTGCAGACACCACATCATTCACACATTGTAAATGTACACTATCTAAGAAGCTACTCTTAGATGCTAAAGCTAAAACTAAGAATCCTTGTGACAAGGTTTTTTTCCCCAGAATATCTGCATATAATATTTATCATAAAAAAAAATCACATGTAACAACTTGTGCATTACTGGCCAAAAAAAAACCCAACAAGAAAGAAAAGAATTGGTCACAATTTTAGATATCTAACTGATTACTTCACAAGAATCTCAACAAAGTATCTTGCAACTCAAGATCACTGGCTGAACAAATTTTAATATTATTGATAACTACCAAGCAGATCGCATGAAGCATATAAAACTTGACAAAAGTCTGCAATATGATTCATATTAATTATTTCCAATTTGCTCGACCAACAATTCACATACTGCAATCTGAACCAGCAATTCGAATTTCCAATGTATTTCTTAAAAGCAACAAAAAGTCAAAAATTATTTTCCTGTTATAAAATAGAATATAATGTTTCATCCTCAGTCTCAAATTTATTCTTATAAGTCTTTCAAAATATTACCATTATAATATACTCAATTACGAAATGGATTCACACTCGTATATTAAAGATCAATCCTTCGCATCTATGCCAAATGTATCCTAAAGATCACATTAAAAAACTGAATGTTGCATTAGGCAATAATAACATTAGAGACATGACGGAGTAAAAATTAAACTTACATTAAATCAGAAAGCATTCCTAAGAAGGGCCCAATGAAGAGAGAAGCGGCATACCCAACACAAACAGACAACACCATCTGCTCCCTACTGAAACCAAAATATGACTCATACTCTCCTACCACTGATCCCAGCCCTTCCATCACTAATCAGAGAAAATGAGATAAAGTCAGAAATAATTTACAGTTAATAACGAATGAAGCAATAATTCGTTCAACATTGCTGCGAAAATCAATGAAAAGAAGTAATTCGAAATAACTAATGACGAAGTAAGCAATATTTTAATCTCGATATCAGCTCAGTTTGGTAGTTGAAAACATTAAGGAATGTAAAAGAAAAAAATATGTAACGTAAAAATAATGATATCAACGAATCCAAAAAACATGGGACGAATAAAATTTTGATCTTTTACAACACAAACATGAAATTTTCAAAAAAATTATTATATTTCCATTCTATTTTAGCAGCCAGACGAATGAATAGCCATGAAACTTACTGACCTGAGGAGAGAGAGAAAAGTAGAAGAAAACTTCTAAGTGAAGGTGGAAGAGATCGATCGAATACTGTAGAAGCTGTTGTTCTGTTGGTGGAATTGTTCAAATGAGATAAGCAAAAAATTGAGAGAGAACATGATATGGATATGAAAACGTAAATCGCCTGATTTGGAATCCAAACTTCACTTTCAATCACCACTCCCATTGTACCGGAGACATAGAAGGCATAAATTGTTACAGATCTCAAAACCCTAGACAGGAGAGATGATGCGGAAACACAGGGTGGTTATGGATCTAAACAAATCAAATTACAAATTTGCGCTTGATCGCGTAGCAGTGAAGTAAGTACTTACTGCTGCTCACTGAAGAACGGGTGGTAAAAGAGCAAGGAGGCCTGTATGATAACCCGACCCTGGTGTGGGTTGTTCAGCATATGAGTCCAATACTGATATTCAATCGGCCCAAGACAATTTTAATTTTTCTTCTTTGCTTATTCTTTCACAAATGTATTAGATTAAACGTAGATATTTCTTTTCTTTTTCCTCTTATTTTCTACTATTTTTCTCTCCTATTCTTTTAACAAAAAAATTCTGAAATTTTATTTTTATTTTTTATAGATATAAATAGCATGCCTCTCTTCTTTTTTCCTACTATTTATTATTTGTTTCTATTTATTACCATCTTATATACTACCAGAAAAGTTATTACTGTCCTTTAGACAAATGAGGAGAGTTTTAAAAATAATTAGAGAAGTGAAACTAGTATATATAAATTTATCTTTTATTTACAGGAAAGGAAAAACATAATCTAGTTGATTAATGCTTAGTTGGTTCTCTTTCCTTGCGTGTCAGCACTGTATTAGTCAATTGTCTAACTTACCATGAAATTAACTTCATACTAACCAAATCTCTTAAATATTATTCATTAATCAAGTAGTAAAGTAAATAATTAGTTTACTCAATTTGAAAGCATTTGGATATAAAATTTTCTCACCGTCTTATTAGGTATGACCTGAAGGATTTATGAAGATGGTAGGAGATGACAACCAATAAGATTTTGTTTGCTTAAGATCGTGAAAACAAAGTATCTGAAATGATAGATAACCAACCAGCTTGGGAGATGAAAATTATCAACATAAACTCCCAACTGATTCTTCATTACCCAAAAAACAAAAAACAAAAAACACTGCCCTGTACAAGTATTATAATCAAACTGAACTCTAACTGAGTGGAAATAATATATAGACACGTGCGGTATCTTCTACTTGAGTGAGCCAGGTGGGATGCTGCCATAGTCATTGAGAACCCAGCATAGAAAAGCATATCATTCATTGTCCTGAATAGCAAACCAAACTAAATTACTGAAAAATATATCGTCATTGTAGTAAATTTACGATAGCACAGACTAGCAAATTTAGAAATCAGCAAATAGAGAAACAAATTGGAAGGTCAGGAAAGTTAAAAGCCAAGGCTAGTTGAGCAAGCAAACTTTCAAGCTTGAGAACCCTTCACAAATGTAGAAAGTTATCACCCATGCAGCTCTTGGCACCCCTAATCGGCTGCAAGGTCTTCCATAGCCAACAGGAAATGCAAATAAGAGAACCAATGGGTGTAAAAAATCTCGAAGTAGCAATATAGATCACATCAAAAATATACTTACAATTTCCACTGTGATAAGCTTTCAATCTGTTCCACCGAGTGACAATACGGTAGAGAATCTCAAGCAAAACTATAACTTGAGAACTAAACAACCTCAAGTGGGAAATAGAGCAAATGAGCCAAAAGCATACTAATACTAATACTGATAACTAATAAAAACCACAATAGTCTCTGATATATAAACCTAACTAATTGCTGTGACAGCCCTTACATTTCAGTATGATTTTCACGCATAGAATCTAAAAAAAATAACTAACTGGTGAGATAATCAATAAATAACTTTCTTTGGTGACAAAATTAAGAAGGAATCATCTTATAGTTCAATAGTTGTAATTCAAATTCCTGGTCTTTATTATTAAACTCTTATCAAATTGTCTGAGCTTCAGGGTTAGTTACAGGGCATCTTTCCCATAGGGTCTTGAGACAGCACAAACGAGTTTAAGTAAGGAGGTCCAAGAATGAAGTAGTGTAACCACACAGTTCTCGTGTATAGCCACCAAGTGTTATAAATTTAAATAGACAACAAGGTCATGCACCAGAAAACTGGTGATAAACCAGTAAGGAACAACTGTTTATCAAAAGTTTTGTCTGCCAGTGAAAGAGGCAGGCAATATATTTAAAGGGGAAACTGGAGTTGTGAGAAAAAAATGTAAGGACATCATATATGCAAAGACCTTAAGGAAACCAGAGTTGTGAAAAAAAATGTAGTCCATTCCCTATCAACGAAATTTGGACCCTCAACCCCAATCACATCATGTTCTTCAATACGAGGTCCAATTGTTTGGACTTCCTGCAGAAAAAGTGAAGTAAGAATAATGTTAGGTAAACAAAGAAAAAGAATGAATTCCTAATCCATCCCTCTGGTCAACTCACAATGTAATTTATCCAATTTATATTCTGTTTTAAACACTAGCTTGAACCAGAAAAGTGGAAGGTAGCTTCTAAATGTTCCAAAATCTAGACAAGCCTATTACCTTATTGGTAAACAGAGTTGGTTAAGAATCAGCATAACTTCAACAGTTTCATCGGTAGATATAACAAGATGATAAGCCACATTTTTGAAAGTTTCAAGGAATTACAGAAGTGCCATCTCCCATTCAGTACTGAACGGTCCTTGAGAGAAGGGTAACATATTGTTCCATTGCTTCCTCTCGACTCATGTCCTCTCGCTGCTTCCATGCAGTCCTGGAACAAGATAATTGATTCTCTCTATATCTAATTATAAGAAGTAACTTGAAAATATTGAAACAAATTACTAAACCATACTCTGGAAGGTAAATTAAGAATGATACAGTTTAAATGTACATAAATAGACACTAAAGTTGTATAAATACATCATTTGGGTAAAATTTAAGTTTAAGTATGCAGCTTCTATTAACAAGTCACAAGATAAGGAATAGGGATGGCTAAGTCTTACCTGAAAAGGAGGAAAGATTTTTTTTTTTTACAAACTTTGCGTTGAATTGCCCAAGAATTCAAGTACCTAACCTATGACACCTGGGAGTACCAAGAATTTGCTCCACCCTTTCATACCACACCAGCAAATTAATCATTTCCTACTTCATTTCTTATCAATATTTTTTTCCCAATTGATATTAATAATCTCACATGTGCCTTTATATTATATTTAAGTTCGAAGGGGTGGTTAGATGCAATTTATATATTCTATAATAATAAACTGAAAAATATAGGAGAAGGTTACTACCACTTAGCACGCGCAGAGACCTTCAATGCCATTGGCTGCCGCTCCGTGCAAGTCCCTTTAATGGCAACCTTATGAAGCCCATACAACTCCATCTTCACATCACTAGCAATACACAAAACACAATTAGCATTAATCTCGGAACCCATAAATGCCACAGCAGCACCGAATCGCTTCTCCAATTCAGTTCTCTCTATCCCCTTCCAGTCATCTAACTACCCCTCCTCTTCCTCATTCTTGTTTACTTCATCACTCACATTCCCCAAATTACACTCCTCTTCCTCTTCATCACTCACATTCCCCAAATTACACTCCTCATTCTCATCCAAATTATGAACATTCTCTTAGTCCTCAATGAATTCCAGGCTCTCAGGAATTTCATCGAACAATTGCTTTTCAATACCATCAAATTCGGGTATCTCTGATTTTTGATCAAAAACTTGCTCTGTCAACTCATCACCACTGACACCCACTTCTTTATCTTGAATGCTAATTTCCCTTACACCCCCCACTTCAACTTACTTCATCACCAATAACTTCTTCGTTGTGGGTTTTTTCAATCCTCATAAATTCTTCCTCTTTACGATCATAAACTTTTGCCGATTCTTCAGAAAGTATAAAAATCCCTTTTTCGCTTTCTACACCATCAACTGCCGATTCTTTATCGTACTTGTCAACATATTTAAGTGCTTCTGACGCCGGCAGAGTGTTATCAGCAGCAAAACCCGACGCCATTGAAAGGAGTTTTGCCGTAATAATAGTTGCAAGGAAAGAAAGGCCAACAATGAAGAGAAGTTGTTCAAGAAACATCATATTGGGGAAATAGATGGGGGAAATAGGAATTTGACGAAGGGGAAGAGAGAGAAATGAGAAGGGATTTTGCAGAGCAGAGCAAAGCAAAGTATATTCGTCTACTGAATGCAGAGAGAGCCGCTCCTGGATTTTCTAAGAGGCCCACGCTGGATTTTCTAAGAGGCCCACGCTGTGTCCCTTTATATAAATTAAATATAAAAATAAATAAAGTATTAACTAATTAATTTTATTAAAATTATAAGAATTTATAAAAGATAAGAAAAAATATTTTGGGGTCTCATTAAAAATTTGTTTGAGAAAAATCCAATGGGACAAAACCCTAAACAAAAAAAAAAAAGTACCCCGGATTGTAAACATCGCATTAAAAAATAAAAAAACTACATATTTGAGTCTACATTCATCCTCCCGAATCTCTATAAGTATTTCTTGATTTGATTAATTTTCTTTTCATCCTCCACAATTAATCGAAGCAAAGAATCATCACATGTACCTACAAAATAAAAATAGCAATGAAATCTGAATCACAAAACATCATTTAAAATGTCTTCTTGTTGCACTTTTAGATGCAAAATCATCAATTATACTATCATATTTAATGTTTTCTAACATATCATTTTCAATGCATAATATCGTTAATCCATTTAGCCTATCTTGAGTCATGGTGGTCCGCAAATAAGATTTCAATAATTTTAATTTTAAAAAACTTCTTTCAGTAGATGTCACAGTCACATGTATACTCAATAATACCCTATAAGCAACCATTACATTAGGAAACATATCCACACTCTTTATAAACTCAAAAATTTTAATGCATGTCCATGGTTTATCTGTTTCATATGCTTCTTTTGGTAACATCACTTGTAACACCTGTAATTCTGAAAATAAATCTCTTGCATCAACATCAAAAACATCACCATGTTTTAAAACATTTTCAAGATTCATACAAGAACTTTTCAATTCATTATCATCAAACGAAGTCAACTTTGCAGCATCAAATAAGAATCTAAAAATAGATTCAAAATAATGCAATTGTTCAAACCTACTCTTCAATTCACCAAGAACAATATCCACCGTAACAAGAAAATAATCAATTCTAAATGATTCTTCAGCTGATTGTTGTTCCCTATCACTATTGGAAACCTCATCAAAATGCCTTTTTCTACAAATTTGACGTTTTTTTGGAAATACAGGCTCAATTCCCATATCAAGGGAAATATCTTTAGCATCAATCATGGCAGAAACAAACCCATTTATTCTATAATTTTTAAAAAATAAAACAAGTCCTTCTAATTGTCTTACAGTAGCATCAAGACGCATTTCTTCAGATTGTAACTTCTTACCAACTAAGTTAATCTTATGTAAAATGTCATACCAAATAACCAAACTTAATATAAATTCAAAACTTGAAAGCTCTCCTAATACTAAACTTTGAGCATCCCTACTCAATTTGACATCTTCACTAATTTCTGTTAATTTAAATAAAGCTTCTCTGATTTGGGAAGCTTGGAATTTTATTGCTTTGACACTTTCAATGTGACTTTCCTAACGTGTAGTTAACAATGATTTGAAAGTCAAACCGTCTATGTAATCAAGTAACACATTCCATCGCTTTGTTGAATTAGAGAATATCGTATGTATGCATTGACATGCTCCAAAAAAAGATTTTGCTTTAACACATGAGTTGGCCATATTACAAACTATCAAGTAATCTTTTTTGTACACCTAGATTTTTTCCTTTCATATTAGAGCCATTATCATAACCTTGTCCCCTCACATCATCAATATTAAGTGTAAGGGACTTAATTACATTTTGTAATTCATTAAAAATTCCTAATCCAAATGTATCTTCCACATTTAGAAACTCTAAAAAGTACTTTTCTATATTTATTGGAGTACTTGAAACATCTACACACCTCAATATTAAAGTCAATTGTTCTTTGTGACTTGCATCAGTAGTACAATCAATAATGACTAAAAAATATTTAGCTATTTTTATTTTTTTAATGATTGCATGTTTAACATTTGATGCTAAAATAGCTATCAACTCATTTTGAATTTTATGGCTAAGATAATGATAATGAATCCTCTTATCTTGAATGAGTCAAAAATGGTGTTGCATTACTAGATCAAACTCTATAATCATTTCAAGTAGGCCTAAAAAGTTACCATTACCATCTTCATAAATTTTTTCATTTGTACCACGAAAAGGCAAGTTATATATAGCAAGACATTTCACAACAGTGATTATTCTAACAATAACATTTCTCCAGTGGAATGTATCTTTCTTGATTAGCTCTTATAATTCTGTATCAATTGTTTGATTTGTTTTCAATTTGATTTGCAATTCAACACAAGACCTCAAGTTAGTGAGGTGTTCAATACTACTTTCATGTTGTTTAAGCTTCTCACCTAGATGTTTTCAATCTCTAATTCCTTCACTAATTAACTGACTTCTAGAATTCATTGTTTTAAATAACTTACAGCAGAAACAAAACACTTTATCCAACTCCTTTGAGTACACTAGCCATTTTTGATCCTTAGTTTTCCCATTTGGTAACGTACGAAGATAATAATTTGAAGAAAAATGTCAATTGTGTTCGTCCATGGGGAATTTGAGATTAATTTCTCTTATGGGACCTTTCTCTACAAGTAAATTTCCCATTTTTGCATCAAGATTATCCCAAACTCGTGGATCATAAATGTTCAAATCAAATCTTATTTCGGGATATTCATTTTCACAGCAAGGTTCATCAATATTTTTATTTTCATCAAAGAAAGGTTCATCACTATTTTCATTTTCATCTAGATCACTAATTTCTTCATTCACATCATTCTCATTTTCTACTAATTTTTTTAATTGAATTGGTTATCATATTTATTTGGTAAATCTTCATCTAAATTTTCGTGAAGCATTGGTTTGTTTAACAAAATATTTATTTAAATATCCCCTTAAACTTTGAGCAATTTCTTTTCTTTTTTTCTTTCTTTGTCTCTTGAGATTTTCGAAAAGTTGTTTCTTAGGAAACATTTTTTAATTTTTATAATAAACACAACACAATAAAAAAATAATAAAACTAATTAACAAAGAACAATAAAACCTGAATTTTGAGCATATTTTCTTCCGCAATTCCACTTGAAACTTCCAATTATAAAGAACAAAAATCCCATCCAAGTTTTCTATTTAATCAAATAATAAATAAGAAAAAGTTAACAAAAATATATATTATAGTTTAATAAATTTATACATCTAGATTATATTATCTATATGCATCTTTAAAAAAAAATTACCTTCAAAGAAAGGTAGGCGGTAAGACTCAAAAGTATATAGATTGAGTAGGCGAATTGGATTGGAGAAGAGGAGAATCACCGAAAAAAGGTAGGCAGATTGGATTGAGTATATGAAGAGTCAAGTGTGTATGATTGGTGATTGGCGATTGGCTTCCCTTAGTTCCCTTTTCATTAATTTAACATATAGGCGGCAAGTAACTTATGAAGCACAATAAGTTAACTCTCTCAAGTGTGGATTCGATGGAAAGTTAACTGCTTTACCACATGACATCCTCAAAGTTTTGGTCCCTCTTTAACTGTGGGCCCCGGGCTGTAGCCCTAGTAGCCCATGGCCAAGGCCGACTCTGACTGTATGTATGTATGTATGTAGTAGGTACGTGGAGTTCTAATAGTTAAAATATGTCGGTCGATCCCATTGTGCTGGCAAGCTCTCTATCTATCAGATTCGGTTAACATAAAATTAACTTTATGATAAGTTGGACAATGAACTAATACAATACTGACATGTATATAGAGATAACACCCCGACCTGCGTGTCAACACTATATTAGTCTATTATGCAACTTAATATGAAGTTAATTTCATACTAATCGAATTCCTATTTATGGCTCTTTTCTAAAGAGAGTGCCGGAAAGGATTTCTCTCTATTCCTCTCAGTAATCTCGTTATAAGGAGACTAATAGCGGTTAAGGTATCGCAATTCCGCTATCTAAACAAATACTGTAAGGTATTATTACTGTTCGTATTAAATTAAACTAGTATAAGTACTTATCTCAGTAGACGTTTCTATAACTAAATTATACTACTAGTTATATGTGTGTATTTTAATTTTTTTTATTCTAATATAAAAAATATTTAAAAAATAAAAAAATAAAATTAATGATAAATTATGTTTAAAGTAAAGAGAGGATAAAAAAGAAACCTGTTTTAATTATGTGAGAAAGATTGATAGAGATAAAATAAGAATTGAGAGAGATTATAAGTAGGGGTGTGCACAAAAATCAGTATTTTCGGACTGGTCCGAACAGGCCGGTTTGGGACAAAAAAATCTGGTTTAGTTTCGATATAAAAAAATTGGTACATATCAGTTTTTGAATACTGGTTCCAGTACGAGATTTTAATGGTTCGGTATTTACCGAACCGTACCAATTTTCTAATTTTTATTTATTTATTATTATTAATAAATAATTATTAATAATAAAATAATAATTATATTAATTTTCGATAAATATTTGGTTAAAATCGGCACTGAACCGGTTTACCGGTTTGGTATACTGATCCAATTGGTACAGAGTTTTGGATAATTTCGATACTGGTCCGATTTGAGTCGGTAAAAACCTGCTGAACACCCCTAATTATAATAGTTGATAGAAATTTAGTGAGATCAAATAAGAGATTAAATTATATCTTGTGAAAATAGTTTTTTTTTTTTTAGACGTGGGAGAATGGGAGTAAACATGTATTTTTTAGGATAAAACTTTACACATGACGGTGAATTAATTTAAGTTTGTTAAATTTTAATTTAAAGCGTGTGTAAAAATCACCAAGTTCACAGTTAATTTTTTTTTGACGTTTTATATATAGAGATACTCTATAAATTTTTATAATAGGGAATTAATATTTTCATAAGTTAATTTGATATTTTCATAAAATCAAATAAGATTATCTTGTGAAAATATAAAATTAACTTGTGAAAATATCAATTTTCATATAAAATTGATATTTCTACAAGTTAATTGATATTGTCACAAGATCAAATGGGATCCACTTGTGAAAATATCAAATTAGCTTTATGAAAATATCAATTCCCTTATGATATACTCATTCTGTTATAAATTATATGATCATTATTAACTTTTAAAAGTTAATTTGAGATATTTTTAAACTCAAAATTAAAATGACTTGTTCAAAATTATAAAATAATAAAACTTACAATGATTAATATTTTTTAAATAGTTTACAATACTCATCATTATATTGATTAAAATTAAAAAAAATCTATGTCAAATTTAAGTTTAAAAATATCTTTTAAGTTGACTTTAAAAAGTTAATAATGATCAAATAATACGAAACAAATAAAGTTTAAATTTTCAACTAGATATGTTTAAACATAATTCTTTTTTACAAAAAATAACATAAATTTGTAGGAGAAAACAGAGCACTCTCTACTTATTCCTATATTTCGTAAAAAATACAGCTTTAAGGTTCATGTAGTATAAAAGAGTACGTGCATCACTTCATGCGTTTTCACGGGGATGCATGTCCGATTTTCCAGGTGAAAGTCAGATGGTATTTGGGTCTGTTAATGAAGTACTCTCCCGTCTCAAAATGAACAAAGTATATTTTTAAGAAAAACAAGTCAGAGGAAAGAAAGTAATTTTTTTTTAAATTCATCTTTAATGACCCTATAATTAAGGTTCATTAGTCTTGCTGAATGTATGCCAGAACAATCAAGGGCAATAGAGGATGGGATGTATCGAGCCATTGATATCTACTTGAAGGTGCAATCTTTTACAATTACAATCTTTAGTTTCTATTTTCTAAAGTCGGATATGTAAATGCTTACATATACATGAACATAGTTAAGTACTAGTCTGAATTATTTTATGCTTTAAAACAAATTTTAATTAAGGTAAATCAAATTTAAAACCTTAACAGCAGTAATCTTGATTGGAATTTTTTTATGTTCTCCACTACCCTGCATAACCTCTAACATCTGCCTCTGTTTTGGGAAATTGTCCTGATGTCTCTTGGAACAGCTTCTCTGGCAATTCTGGTTACTTTTAATAGACCTCTTCAAGGCTTAACCTTTGCAGTTCATGCTTTGTTCAATATCATGATGTCTTATGTTGACTACTTGATTTTGTACCGGACTAAATATATTGATGTCGACTCTTCCTACTAAAATTCACAACTTTAAAAGAAACTCCAATATTAACTTAAAGTACATTTCATTTTCACTAATAAGTAACAGCATTAACTCTTGATCTTATTAGTGTCCTTTTTTTTTTTAATTCACAGGCTCATCCTGCTTTAAGTGACATGGAGAGGAAGAAAGTCTGCAGTGTGATGGACTGCCAAAAGTTATCTCGTGAGGCCTGTGCTCATGCTGCTCAAAACGATCGGCTTCCTGTTCAAAGTGTTGTTCAACTACCTTACTATGAGCAGCAGCGACTTGGAGAGGTCATGGATGGCAGCAGTCTCTTACAAGTGGAGAATCCCCTGCTGCTCATGCCCCTAGAGGGAAAGTATACTCCACGGATAAACGCGCAGTACCTGATGACTTCTCTAGCTTAGGAAAAGAAAATCAGGACCTGAAATTAGAGTTGGCAAAAATGAAAATGCAACTGAAGGAAGTCAAGAAACCAACAGATAGATGGTCACTAAACACTCCATTGGTAATCACTTATCCTTAAGATGATAAACCTCCTTTGCCTCGAAAGTCATTCATTAACTCGGTGTCCAAAAAGATTGGGCGACTTAATCTATTTTTGAGTGCTGATGGAACCACACCTACTACCAAAGGCCGGAATAAACCCAGTAATGATAGGAGGCACTGAATATCTTGAGGTACTGATATGTCTCTGTGCTGTGTTCGCATTTACTGAAATTTCACATATTTTCTTCATAGCATTGTTTTGATGGGTTGAATAAGAGAATTACGAGTTAATGTGTTAAATTGTACTATGGTTTATGTAAATTGCTTTCTTAATGCTATTATTCTCTTCTTATGATTATTATAAAAAGGGTCTCAAACTGTGAAGAAACATGATTCTATATTGAATTTCCTCTTTTACTGATGAGATATATCTGGCACTATATATATGTCTAGCTAAAATAAAAGAGAGCTTATGGGAATTGAAGTCTGAAGTGCAGTTCCTGATAAGAGAGAGGAGTATGTGGGGTCTGTATTTGAATAATGAATCCTTTTTGTTGGGACAGAACGACTTGAAGAAAGCAAGAAAAAACAAGGGACAGGCTAGCATTGTTGTAAAATTATTCTATCTTTTAGGCTAATCATAAAAGAACCCAAAAAAAGGATGCTAAAATACGGAGGTTTCATAAGCATTTTCAACTTAATAGACAAATAGTATTAAGAACAGAACTTATTCTTAATACTTTTTAATAGGGTACCTTAGTTTATATGGAAGTGGAATCTAATGTCCTTTTGGTGGTGGACAAGCATATAAGCTCTCTGCTCTGTTGGTCTAAAAAATAATCAAAATGGCTGGTGAAAAATTAAGAATATCAAAGAGATTAGGATCATCCAGCAACCAGATATATATCTGTGCGTTTATGTGTGTGTATATATAGAGGACGGATCTAAAGCATACTTTTTAAATAACATATCTTTCTTAAATAACATACATTTATTAAAACTACGTCGTTTTGTAGATTCTTTTATAAAACAAGTGGGGTCGCGGGTGACATAAAGCAAGTGAGACTATTATCTTTTAATATTATTTTATTTTTTAAAAGAATTTCTAAAACGACGTAGTTTTAATAAAAAATGTTATTTAAGAAAAGTATGTTTTATATATATATATAATGTTAAACAAACTTTTCTAGATCAGATTCCTCCCACTTGCTGTGATTGATGATATGATAGCTAAGAAGAAGCATGAGATATCAAATGAGGATCTAATATTAATACACTAATTGACTTGACATTAATATAAAAAATAATAAGGAAACAGATAATTTAGGGAATGTTTGATAAAAATTGAATAAAATAGTTTTGAATGCTTAAGTAATCTAAATAAGTTAAATGAAGTAGATTTTTGAATACTGAATGAAAAAAATTATTTGATATGTCTGAAATATCTGAACAACATATTTTTACTATTTTACCCCTCTGAAAAAATTTAAAGTTGTAAATTTATTTAATATTACTTAATATAATATTTAATATTTTTTAAAATATTTTTTTACTTCATTCAACCAAGACTTAACCATTCAGCTAAAAAAATTAGACTTAGGTTGTGTTTGATTGCATCTTAATGCGTCTTTACAGTTCACCTCTTAATGCATCTTAACAGTTCACATTTTTGTATTAAGAGGTCCTCTGAATAGTTAAGATACAAATATGAGTTTAAATTATTCAGAAGACCTCTTAATACAAAGTTATGGGTTATTAAGATGTATTAAGAGGTGAGTTGTTAAGATATATTAAGATGCAATCAAACACCACTTAGTCATTCAACCTAAAAATCTGACCGATTCAGCCATTTAGACCTAAACAAACGCATTAAATGACTGATCAATTTAGCCATTTAATCATTCAATCCCATTCAACTCTAAACTAACAGCCCCTTAGTAGTACTAATGATGATGTATCAAATCAAGCCATAAACATAGTGATTGATGTTTCAATCTTCGGAGGTACGTGGGACAATATTAGACCTATGAGATCCAGAATACATTGTCCGAGTTAATTTAGTAAACCCATTAATTTTGCCTGCTAACTAATACTCGAGCATTTTCATGGCTTGGAAAGCCATGACAAAATGGGAATTACTAGTGAGCACATATGTCTGACCGGAAAATAAGTTCAATGAAACATAGCTCACTTTTTTATAGAGGGTTTCAAAAGCCTGGGAATCAAGCAATCTTCACACAAGACTGAAACAAACCCAACAAAAGATCAAGTCCACACAACAACATTTACCACAGAATCAGTTAATTCATAGATAAATCTCTAATAATCTCATCATACGAAGCAGCCTGTACTCAAGTTTTATATTAAGTAATGTTCATGCTTAGAACTTGGACTAGCCAAGGGGGTGGCTGTACTCTATCTTGTCTCACTTGTTCTTTGATATCAGAATTGCTTCTTCCATTCAAAAAACTAGCGTTTGAGTTAGATACCTCAAGTCCCCAATTGTGTGCAGTTACTTCTTCTTTTCTTCGATCGTTGATTCTATGGATACCGGAGTTTGTCCTCTTTATATGACTAGAGCCACGGGAAGAAGAAGAAAAACTGAGTCCAGAATCTGTAGTCAGCGGTGTCTCGTCTATTTTCCTTCTACGGCAGTAACTTGAGGGGCCTAGTGTCAACTCAATCTCACCCTCATCTAATTCCGCTGCATTTTCTTCAGCAGGATGTTCCAAATCAAGTTTCTGCCCTGGCTGTTGATGCATATCATCATTTGAATCGTTAGGAAAACTATTTTCTTTTTTTGACTTGGTCCATTTGTCCTGATTCTGTCTATTTCCTCTGTTGCTTGAGGTGTTCTTCATAAGCGTCTTCTGAATTTCATATAGGCGATGAAGTTCATAGACCTGCAATAACAACTTAATTCAACGCCTTTTATGACAAACTAATTGGGGTACGAATTAAAGTGTAAAAAAGAAAGACCAAGAAAAATAAAAAAGGTGTACTTGGAAAATATATAGGACAGAAGAAAAATACCTGCTCTCTGAACATTTCTTCGTGCTTCAACATGGCCATCTTCATGTATTCTTTATCACATGGATTCATAAACTTCTCCATTTATTCACTAAATTTATGTGTAGTCTTCTTCCACAAGTTGTGTCCTAGAAATAAACGCCCAAATTGAACCGCAATTAAGGATGGTCCATTTATAGCACATGTATATATATATATGGGGTCAAAGAATGCAGCTATCACCTATATAACTGCAGAATGAATCAGAAATGGTAATAAAATGAGAATGAAGCATGAGTAAAATCAGCAATGAATGCTTGAGGGACACGATTCATGTGCTGATAAAACATTTTGTTTTTATGTTTATTTTGTTTGTTTGTTAGTATTCCTCCCTTCATATTCAGTCGGTCATTATCTATACGTGTACATTTGGGCTACAGGTACAGTCTTCCATGCATATCAAATATCTCATAATTAACGTGTCATCATTTCATTTTTATCAGCACAATAATGCTTTAATTCATAACTTAGATCCTACTTTAACCTTTATATGCCATCTTTTAGTTTGTTCTACTTAATTAACTAGATAGATATTTTTCTTCTGGCCAAGCTTTTTCTCTCAAGTAATTATAAAATCATAATTGTGTATTTTCACATTGAATAAAACTTCATAAACGAATTATTTATGAGAACATAAAATTACATGTAGCTAATTTCTGCGATCGAGCATGTGGGCGGTATGATCAAGAAAGCGCTTCAATTATTTTGAGAATCCATGCAAGAAATACAACTTGTTATTAAACGGTTTGTATCATGCAAGGAAGAACAATGAAAAGTTATTTATGCAAATATATTTGGAGTTACATATCGTAATACAAAATGATCATAAAAACACAAACTCGTACATGATGATATATATATATATATATATATATATATATATATATATATATATATATATATATATATATATATTTCACCAGCAAAAAGTAAGCTTTCAGCTAGCAAGCAAATTGATATTTAATTTCCTAAATTCTACACTAATACGTACAGATGACAATGAAAGTTCAGACCTGTAAGAGTTTCATGCGCTGGTGAAGATCACAAAGTACTTGTGTTGAAGAAGTAAAGACAGGAAAAAGAAGTCTTTCAAGGGAAGAGCAAAATGCTTAAATTAACTAAAAAGCCCAAAATAGGTTTGTGTGATAGAGCAGCATCTTGCTCTCCTCTCATTCCCCTCTCAGTATATAGGGATAAAATAATAAAGTACGTATAAATATATAGCAGTATTGAAGAAGAATTTGAGATTCTCTTTTTTCTCACAGAAATCAAAGCACATTAATGTTTTAATTTTGGGTTTGAGTCATATACCAAAACAAATCTCACTGCACTAGCCAATGCGATTCAAGTTTTGTGAAATAGATGCATCAGACTACTCCAGCACTGCACATTAATATTAAATTACATATATAGTACACCTATAACTTCTCTCTCTCTCGATATATATATAAAATTAAAATAATATAGACAGATGTATTGTGGACCAGAAGGACTGTAGCTAGAGAATTAATCATCAAAATAACTGCTTAGCCTGCCAAAGTGAACCACATGCACCAAAGAATTGTTTAATAAATTGAACAGTTGTCTCAATAATTTACATACATATATACGTTGAAGAAGAGGCGAGGGGAGGGGCACTAAGGTGGCATCAGCTGACAAATAGATCTAGACCGTACCTTTAATGTGGGTACCTAGCTCTTGGAATATATAGTCCAAAACTCATCAGAAGATCTTAATTATATATGCCAACATTTTGGATGCTGGATTTAGTAGTACTGTACAGAGAGAAGTAACGTCATGTTTCTTTGCAAAATACATATTTAAAATTGGATTATTTATATTAATTTAAAACTATTTTCGACTTTTTTATCCCATCATGAGGGATTAATAGTCTCTTAAATAGTCCTTGGATTATTTTTTTTATCATTCTCAAAGCTATTTATGAGGGATTATATAATCCCAAATTCATCATGAGATTATATAATCCCTCATAAATAGTCTTGAGAATGATAAAAAAAATAATCCAAGCACTATTTAAAGAACTAATAATCCATCATCATAGGATAAAAAAGTCGAAAATAACTTTAAATTAATACAAATAGTCCAATCCTAAATATGCATTTTGTAAACAAACATAGCCTAAGTGTAATTAAGGAATATAATTAAGGATCCATCAAGGGTGAAATTTCTATTCTATTTTATTCATATACCAAACTGTAAGATGAGGCTTAATTGGTTGGATTTGATCACCCATCCATTATGTTGACCAATTAATGTAATTATCTATTATGGCCATTAAATGGACCATGTGGCTGCACTGTTTAGTCTTTAAAGGAGTTCCAATCTTTTGTTTATATCACTAGCTAGACGGCCCATATGAATATTGTACCTAAATAAGTCAATTTATGAAGATTATACAGTGTTTCCGTTCCGAGATAAAAATTATTTATTAATTTTTGTGGTTAAATTGACTATTTTTAAAATTAACAATTAAACATTTGTATTTAAATTTTTTTTAAAATAAACATTGAGATTAGTACTAAATTGTATGTATGTTATAATGTTTATAGGCTTTTTACATATATATAAAAGAATAATAAAATATATTGATTTGAAAAATTATTAATTTGATTATAAAAATTAATAGAGGACTTTTATTAGGGGACGGAGGGAGTATATGTTAGAAATTAAATGAGTATATATATGTAATGCTGCATTGTGTATGTGCATGAATCATATATACGTACAAGAAGCCTTGGGGATGGATAGACTTCCATTATTTTGGGGAGGAGTTGGAACTGTTTAATTAGTCTTTGTTATGTTGCATATATACAGACAGGCAAAAGGAGGACAGATCCAGTATCATTAAAATCAATCTGAGGAAAAAAGGGTTATGGATTTGATTCCATCTGACATTAAATTTATTTATCAAGAAACAATTAAAGTAGATTTAAGAAATTTGGAAAAAAAAGAAAAGAAAATTGAAGTAAAATAAAATTGAAATTCATATACATTAATATTGATAAAAGATTTTTCAGATCGACCGTAAATAATTTATTTAATGACAAAATAGTTTTATTTTTACATAATAATTTAATTATATAAACACAAAAAACATATAAAAATATATAACTTGATGTTATGCACCAACCAGTATTCATCTATTAATTTGTACCAGTCAAAATATATATGTGTATGTATCTATGCTTATAGTTATATATCCATAAGCTGATAGCACATGCATGTAAGTATATATAATAGTAGAAGGATAATGTGTCGTGCCTGATGTATATTCATACTACTATACATATTTTGTATTGAATCCAACACATAACCCTAGAGAGTTCTACCCAAAAAAAAACACATAACCCTATACAGAATATGAGATATATAGAGAGAGACATGGAAGCACGCTTTGCCGGTGCAAGCAGGTGCAAAAGTATGGGGGTCCATCGGGGCTTGCCCAAAAGGCTGAGCCATGGGCCTAATTGCACTGCAATATATATATATATATATATATATATATATATATATATATATATATATATATATACATATATTTTGCCCCACCCATGCATATATTGCACCCCGGCCTTTATAATGAAAAGAAAAGAAAATATCCAGTTAGTTTGTTGATGAATGGAGGAGGAGCCAATTAAGGAGCGGTCAAATAAATATCTCTTCACTGTTCCTTTAATACAAAAAGCCTGGTGATCCATACATATATAGTCTTAAATTAGTTTCAAAATTTAAACAAATCACATTAATTTTAAATTAAAAATATCTTGAATTGATTCGAATTTTTTTTTTACTCTTATATTTTATATCTAATAAGCTAGTATATATGCAAAATAAGATATATATGTATATATCAGGTAATATTGTCCTAAAGTGATTTCCAATTAAAAAAATTTGGAATCAAGTCCAGCCAAACTTGCATGATATTATCTTCTTTCGTTTCATGACTAACAAGTACTACCAAACTTTTGGCTAGCTGTTTTTTCTCCTTGTGCATCTTCTATATGAGTTTGTCTCTCGTTAATTAATTATTACTATTGTCTTTATTAATAAACAGGAACTAGCAAAAAGATGAGCCCCTTACATAAATAAAGAAAATTCTTTAACTTGTTCATTGGATCAGGAGCTTAATTTAATTAATTACACATTGTATTGAATCCCTTCAGATATAATATAAGTTAACAACACTTTTATTCTTTAGGGTATCGATCGGGCCATATATATGTTTCTGCAATTAATTGTTTGTTTTTCTGGGAATGATAGATCACGGGTGGTATTATGAAACCAATATCGACAGTGACTAACTACGTACTCATGATTGAATTAATTAATCCTGGATAATGACCTTAATGATGACAAATATTGGTTCATATATATTGTGCATTTAATTAGTTTATGTTAAAAATATATTAATTATTTGTTGTATTGGGTACATAGTTACTAGGTGTAAGTAGTGGTACACAAATAGTCTGCAGTTTGACCTTGATTTAGTCTGGGCAAAGCTCGGCCTGACCTAAAAATCACAAACATGCTATATTTTTTGGCTCAGATCCGGCCTGACCTGGCCTACCAACAAGTCTGGCCTAACCTGAGACCCGACTTGGTTCACCCAAAACTCAACCTGATCTACCAATTTTCTTTCTTTGCTATTTCAATTCTCACACTGCAGACAAAAAATTTCTCTTTGTGATAACTCATTCAATAAATAAAATAAAATAGACATTTTTTAATACGTTCATTCATGCATGTTTGTTTATATATAAATAAAGAAATTCATGAAAATATATTGAGTAGTGTAATATATAAGGATTTTTCTTACTTAGCTAACAACATTCACTTTTTGCACACCTTTCATTGTATCTTTATTTTAATAAATATTTAGCGTAAAAAATAGAAAATCATTTGTAAAATAATAATAATAATAAAAGATACTTTTCATAAAAAAATATTTTTTTAATTAATGATAGTATAAAATAATATAATATCTTTAAAATTGTATAACATTTTAATTCATTATTATAATTTGTAAGTTATAACTTATAATATATTACTTTTAATTAATACATCAATTAAGTTTAAAATTTTAATTAATATTTTTATTTAAAATTATTAAAAAAATTAAATAGATCGACTTAGCCTACAAATCTCAATAAATCTCATTTTTAAGCGCT
Organism: Hedera helix; assembly: GCA_947179155.2. NCBI lineage: Eukaryota > Viridiplantae > Streptophyta > Magnoliopsida > Apiales > Araliaceae > Hedera > Hedera helix. Next base: position 40,496,990 of record OX359275.1, read on the forward strand.
AAGTTTGACCTAATTTAGTCTGTAGACTGAAAATCAAAGAGTCAATCTAATTTAATCAACGATGAAAGCCTAACAAATCCAAATCGAATTAGGTTAAACTAACCTATTGTACATGAGTATGTGTACTTGTAACTGTGGAGCTATCTACTACTAAAACTACTTTTTATCTTCATCTGTTGCTGCCCCACAGGTTTAGGGGAAGATTAATTGTTTATGAGCAGCTCAGACCTCAGAGCACAGCCTAAGGACCAATCAGAGTCAGAAAGAGAGAGAGAAAAAAGAAAAGAAAAAGGAATCTAATGATAGAGATATATCCTCGTCGACCACCCCCAATAATTTCCATAGATGTATCCCCTCCGTTTTCTTAAAAATAAAATAAAATAAATAAATATCCGATCACCTCATTTATAAAATTTATATTATTTGATTACTATTAATTTTTTAAAATTAATTTAAAATATTATTAAATTTAAAATTGACACACACACACACACACATATATATATAATCTTATAATTTTAATCAATACAATAATGAATATTATAAACTTTAAAAAAAATATTGTTTATTATAAATTTTATTATTTTATAATTTTTAATAAATTATCTTAATTTTGAATTTAAAAATATCTCAAATTAATTTTTAAAAATTAATCATAATCATATTATTAGGAACTGAGGGAGTTTTTGTTTTATTTAATTTTTACTTATAAAATTAGGAATCGATCATTAGCAATTTGAAAATAGAAAGGGAAAGAAATAATTGCAACTTTTACTATTCCATGCATGAGATGTGGATGGATGGCCACCATCATCTTTATTAATTAGCTAGCCTCCAAAATTCCATTAACCAACATTCTTTGAGAGTATAAGCAGTTGGCTCAGATTAATTGGTGTTGATTCAGTATGTGTTAGAAAATAAACAATAAAGTAAACCAAATACCTGTGGTGTAGTATAAGTTGCAACTTGTAATTTTAAACAAAAGCAAAGGACAATAATGAGCGACACATATAGGGGTTAAGTTTGGATCATTTCTCTACTACCAAAATACTTATCTTCTCCTTTTTTATTTATATTTATTTATTTTACATACTAGAATAGAAACTAAATTCAGAACAAAAAAGACTAAGGCTATGTTTGTTTGTAAAATGCATACTTGGGATTGGACTATTTGTATTAATTTAAAGTTATTTCCGACTTTTTTATCCCATGATGAGGGATTAATAGTCCTTTAAATAGTCCTTGGACTATTTTTTATCATTCTTAAGGCTATTTATGAGGGATTATATAATCCCATGATGAATTTGGGATTAATAGTCCCTCTCATTTTAAGCTATTAAATGATTTTATGAGACTAATATTTCAACATGAAGGGATTAATAATCCCTCATCATGGGATAAAAAAGTC